>CM055903.1:27191322-27791322 GCA_029582155.1 Panopea generosa | reverse complement strand
CTAGTAATAAAACAAACATGATCAATACACCAGTAATAAAACAAACATGATCAATACACCAGTAATAAAAAAACATGATCAATACACTTGTAAAAAAGAAACAAGATCAATACACCAGTAATAAAACAAATATGATCAATACACTAGTAATAACAAACATGATCAATACACCAGTAATCAAACAAACATGATCAATACACCAGTAATAAAACAAACATGATCAATACACCAGTAATAAAACAAACATGATCAATACACCAGTAATAAAACAAACATGATCAATACACTAGTAATAAAACAAACATGATCAATACACCAGTAATAAAACAAACATGATCAATACACCAGCAATAAAACAAACATGATCAATACACCAGCAATAAAACAAGCATGATCAATACACCAGCAATAAAACAAACATGATCAATACACCAGTAATAAAACAAACATGATCAATACACCAGTAATAAAACAAACATGATCAATACACCAGTAATAAAACAAACATGATCAATACACCAGTAATAAAACAAACATGATCAATACACTAGTAATAACAAACATGATCAATACACTAGTTATAAAACAAACATGATCAATACACAAGTAATAAAACAAACATGATCAATACACTTGTAATAAAACAAACATGATCAATACACTAGTAATAAAACAAACATGATCAATACACTAGTAATAAAACAAACATGAGCAATACAATAGTAATCAAACAAACATGATCAATACACTAGTAATAACAAACATGATCAATACACTAGTAATAAAACAAACATGATTAATACACTAGTAATAAAACAAACATGATCAATACACCAGTAATAAAACAAACATGATCAATACACTAGTAATAAAAAAAACATTATCAATACACTTGTAATAAAACAAACATGATCAATACACCAGTAATAAAACAAACAAGATCAATACACTAGTAATAACAAACATGATCAATACACTAGTAATCAAACAAACATGATCAATACACAAGTAATAAAACAAACATGATCAATACACTTGTAATAAAACAAACATGATCAATACACCAGTAATAAAACAAACATGATCAATACACTAGTAATAAAACAAACATGATCAATACACCAGTAATAAAACAAACATGATCAATACACCAGTAATAAAACAAACATGATCAATACACCAGTAATAAAACAAACATGATCAATACACCAGTAATAAAACAAACATGATCAATACACCAGTAATAAAACAAACCAGGTCAATACACCAGTAATAAAACAAACATGATCAATACACTAGTAATAACAAACATGATCAATACACTAGTTATAAAACAAACATGATCAATACACAAGTAATAAAACAAACATGATCAATACACTTGTAATAAAACAAACATGATCAATAGACTAGTAATAAAACAAACATGATCAATACACTAGTAATAAAACAAACATGATCAATACAATAGTAATCAAACAAACATGATCAATACACTAGTAATAACAAACATGATCAAAACACTAGTAATAAAACAAACATGATCAATACACCAGTAATAAAACAAACATGATCAATACACTAGTAATAAAACAAACATGATCAATACACCAGTAATAAAACAAACATGATCAATACACCAGTAATAAAACAAACATGATCAATACACCAGTAATAAAACAAACATGATCAACACACTAGTAATAAAACAAACAAGATCAATACACTAGTAATAACAAACATGATCAATGCACTAGTAATCAAACAAACATGATCAATACACAAGTAATAAAACAAACATGATCAATACACTTGTAATAAAACAAACATGATCAATACACCAGTAATAAAACAAACATGATCAATACACTAGTAATAAAACAAACATGATCAATACACCAGTAATAAAACAAACATGATCAATACACCAGTAATAAAACAAACATGATCAATACACTAGTTATAAAACAAACATGATCAATACACTAGTTATAAAACAAACATGATCAATACACCAGTAATAAAACAAACATGATCAATACACCAGTAATAAAACAAACATGATCAATACACCAGTAATAAAACAACCATGATCAATACACCAGTAATAAAACAAACATGATCAATACACCAGTAATAAAACAAACATGATAAAAACACTAGTAATAAAACAAACATGATCAATACACCAGTAATAAAACAAACATGATCAATACACCAGTAATAAAACAAACATGATAAATACACCAGTAATAAAACAAACATGATAAATACTCCAGTAATAAAACAAACATGATCAATACACCAGTAATAAAACAAACATGATCAATACAGTAGTAATAAAACAAACATGATCAATACACCAGTAATAAAACAAACATGATCAATACACCAGTAATAAAACAAACATGATCAATACACTAGTAATAAAACAAACATGATCAATACACTAGTAATAAAACAAACATTATCAATACAATAGTAATAAAAGAGTTAACAAGGACCATCACCTTAGTCAGGTTAACATCTACGAAGCGATAGCACGTGGCAAATGCGTTTTTAAATCTTGTAAACAGAAAACGCGGGAAAGGCACCCGACATATTGGATATTTGCACCATAGTGTACAGAATATTATAACGCTGAGGGTGGAATTTGAACCAAAATTGGACTCTAAAAGCATGCGTGCTCCCGATCGCGCTATTCGACAGCATTTTATTTTGTATTTGTCTTTATCTTCCATTTGTCTTACGAAAATGAATAAAAGGATTAATGCTGAAAAAAAAGAAATATATCAATAGAACACATTGTTTAATCTAAAAATATTTTTTTGTGAATTGGAAACTAGTTAAAAATATTAGATGGTAAACTGTTTGTGAAGGAAAACCAGCTTTTGGCATTTTGCTTGTAAACCGATGTATAGCAACATTCAATTTACCAAGACAATAATCCATTATTCTTTAAAACGTGTTCTTTAGATAAATTGTGCCGTCTCTGTAGGCGATGATCAATAATATTATTATAGATCTCGCAAAATAATGATACGTTGTGTTGCCAAATATGATCGTACAAGCCATAATTTACTCCAGAACCAGTCGACAGATAAACCGTTGCCAAAGCCAAAATGTATTCGTTCGCGTCCGCTTTACCGATATACATTGTATATAATACAGAAAATCTATACTTACACAACAAAGGCCATTTCGTAATGAATATTAAATGAATTTTATATTATAATATATATGATAATGGCAAAGACTATTTAGTGTTAAATAACGAGTTTCACCAATTGTATGTAACGTAGTATCAAGTTAATTAATGTTATACTATGCAGCGTTATGATTAACACGGTATTCGGCATGTTGGCCGACTCCAACTTGGTGTACCACCTTCTCGTTTTGTAGTTTGAAGACATATCTTACATCATTTATCTTTTAAGGATTAAGAGCCGAATTTTTAGTTTTCCTCCGGTGATGAAAACCATTAGACCAGTTTAATGTTTCTGAAGCCCGAAAGGCTTCTCGGCAACATTAAACTAGTCTAATGTTTTTCATCACCCGATGGAAACTAAACATTCGGCTTTTAATCCTTATAATTTCATTATATTCTCCAGCTATTTTAGATTGTAATTTTGATATATAAAAAGCAAATTATACGCATTAAACCACAAAGCCAATGTCATTAATGTAACGGCGACGTTGTGAACATACTGAATAAGTGCACGCATTTGAAGGACAACTTACGGCAAACATCATGTGAATCCAACGGCAACGCGACGTCTCACCAGCAAAACCAAGTCATGCAACCAATGGAATGCAAACTTGTCCCTTTTAGCTCCGCCCAGTTGCAAGTGTTTTTCATTGGGAAATGAAATGCATTAAATCTATATAATTCCTTTAGGCAGCTCTCCTAACTGGCGTTTCTTTGATCCGCTATGTAGATAACTAGTACTAAACATACATTATCTCTATAATACCGAATGGGACTTCGATCTCACTACCCCTGGGTTGACAGTCAGACTCGTTTCCGACTAAGCAAGCCAGGCAAGTTAATAGTTAATATTCAGTTATAGAATAAATTTTCCGCCTTAAACAACTTTATCACAAAGTACATGTATCATTATCTAAAACTTGTTATTACAAACATAATATAACAAGTTGGCTGTCTTTAAAAACATCCAATGGTAAGGTCTTATAAGAGAGGTGGCAATCAAAGTGAATTAAGGTGTTAGGGTTTGTACGAAACATGCTTGTTTAAAAGAGTAAGATGGTTTTATGTTATACATATACTACTTAAATGTGGTTTGTTGGTATACATAAACTACTTGAATGTGGTTTGTTGGTATTCATATACTACTTGAATGTGGTTTGTTGGTATACATATACTACTTGAATGTGGTTTGTTGGTATACATATACTACTTGAATGTGTTCTGTTGGTATACAACCAAACCAGTGCTATTTTTACCTACATAAACTACTTGCATTCATGTTGTTGGTATTCAGCCTGCACTATGTCTATTTACATATACTACTTGCATTCATGTTGTTGGTATTCAGCCTGCACTATGTCTATTTACATATACTACCTGTATACAACCAGTGTTATGTCTACCTTCATATACTACTTGCTAACATGTTGATATTCAGCCTGCACTATGTCTACTTACATATACTACTTGTATACAACCAGTGTTATGTCTACTTACATATACTTCTTGAATGTGTCTTGCTGGGATGTTGTTTGTTGTATTATAATCATTATTGTACAAAGTGTAAATACCAGGCTTATGGATATTTGTGTTATCTTCTTGCCTTTCTATATGCTTCTTAGTAACATATTTATTCTGACATGTCTTTAAATGTACGAGTATCTTCTCATCTGGATCGCTTTAACCACTGCAAAAAGACGTAAAACCTATCCTTACATTTATTTATTGTTTAATGTATAATAAATAACGTTCTTTTACATACTCTCTTCATGTATCTTAACTTTTCTATGTTTCTTAATATTTTTAAATTTTTGAATACCCTTGGAACGACACATGGGAAATGATGGCATACGGCAATTGAAATCTGTTACATTGTTACCATCTTGAAACCAAGAAATGGTATCATACTGGCAACTGTCTTGTTTTTGTAACTTATGTTAAAGATATCATGAAAACTTATTATCGATCTACAACTCTGACGTTAAACTTTACACGACACTGTATGATATTCATGCGCGTGCAACACTAAAATTAAACCGAGTTCATGGTTATTACATATCGAAGCGTTGTCCGTTAAGTGTTGTGCATTACGACAATACTGTATTTTTACATCAGTGCATGCTTGTAACATTCGGTGTAGTATGTACAGCTTTGTTATTTGTACTAGTGCTATAATAGGGAGATGTGCACCCTTACCCCGGCCCAGTCTATAAACAATATCAATTCATGACCTTAATTTTGATTTCTTTTCAAATCCAAAGAGAAAAGATCGTGCTGATGACAGTCATGGTGGTGTTTGCTTTACGCAAAGAATTCTGTACATAACAAACTAAGAAAGGACCTTGAACCCCATGCAATTAAATGTATATGGATCGAAATTCTAATTAAACTTAAACATATATTATTTGAACTGTATTACAGACCCCCTAACACAGACAGACACCACCATACATTAATTGAAAATTCTTTCCACCTTGCACTAGACACAAATATACAAGATATTATTGTAACAGGTGATTTTAACCTTAATATGAATAACTCTAACTCTTGTAGGAAAATGATGTCTGTTTGTCAGCAATTTTCATTACGTCAGTGTATAAATGAACCAACCCATTTTACAGAAAATTCATCTTCGATAATTAATGTTATTTTGGTAAGCAAAAAAGATAGGTTACTGGCAAGTAGTGTAGGAGAACCGTTACATCAGCAGGATGTAAGATTTCATTGCCCTATATATGGTATTCTTAACTTTAAAAATTATCTAACAAAATCATTCACTAGACATATATGGAGTTTTGATAAAGGTGATTATGACAAATTGAGAAATTTAGCTCAAAATACAAATTGGATCGCACACTATGACAATTACAACAATGTACATGCAACCAACATAACAGAACATATAATAATTCTTTGTAAACAGTATATTCCTAACAAACTTATTCGAATCAAACCATTTGACCTCCCATGGATTACTACTTCCATAAAACGTATGATTTGCAAAAGAAAGCGTGCCTATCGTAAAGCCAAGCATAATAACTTATTAGCTCACCGGGCGAAATTTCGTAGACTTAGGAATGAAACAATTAACGCTATTTGTACAAGTAAAAATACACATTTTAATCATTTATCCGATACACTTAAAACCGAACACAAGTCTTCAAAGAAATGGTGGCAAACATTAAAATCACTCATTTCAACAAACCAAAAAGAGTGCATACCACCTTTACAGTCTGGTGACTATTTAACAACGGATGCTCTTGATAAGACTAATGTATTAAATAACTTCTTCCGAGACCAAACACTGATAAATGAGAAAAATGTTCAAATCCCTGTCTTAATTAATCATCTTAACTCTTTTGTTTCATCACCATTTGAAGTCAAACAAATATCACAAACTCTACCACTAGGTAAAGCTGTAGGTCCTGACGCAATAAATAATCGTATCCTTCAAGAATTGGCAAATGAACTCTCAGACACCTTATGTTCTCTTTTCAATCATTCTTTACGCGAAGGAATTGTTCCTATATATTTTATAACCTGGGATGACCCATTATAGCAGCAAACGCGCTTATTTCCAACGGGGTCCCTTCCATTTAAATTGTGATATTTTAAAAATTTAAAAAATATGATATACATTAAATCTTAAGGATGTAGACATTTGATATAAACTTGTTAAAATGTAACAATACAAAAACATTTAATTATCTTATACCCTGAATAACTGAATAATACATATAAGTAGTTCACAAGATAAGAAATATTTTCAACATATACTTAAAAACTAAATATTCAAAATTTCTCTAGCCTGCGAGGAGCTTCATTAATGTTTTTAACTTCACGTTTAAATACAATTAACTGTTTCTAACATAGCGCAGGTTATACTAGACCTTGGTGATAAGTTAAATAAGAATCGTACAACCTTCTTTTGAGTGACTTGTAGTTTGTGTTTTAACTTTTTAGTAAGACCGGCATATCTAGACGAGCAGGAATAATCAAAATGACATTGTACTAAGGCACTAATTAAAGTTCTCTTAGTTTGAAGGTTAAAATAACAACAGTTTCGATATAAATTGCAATCCGCAAATTAACTTTTTTAACAATGGAGTCAACTGTCGCCTCACCGTTTAGTAACTTGTCAATAGTTAATCCTAAGTATTTGACCTTTTCCTGGGACGGAATTTCATGACCATTGCATGTTACCGTAAATGACGTAATTTTTGAAGTCTTCTAGAAGAGCCAAATAACATACAATTGGTTTTGCCTAGATAAAGGGACAGTTTATTATCAACTAGCCATGTAGAACAATTATCCATGTTACGACTAAGTCTATCTGCAATAACATTAGGGTCTTTGTCAGCGAACAATATTACACTATCGTCTGCATACAATAATAATTTACAATCGGAGTCGATGCACGTAGGCATATCGTTGACATAACATACAAATAAAAGAGGGCCCAAGATGCTTCCCTGTGGTACACCTTAAGTAACTTGGGTAGATTTTGATGAAACTTTGTTTATCTTCACTAACTGTGATCTTTCGGTTAGATAAGATTTGAACCAATTTATCGATGCCACTCCCATTTCAGAGAGCTTATTACATAGAATACCGTGGTCAACGGTATCAAACGCCTTCTGAAGATCGAGTAAAACCATTTCGGTATAAAGACCATTTGCATTGGTATGGTTAATAAAATCAAGAAGGTGAATAAAACATGTATCAGTGGAGTATTTATTCCTAAAACCGGACTGAAAGTCATACAGAAGAGAATTTTTATCTAAAAAATCCGCAAATTGGTTATATACAGAACGCTCTAGAAATTTTGATATAACATAAATATTATGCAAAAAAATAAACACAGTCTTGATAGGGTAGCATTAGAAACTATATATACATCATTTATTAGACCCTTTCTAGAATATGGAGATATACTATTCGATAATTGCACTCAATATGAGAAAAATGAATTAGACTTAATCCAAAATGAAGCTGTAAGAATAGTGACAGGAACAACCAAGTTTGTATCTCTCGAACAACTATATAATGAAACTAAATGGGAATCACTTGGGAACAGACGTCGGAAACATAAACTTGTTTTACTCTACAAAATTTCACCACTTAACTCCCGATTTCCTTTCCGGGCTGTTACCACGATTGTTGGTGACATCTCCAGGTATAATCTTAGAAACTCCAATAATATCCAAACGTTAAATACACGCTCTAATTACCATTATGATTCTTTCCTTCGTTCTTCTATAAGGGAATGGAACACTCTCACAGATGAAATAAAAGATGCACAAACAGTTTGTGAATTTAAATATATGCTGAACCGCAATGCTAGTAAAGTACCAGAATAATACTATTACGGCGAAAGAAGTATTCAAATTCTGCATACGAGACTCCGAACTAAGTGCAGTTCTCTCAAGTATGATCTATTTACAAAACATATGTCAGAGTCTCCTCTGTGCTCCTGTGGCAACGTTGAACACGCTCAATATTTTTACTTTCACTTTAATAAATATAATGAATCGAGGAATGTGTTACGAAACGCATTATGTAACATTTCAATTTTTAACCTAAAAACTCTTCTTTATGGAGAACAAAATGTCTCACTTGAAACAAATATTCGTATTTTAATGCAGCACATTCGTATATTAAAAGCGCAAAACGATTGAAGTAGATCACTTCAACTTCAGCTATGATATTAAGGACAACTTGTCCTTGCCCCCTACCCCATCTGTGTCGCCCCAACTTACTTCAATATTTTTTTTATATTTTAATATGATCTTTCTCATCTATATTCGATTTAAAATTTTATTAAGAAATATTTCCCTTATGATACCGTATGTCATGGTACCTTTTCGTCCTAGTGTGTATATGTATGAGCCCATTTAACTACTGGTACCGACTACGGCTAATACATATTTCTCTTACTATTTAACAATTTATTAAATAATACTTAACTATTCTAAATACTTAATTAAGTAATTGCAATTGTCAATGTTAATACCAGTTAAATATTAAAAACGAAGTACACGAATTGCCATTAATATTAGAATTTACACCATAAGCTGGAGAAGAACATCATAAGCATTATGCTTCCGTTCTAATCCCTTTTCTATTATTGTAAACACTGGTATTACTGTATAAAATGTACTTATATTGAGAAATAAAATATGTTTAAACCTAAGGAGTAAGATGCAATATTTGAGTGAATGTAGGAAAGATAAAAACAACCGCGTACCGGGTACTTAATGCATGTGTGATACCAAAACCCGATCAAGTTCCATCTGGCACGACCAAATTCCGGCTTCAGGAAAAAGGCATATGTGGTGTGTTTAATAGAAATAATGGTGTTTAAATGCAGAAGTCTGACTCATTGTGCATTTCCATTTGCATATTCAATAAGAGAATATCTGGAAAAAAACATCTTGAAACTTTTCTTATATATGTTCAAACTTATCTACTGTAATGTTCAATAAAATTTACTATTGTGAAAATTTATTTTTTAAATTGGTTTGTGGATATAGCAATAAAAACAGTTCAAATAAATGTATTTTTTAAAACTTGTGCAAGATGGGCGTAAGTTTGATTCTTATTACGTGCTGAACGCCACACCGATTAAACCGTTTTTTTTTAAAGAAAATATTATGTCCTTTCTATTGAGCAAAATAAACAAATGTAGCTTCTTGGTTTAGTTATTATTTTCATTGTTATGGGTTCAGCATATCATAATCTTTGTAACAGTTGATTAAAAGCATAGTTTTTTTTTAAAATGATTTACATCAACGCAGTAAGACTTTGTAAAAAAAAAAAAAAAACGGCGAAAAATCGTCAAAAAAAATGAGTTTCAAAAGCGAAATATTTTATTATTTTATATTTCAATATTTTCTTATTTAATATAAAAACGGCAATGCATAATGATTTAAAATTAGTGCATTAAAACGCCACAATTAGTATTACACACAACACATTTGTTTTTTTAAATGCATCTGGAAAATCGCCGTTCAACCGAAACCTGGCTTGGTTTTAGAACAACCCAAATCCCATCAAGCAATTTTTTGAAACGCAATGACGACCTCTTTATATAGTTTGGTTCCCTGCTCTAACCCGATAAATTAACTATTTATTAGTAGGACAGGGAACCAGACTACATCCTCATGTCGAATGCAAATGTATTTAACATGTAATCGTGATATTTCAATATGGCAGCACTCACAGTAAATTCCTAAAGCGGCTATTATAGCTAAAAAAATATGTTGTAAATCAAGTTGTATCGTATTACATTACTTGCTTTATTTTATGTTTTACATAAAACAAGTGAATGGTAATGTGCACTTGTTTATTACAACGCATAACCGAATTTAAAAAACTTTGATTATAGTTATAACACTATGTGGTGATAATATTTTACCAAAATAATGTTGTGTATTATATTTTTAATGGGGTTTAACGTCATTTTTAACACATGCCCTGTTTTATCTGGTATATCCAGTTTTAATGGTAGAGGCAGACCCAAGTTTATCTGGTATATCCAGTTTTAATGGTACAGGCAGACCCAAGTTTATCTGGTATATCAAGTATTAATGGTATAGGCAGACCCAAGTTTATCTGGTATATCCAGATTTAATGGTAGAGGCAGACCCAAGAATGAATGTGATTATTTCACAGTCTTCGACGAGATCCCTGCTTACAATTAAGCTTTACAATTAAGCTGTACTACCAAGCTCGTCTCGAATCCACTACCTCAGCGATGAGAAGTAAATATTTGTTAATCGACAGCGCCCTAAACACTCTGTCCCAGCTGATCCTATATATGAATATATATATATATATATATATATATATATATCAATACGATGTGCTTGTATAATATACACAAACAACACATAAAAGAGTATAAACAAAACCATTCACTCTTCCACACAATAAGCACGTCATAAAAAGTAGCGCCCACTCCTCAGACTATCCGCTTATCTATGCAAGATTGACAAATTATTAAAACGTATTTTGAAAGATATAAACTGAAAGGCGGATAGTTCGAAATGTATTTCAATTACCAACAATGTAGCCTCCAACTATGATATATGGTAATCGAGACATAGACCAGATCAATGATTATAGAATAATGACTAATTCTTCACTTGTGATCACATATCTGGCATCGTGTATATCTCCACAGTATACCGTATCTAAAGTTAAATCGAAACAAGCGTTCAGTCGGGTTTTCCAATAATGCTAACCAGCATTATAACTAATAGATTTTGATAATTCCCTAAGTAGCTTGTTTTACTCATTCGTTTCGTAAAAAGGAGAAAAGTAGACACCGTCTATGAGCAAATCACATTTGGGACTCTCTCAGGTGGAGTAAAAGAAAATAATGTGTATACTAATATCCGGTCGATATCACCGGAAGGACTAAATATTTATGCTGCAAAGATAATTCTATCCGGAGTTTTTGCAAATGACTTTCATCGCTTATGATATTTTCACATTTGTTAGTCTTAAGGTGTTCCCAAGTGAATTGCTCTCATTGGGTAAAATCCATTTCTTAACTTTAGCTAGAAACTTTACGACTCCTTTTTTCATATATTTCTGTATTGTTTTTTTTTCAAAAAATGGACACAGTAACCAAAATAAGAACATATGTGTCCAACAGAATTGCAATTAAAATACAATATATATATATAACCTTATATAAATGACAATGGCATTATCGAAAAGTGACAACGACGGTTACCGTTCTGGATTTGAATATCTAAAAAAGAACTCGCCAACAATAAGTCGTCAATACACCAAGCTTTCAATACGTTTCATAACATATGTGTAACAAAAATGGAGGATTGAACATGTGTAACGTTAGAAGCGTTATTGTGTACGCTGTGAAACAAAATATTCAAACGAGTGATACTTGTCAAAAACTGTTAGTGAAAATAAAAAAAAATCATACAACATTGTTTGGTCAATTCTGAAATGGTAACAATGTTTAAAACCTTCAAAAGTGAAAACTCCAGCTGCCAATATGTCTTGCTGAAACTTAGTATACATGAAATTAAATAAACGACTAAAATCGGCAATTCTCAATCGACCAAAACTTATTAAAGTATTCATACATTTGAGACTCTGAAACGCTGACAGCGTTCTTATTATTATATTAATTGGATCAGTTTAGTTTAAACATATTTTATTTCAACATGAAAAGGGGTGGATCACAATTTTTTTTCAGATTAAGTTCGGCCCGTCCTATAAATTGAATTTTAGATAAGCTCGCATTCTTTTATTGTTATTTTAATCGAAACTCGCCCGGCTGACATTGTTGTTATTAATCAACACGAAACAATGATCGAGGGAGGGAGGTTGTTTTTCAGTATCGAAGTTTCAATTCGTACATAAAACCTTTTTAAAACATAAAGTCAACATAAAACTGTTGTGTGTTTTAGTATTTATTGACAACAAAGCGCCACAATCTATATTGCTTTGTTGTGAATTTAGAATATCCTTTGTACATTACCCTGTGTATTGATTGCCTGTTTTTTTTTTGTGTAATTAAGTATATTGACCGAGTACTCTATCTAGTCATAAAATAGTTTTATAACGGTTTTGCGGCTGTCAGATAGGATAATGTCGGCACGCAAACCACATTTGACATGCACACGTTGTGTGCTACATTTTCAGTTAGTGCATTAAACATTTTTAACACTATTCGTTTAATACGCTGTATGAAATAAATGTCTGTTTCGTTTACCTTTATATCAAATAAATAGATAGGGTACACTACAATTTGAAGCAATACGATCAATGTTTTTTTTATATGGTATTTTTATATTGCACACTAAGCCATATTTTATAAGAGCAGCTAATAGATTAATTATCACGCCACAAATGCATGTGCACGTGTAAACACATACATGCATGCACGCATGTACGGAATCTCGCACAGGTCGGTTATTCTAAGAAGAAATGTACACGAAATCTATTCGAACTAGGAATATGTTTTATCAATATAAATATCTAGACTGTCTTTTTCACAAATTTGTTATGACTTACCCATACTTATAATTGAAAAGTAATGGGTTGTGCATTTCTGATACACATGTCATTGGATAAACGTTGGTAATTTGAATATTTGCTACATGGTGTCTTCAGTTACTATGTTACATGAACAAGATTGGCAATTTCACATCTGATTTCGTTGAAAGAAATGAAGTTCTCAATATATGTAGCTGCATTGTTGCAGCACTTTCTATCAATACAAGAACACAGGAATAGTTATATAATTTGTATTGATTTTACAAACAACTCAACAATTTCTCAGAGACCCAGAAAAGAACATGCACCGAATGCTATGAAACGAATAACAATGCATTTGTGAAGAATTGTCTCAAAATGCAATTTGAAAGAGAGACACGTATATTTTAAAACAAATATGTTCAAACATTAAATCAATTCCCACACTTGAAACTTCATACATAAGACATTAGTAACAGTTTAAATGAAAGTATTGTTGTAACGTTAGTTGAGTAAAAATATTCAGAAATTAAAGGTAATATTGTAACAACCGATAAAATATGATGATATCAAGTTACATTTTTTGTCACATGTGACTACATATATCCAGAAATGAATAAAAGTAAAATGTTTGTTTATTATAGTGTCATCACTAATGAAAGAGCCAGCCACAATGGGCTTATGACACGTTTTTGTTACAGTTACTTCCCGAAAGATATCCGTGACAGGCGTCAGGCTACATTATATTCAGAACCCTTAAATTTAATCATTTGCTGGATGAGCAACCGACCGTATAAGAAACCCCCCGACGTTCTTCCACCGGGACTCGAACCTTCGATTTCCGCATCCGAGGCAGACGCTTTAACCACTAGGTCACGGGATATGGTATTTTAATAACATTTTATCAGAAGGCATCCCTAACAAATTAGAAGTAATAGTATAATGTTACATACATTCAGCAAGTAATACTACATGTATTAGGTAGTTTCATATATAGTTTTATTTACCATAAGGTGACCTAGGTATTCTTCCCGTCGAGAACTGTTGAGGATCCCCTTTGTCCTACAAGGCAAAGCAATTATATGAGATAAATAATAAAATCTAAATGTAGCAAGCAAATATGTGTATTTTGCATGATAATAATTTAACAAACAAAACAACAACAACAACAACATCATATAATATCGTTCTTTCGTTAAAAACCTACCGGATTGAAGGATGTCCAAGATATGATCACGTATGATTGGCCAACTTGTTATCTTAACCGCCGCTTTCAAAACCCCATATATTTAGTACAGATTTTCTAATATTCAATTCGATTGTACTGTTATGGCAACGTAAATCGTTTCCTTCGACAGTGCATTCGGGATCTTAGAACTACCAGATCGATGGTAAACTAACAAAAGGAAGCTTTATAACTCCTACATTATCATATATATTACATGAAGCTTTGTTTTTTCAAAATCGTATACATTGGCCAATGTACCATTTAAAGTCACGAACAACGTCTCAGTAATCTTTGGTACCAGGATAGACACGTAGCTTTGTTTCAAAATCGAATATATTTGGCAAATATACAATTCAAAGTCATGAAGTCAGTAAGCTAAGACGATAAACACATTGCAAAACAATGAATTCTAAACAACAGACGCACGCCAACTTCAGACAGAATAATATTTTCGTTACATTGTTTCTTGTTACATTGTTTCCTGTATCATTGATTATATACTGGTCTATGGCAACTTGATTGTATTACTTCTTAACCTTTATCTATATGCATGCAGTATATCGTAGTTCAGCACGTGCATTTTAACTACTTTTATGAAACTGTCTTGCAAGGTGTGCAAAACTATTTGAACAAGTGCAAAAACGTCTGGTGGGTTTTATTAGGATAACACATCTCTTTGTAGGGAAAACTTATCTAAAAATTGATTTGTATATAATAATGAAGCAATGTACGAGTATCTGGAATGGATCACTTTATATATGTATTTTTTTTTTAATATTGATACGTGTTCTTTGCTTTGCTTCCGTTGTGAAATATGAATTATGTATAATGTTTGTGAAGCTAACTTTACCTTCATACTATTAATTAACTATAAAACACAAACGCTACATATTCCGCTTATATTTAATAGATAAAATAATACCCAGTTTAATACTTGGGACTCTTGATTTAATTATATATGCATAGCAATCGCATATCTCAGTAACTATTGGTCATATATCAACAAAACTTCACAATCGTCCTCACTTCCTTTAAGGGTACAAGTAGGATACCTATGGGTAAAGGCAGAGTTATTGTCCCTAGTTTGCTTAGGCATTTCATTATAAAATGTCCTAGAAAAAAAAAATATCGTAAAAATATAGGATTGTGATCTAGTTGAAAACTCACAGAGAAAAATGCCATGACCGTTAATTATATTTTTGGTATAATTATGTTCCTTTTCATACTTGAAGAAATGGGTTGTATCTTTATAGCACGTACCGTGGTATTGAAGAAATGGGTTGTATCTATATAGCACGTACCGCGGTATTGAAGAAATGGGTTGTATCTTTATAGCATGTACCACGGTAATGAAAAAATATAGCATGTACCGCGGCATTGAAAACATGGGTTGTATCTTTATAGCATGTACCGCAGTAATGAACAAATATAACATGTACCGCGGCATTGAAGATATGGGTTATATTTTTATAGCATGTACCGCGGTAATGAAAAAATAAAGCATGTACCGCGGCATTGAAGACATGGGTTATATCTTTATAGCATGTACCGAGGTAATGAAAAAATATACCATGTACCACGGTTATGAAGACATGGGTTATATCTTTATAGCATGTACCACGGTAATGAAAAAATATAGCATGTACCGCGGTATTGAAGACATGGGTTATATCTTTATAGCATGTACCGCGGTAATGAAAAAAATAGCATGTACCGCGGCATTGAACAAATGGGTTTTATCTTTATAGCATGTACCGCGGTAATGAAAAAATATAGCATGTACCGCGGCATTGAAGACATGGGTTATATCTTTATAGCATGTACCGCGGTAATGAAAAAATATAGCATGTACCGCGGCATTGAAGACATGGGTTATATCTTTATAGCATGTACCGCGGTAATGAAAAAATATAGCATGTACCGCGGAAATGAAGACATGGGTTATATCTTTATAGCATGTACCGCGGTAATGAACAAATATAGCATGTACCGCGGCATTGAAGATATGGGTTATATTTTTATAGCATGTACCGCGGTAATGAAAAAATATAGCATGTACCGCGGCATTGAAGACATGGGTTATATCTTTATAGCATGGACCGAGGTAATGAAAAAATATACCATGTACCACGGTTATGAAGACATGGGTTATATCTTTATAGCATGTACCACGGTAATGAAAAAATATAGCATGTACCGCGGTATTGAAGACATGGGTTATATCTTTAAAGCATGTACCGCGGTAATGAAAAAAATAGCATGTACCGCGGCATTGAACACATGGGTTGTATCTTTATAGCATGTACCGCAGTAATGAACAAATATAGCATGTACCGCGGCATTGAAGATATGGGTTATATTTTTATAGCATGTACTGCGGTAATGAAAAAATATAGCATGTACCGCGGCGTTGAAGACATGGGTTATATCTTTATAGCATTACCCGAGGTAATGAAAAAATATACCATGTACCACGGTTATGAAGACATGGGTTATATCTTTATAGCATGTACCACGGTAATGAAAAAATATAGCATGTACCGCGGTATTGAAGACATGGGTTATATCTTTATAGCATGTACCGCGGTAATGAAAAAAATAGCATGTACCGCGACATTGAACACATGGGTTTTATCTTTAAAGCATGTACCGCGGTAATGAAAAAATATAGCATGTACCGCGGAAATGAAGACATGGGTTATATCTTTATAGCATGTACCGCGGTAATGAACAAATATAGCATGTACCGCGGCATTGAAGATATGGGTTATATTTTTATAGCATGTACCGCGGTAATGAAAAAATATAGCATGTACCGCGGCATTGAAGACATGGGTTATATCTTTATAGCATGTACCGAGGTAATGAAAAAATATACCATGTACCACGGTTATGAAGACATGGGTTATATCTTTATAGCATGTACCACGGTAATGAAAAAATATAGCATGTACCGCGGTATTGAAGACATGGGTTATATCTTTATAGCATGTACCGCGGTAATGAAAAAAATAGCATGTACCGCGGCATTGAACACATGGGTTTTATCTTTATAGCATGTACCGCGGTAATGAAAAAATATAGCATGTACCGCGGCATTAAAGACATGGGTTATATCTTTATAGCATGTACCGCGGTAATGAAAAAATATAGCATGTACCGCGGCATTGAAGACATGGGTTATATCTTTATAGCATGTACCACGGTAATGAAAAAATATAGCATGTACCGCGGAAATGAAGACATGGGTTATATCTTTATAGCATGTACCGCGGTAATGAAAAAATATAGCATGTACCGCGGCATTGAAGACATGGGTTATATCTTTATAGCATGTACCGCGGTAATGAAAAAATAAAGCATGTACCGCGGCATTGAAGACATGGGTTATATCTTTATAGCATGTACCGCGGTAATGAAAAATATAGCATGTACCGCGGCATTGAAGACATGGGTTATATCTTTACAGCATGTACCGCGGTAATGAAAAAATATAGCATGTACCGCGGTAATGAAGACATGGGTTATATCTTTATAGCATGTACCGAGGTAATGAAAAAATATAGCATGTACCGCGACATTGAAGACATGGGTTATATCTGTATAGCATGTACCGCGGTAATGAATAATATAGCATGTACCGCGGTATTGAAGACATGGGTTATTTCTTTATAGCAGTTACCTCGGTAATGAAAAAATATAGCATGTACCGCAGTCATGAAAAAATAAAGCATGTACCGCGGTAATGAAAAAATATAGCAAGTACCGCGGTAATGAAGACATGGGTTATATCTTTATAGCATGTACCGCGGTATTGAAGACATGGGTTGTATCTTTATAGCATGTAACGCGGCATTGAAGACATGGGTTGTATCTTTATACCATGTACCGCGGTATTGAAGACATGGGTTGTATCTTTATAGCATGTACCAAGGCATTGAAGACATGGGTTGTATCTTTATAGCATATACCGCGGTAATGAAAAAATATAGCATGTAACGCAGCATTGAAGACATGAGTTATATCTGTATAGCATGTACCGCGATAATGAAAAAATATAGCATGTATCGCAGTATTGAAGACATGGATTGTATCTTTATAGCATGTACCGCGGTTATGAAAAAATATAGCATGTACCGCGGCATTGAAGACATTGGTTATATCTTTATCACATGTACCGCGGCATTAAAGACATGGGTTGTATCTTTATAGCATGTACCAAGGCATTGAAGACATGGGTTGTATCTTTATAGCATGTACCGCGGTAATGAAAAAATATAGCATGTATCGCGGCATTGAAGACATGAGTTATATCTGTATAGCATGTACCGCGGTAATGAAAAAATATAGCATGTATCGCAGTTTTGAAGACATGGGTTGTATCTTTATAGCATGTACCGCGGTAATGAAAAAATATAGCATGTACCGCGGCATTGAAGACATTGGTTATATCTTTAAAGCATGTACCGCGGTAATGAAAAACTATAGCATGTACCGCGGCATTGAAGACATGGGTTATATCTGTATAGCATGTACCGCGGTAATGAAAAAATATAGCATGTACCGCGACATTGAAGACATGGGTTATATCTGTATAGCATGTACCGCGGTAATGAAAAAATATAGCATGTATCGCGGCATTGAAGACATGAGTTATATCTGTATAGCATGTACCGCGGTAATGAAAAAATATAGCATGTATCGCAGTTTTGAAGACATGGGTTGTATCTTTATAGCATGTACCGCGGTAATGAAAAAATATAGCATGTAACGCGGCATTGAAGACATGAGTTATATCTGTATAGCATGTACCGCGGTAATGAAAAAATATAGCATGTATCGCAGTTTTGAAGACATGGGTTGTATCTTTATAGCATGTACCGCGGTAATGAAAAAATATAGCATGTACCGCGGCATTGAAGACATTGGTTATATCTTTAAAGCATGTACCGCGGTAATGAAAAACTATAGCATGTACCGCGGCATTGAAGACATGGGTTATATCTGTATAGCATGTACCGCGGTAATGAAAAAATATAGCATGTACCGCGACATTGAAGACATGGGTTATATCTGTATAGCATGTACCGCGGCATTGAAGACATGGGTTATATCCTTATAGCATGTACCGCGGAAATGAAAAAATATAGCATGTACCGCGGTCATGAAAAAATATATCATGTTCCGCGGTAATGAAGACATGGGTTGTATCTTTATAGCATGTACCGCGCAATTGAAGACATGGGTTATATCTTTATAGCATGTACTGCGGTATTGAAAACATGGGTTGTATCTTTCTAGCATGTACCGCGGTATTGAAGACATGGGTTGTATCTTTATACCATGTACCGCGGTATTGGAGACATGGGTTATATCTTTATAGCATGTAACACGGTATTGAAGACATGGGTTGTATCTTTATAGCATGTACCGCGGTATTGAAGACATGGGTTGTATCTTTATAGCATGTACCGCGTCATTGAAGACATGGGTTGTATCTTTATAGCATGTACCGCGGCATTGAAGACATGGGTTGTATCTTTATACCATGTACCAAGGCATTGAAGACATGGGTTGTATCTTTATAGAATGTACCGCAGTAATGAAAAAATATAGCATGTAACACGGCATTGAAGACATGAGTTATATCTGTATAGCATGTACCGCGGTAATGAAAAAATATAGCATGTATCGCAGTATTGAAGACATGGGTTGTATCTTTATAGCATGTACCGCAGTAATGAAAAAATATAGCATGTACCGCGGCATTAAAGACATTGGTTATATCTTTAAAGCATGTACCGCGGTAATGAAAAAATATAGCATGTACCGCGGCATTGAAGACATGGGTTATATCTGTATAGCATGTACCGCGGTAATGAAAAAATATAGCATGTACCGCGACATTGAAGACATGGGTTATATCTGTATAGCATGTACCGCGACATTGAAGACATGGGTTATATCCTTATAGCATGTACCGCGGAAATGAAATAATATAGCATGTACCGCGGTCATGAAAAAATATATCATGTACCGCGGTAATGAAGACATGGGTTGTATCTTTATAGCATGTACCGCGCAATTGAAGACATGGGTTATATCTTTATAGCATGTACTGCGGTATTGAAGACATGGGTTGTATCTTTCTAGCATTTACCGCGGTATTGAAGACATAGGTTGTATCTTTATACCATGTACCGCGGTATTGAAGACATGGGTTGTATCTTTATAGCATGTACCGCGGCATTGAAGACATGGGTTGTATCTTTATAGCATGTACAGCGGTATTGAAGACATGGGTTGTATCTTAATAGCATGTACCGTGGCATTGAAGACATGGGTAATATCTTTATAGCATGTACCGCGGTATTGAAGACATCGGTTGTATCTTTATAGCATGTACCGCGTTAATGGAAAAATATAGCATGTACCGCTGCATTGAAGACATGGGTTATATTTTTATAGCATGAACCGCGGTAATGAAAAAATATAGCATGTACCGCGGCATTGAAGACATGGGTAATGTTTTTATAGCATGTACCGCGGTAATGAAAAAATATAGCATGTACCGCGGCATTGAAGACATGGGTTATATCTTTATAGCATGTACCGCGGTAATGAAAAAATTTAGTATGTACTGCGGCATTGAAGACATGGGTTATATCTTTATAGCATGTACCGCGGTAATGAAAAAATATACCATGTACCGCGGCATTGAAGACATGGGTTATATCTTTATAGCATGTACCGCGGTAATGAAAAAATATAGCATGTACAGCGGCATTGAAGTCATGGGTTATATCTTTATAGCATGTACCGCGGTAATGAAAAAATATAGCATGTACAGCGGCATTGAATAGATGGGTTATATCTGTATAGCATGTACTGCGGTAATGAAAAAATATAGCATGTACCGCCGTATTGAAGAAATGGGTTATATCTTTATAGAAGTACCGCGGTAATGAAAAAAAATATAACATGTACCGCGGCATTGAAGACATGGGTTATATCTTTATAGCATGTACCGCGGTAATGAAAAAATATAGCATGTACCGCGGCATTGAAGACATGTGTTATATCTGTATAGCATGTACTGCCGTATTAAAGAAATGGGTTATATCTTTATAGCATGTACCGCGGTAATGAAAAAATAAAGCATGTACCGCGGCATTGAAGACATGGGTTATATCTTTATAGCATGTACCGCGGTAATGAAAAAAAATAGCATGTACCGCCGTATTGAAGAAATGGGTTATATCTTTATAGAAGTACCGCGGTAATGAAAAAAATATAACATGTACCGCGGCATTGAAGACATGGGTTATGTCTTTATAGCATGTACCGCGGTAATGAAAAAATATAGCATGTACCGCGGCATTGAAGACATGGGTTATATCTTTATAGCATGTACTGCGGTATTAAAGAAATGGGTTATATCTTTATTGCACGTACCGCGGTATTGAAGAAATGGGTTATATCTTTATAGTATGTACCGCAGTATTGAAGAAATGGGTCATATCTTCATAGCATGTACCGCGTTATTTAAGAAATGGGTTATATCTTTATAGCATGTACCGCGATATTTTAAAAATGGGTTATATCTCTAAAGCATGTATCGCGGTATTGAAGAAATGGGTTATATCTTTATAGCATGTACCGCGGTATTTAAAATATGGTTATATCTCTAAACCATGTATCGCGGTATTGAAAAAATGGGTTATATCTTTACAGTATGTACCGCGGTTTTGAAGAAATGGGTTATATTTTCATAACATGTACCGCGGTATTGAAGAAATGGGTTGTATCTTTATAGCATGTACCGCGGTAATGAAGAAATGGGTTTTATCTTCAAAGCATGTACTGCATTATTGAAGAAATGGGTTATATCTTCAGAGCATGTACCGCGGTATGGAAGAAATGGGTTGTATCTTAAAAGCAAGTTCCGCGGCATTGAAGAAATGGGTTATATCTTCATAGCATGTACCGCGGTATTGAACAAATGGGTTGTATCTTCAGAGCATGTACGGCGGTATTGAACAAATGGGTTATATCTTCATAGCATGTACCGCGGTATTGAAAAATGAGTTATATTTTTATAGCATGTACCGCGTTATTGAACAAATGGGTTATATATTCATAGCATGTACCGCAGTATTGAAGAAATGGGTTATATCTTATAGCATGTACCGCCGTATTGAAGAAATGGGTTACATCTTTATACCATGTACCACGGTATTGTCTAATTTCAGCCACACGGGAGCTATTATTTTACGACAAGATTCGAAAATTCGAGTGCTCTATTAACAACTAGGTATGATTTGTGTTTTAGAATGCGGTTATTTTTAAAACTATTTTGTTGAATATTACATTTTGCACATTCATATATTTCAAAAGCCAGAACCGGCTTGGTTAATTCGGTAACGCTTCTACTTGTCTATCCAAGGTCTTGAGTTCGAATCCCCGCCTAGACAGTTTCTATGATAATTTGCCATGACTTAATCATTTTAAAGGCCCGCCATTCACGGAAATACCCGAATATCATAAGTAAAATAGAATATAATGTTTAATCCAAAGATGTTTTTTTTCAGTTTAGTGTGTACATTGCTGATAAAACGAATGCTGACTTCAGAAATAATGTATTCTTACCACAATTCTCAGGCCTCACTGAGATGTTTTAAATTGACAATTCAAACATGAAAATGCCTTCAAAACTTTCCAAATCAATTAGCAAAATTAGAAAAATTCTTTTTAAATAAAATAATTATTACTTATGACGGCAATTCTGCGACCATTCCAAGTATGGAAGCATTTCCCGTTTCCAGTGCGTGTGTTATGTATAAGTACTATGTTATTCAATCTAACTCTATTCAATAACGACGACTTATATAAAAAAAAAAACACGTTGAATTGAATATAGCAAAAGTCGAATATCAGCTCTCATGACCCCGTTCTTTAGAAAGTCATAACCAATCTTAATATCGAACGTAAACGAATAAATTTTACTTTGACATTAGTGTAACTGTCGACTGTTCCTGGCATAAATAACAGGTTCTTAGCTCATATTTGGCAACAAAGCATGTCATTATTTTCTCAGTTCCATAACAATATTATTGATTTGAACAAGTGGAGACCAAAACGATCCACCAAGAAACACATTTAGAAGAAGAATGGATTTTTCTTCAGATTATTGAATGCTCAGATAAGTATCCTGTCTGTTTTCTTCTAGTCGCAGCAAATCTATTAGCTATGAGGCAAAATATTACGGTTTTGTAATATTTCATGTTATATGTTTTAAACATGAACAATTGAAGTAATGGTAGAGAAGTTTGTCCTAGTCATTTACTTCATAAGTAAACCATAATAATGAGATTTAAAGACATGTATTGTGCAGTATGACCGTCATTTGCTGTTTTCATAGATACATCATCTGATTATAATGATATTATATTTAAACAATCATTTTTACGAATATATGTTTTACTGTTACCTTTTATATAAATAATTGTTGAGAAAAATATGCACGTGATGAACGCAATAGTTAATACGGAAACGTGCTACGCCCTCTTGGTTTAAGTTAGTAATTGTTTAAACTAATACATGTATACGTTTGTAAACATTCTATCAATTGCAAGCAATGCAATGTATTAAAATATTATTTAATGTAGAAATAAGGAATGTATCATTGACCAAGTGTTCTGATGTGATGTCTAAAATCCGTTTTCAAGCCAACACTGTCTATATACAGTAGAACCTCAAACATGGAAGGCTCGAACACCATATATAGCTCGAACCTCTTGTCTGGTTCCGGCCTATTTTGATGTATGTACGTGTATGGTATAATGTTAAAAAATACTTGGCTCAAACAACCCTTAAGTCGAGCCATTTTGTCCAGTCCAGTCGGGTTAGAGCATTCGAAGTTCTACTATAGTTTAAGTGAGAAAGTTTCTTGCCTGCGAAGGACGTTTAATCTACGTATGTGAGATAGACAGATTCATTGAAACATATGTATTCATAAAGATATACTCATAAATATGTACATGAATAGAAACAAATTCCATTTATATGTTTCAATGAATTAACTTTAAATAAAGATTTAAACGTTGATACTTGATCTAAGATTTCACTTTCCGAATATTGAGTTGACCTGTAAACATAAGTCAAATTTAATTGATATATGCCGTGTGCGTGTCAATTAGAAAGGCCATTCTTGATTCTCAGGACACGAGGCAATTTCTTCTTTTAAATCGATACTCTATTTACAAGGTTTTCTTATAATTTTTATCTTATTTTGATGATATCCAACACATGGTCACGTGAATCCTCTGGTTATTTTTAAATATAATAATACAACTAGTTCACTATGATCAGGTTTAAAATTAATTTCATCGAATATCAGTTTTTGAAGATGGAGAATGCCGTTTGTTTGAAGAAAGTTAGATGTCGACGGGCAATACACAAATTCGTTTCGGTCCGTATCTTGCTTCTGTTATTATTGTCCATTACTAATCTTGACCATTTGACCTAAAACGTGTTAATACTTTTTCATAAAATCGTTTCTAAAAGGTTTTGACACTGTCCATGATAAAATTGATTATTACAATAATAACAATTTAAATATTTGGATGAAGTAGCTTTTCATGAATGAAATATTCAACAAAGAACACTGCTTGTTATCGCGTTATAAGGACCGGGTGACGTCACTTTAGATATGAAAATGAATAAAAAATGATGTGAGTATTTTTTAGTAATAATTTCATATTCTCTTAAAACGTTGCAGAAAAGAAAATAGTGTTCTTTAATTAAAATAAATACCCGAAGTGATGAGAATGTTATAACACATACTATGAATAATGTGTGAAATCTGGTAAACATATTTCTTTATTTCTCTTGTAACATTCTAATATTAGAATGTTAGTTTAAACATATTTTATTTCAGATATTTCAAAATATCTGAAATAAAATATGTTAAAACTAACATTCTAATATTTGTTTCTGCTTGTATTTAACCACGTGACATATATCTTATGAAGCAGGCCCCATTGATAGGTGAGATAAAGAACAGTTTAAAAATGAACGTTGAAAAAGTAAAAAAAAATAAACTTATCAACTTGGTGTTTAGATCCTTTACAGTTGTAGTTCAATAATTATATTTACTTATTATATTTTGTTTTCGGTTCGTGCTTTAACCTTTTACGCCTTAGATACGTGTTTTTCCGCACCAATCTCAGAAGGCCTTTGAAAACAGTGCAGGAAGACTTCAGATTGCTCGTAACGAGCAATCTGAACACTTCCTGTACTGTTTTTCACTCTGTCAGTTAATATAAACATAATTCACTGTATAATTCAAAAGCCTCCTATAAAAGTGGTGTCCAAAGGCGTCTATATTAGAGGTGCCCAAAGGCGTCTATATAAGAGGTGTCCAAAGGCGTCTATATTAGAAGTGTCCAAAGGCGTCTATATAAGAGGTGTCCAAAGGCGTCTATATAAGAGGTGTCCAAAGGCGTCTATATAAGAGGTGTCCAAAGGCGTCTATATTAAAGGTGTCCAAAGGCGTCTATATTAGAGGTGTCCAAAGGCGTCTATATTAGAGGTGTCCAAAGGCGTCTATATTAGAAGTGTCCAAAGTTGTCTTTATTAAAGGTGTCCAAAGGCGTCTATATGAAGGGTTTAACGAATACTTTCTGTCCGATATTATCATCTTTATGGACTTTATACTATATCAAAAATCTCTTGATTCAATATAATAAATATCATTTATATCACAGCAGGGGTCGGGCGCATGTGTACATCGTTGATATCCTTCTTAGTTGGAGAAAAGGCCATTCAATTTGAATATTCAATGTGTTATATAAGTCATGTCAAGTTTTATTTGAGGAGGAAGACCTCGGAATGAATCTGAGTAAAACAATCATCATTCATCAAGTAACTGGCAAACTTTCTCATATGACGGTTTTGGATCGAGCTAGACTTAAATAGAAATGAGAAGGCCCCGTATGAAAAGTAAAAGCACATATTAAACATTGTGTTTGTCATAGCATACTATATGGATGTTCAAGCTTTAGAAGGAATATTACTTTGTATCCTTTCAAAACATTTAAGCTGACCTTCCTTACTTTGTCAGTAGTTTTAAGTTAGAAAAAATAGTTATTTACTACATTATATCAATATGTTTCACAACCTTCTTATACCCTAGTGACTATCAAAATAAGACATGATATAAATATTAGATATTCAATTACAAACTAGAAGCAAGTGTATGCCATAGACGACGAGATATCCAGGGAGTTTGGTGTTTAAGAAACGTACTTTACGAATGGCACTGTCAAAGATATTAAAACAAATGCAAAATTGAAGCTGACAAATATCATTTATGTTGACCTACATTACTTTAATAGGTTAAACATATCAAGATAGATGGTAACTTAGACATGTCACGTGGTTAACTATAACACATTACAGCATAAATGGTCGAATTGAGTTCCTGATGTCTAAAAGTTACAAGGCATACATAGCTAAAACTAGAATGTAATACTTGGTATGATAGCTCTCTAAGGAATTGCAGTGAAAGGATACTTAAAAACGCATATTTAAATATTTGTTACAACATTATTTATTTTATTTATAAATCGATTGTGAAAAGTTTTAACAGCTTGAGCAAACTGCACTTGAAAATGGTTCTGTGTATATTATATATTATAAAAAATATGTAACTATATGATGGTAAAGTTTCTTCCCAAACACGACTTAATATTACATAGCCGGTTGGGACATCGGACAATCAATCGAGGCTCAACTGCGTTCCATTCTATAAGGCAATAGCAGTATTTGTGTTCATCAATATCTATTTACTGTTCAAACATTTTTCCTGCAATAAAATACCCCTATAACCATTACACCATATTGCTTTGTCTACATTTAATATGACGTTTGTGAGCCTACATTCGATCATAAAAAAGTATCGGTACGGACGAAGGAAATAAAACAACTTACACAAATTGGTAGTTATGATATATATTATTGACACTTATTGTGAATTAATTTTACTATAGTGATTAACCATATAAGTACGTCGAATACTCGTCTGGTGTGTATCACGTGGTGCACCAGTTAATCGGATGTACATTCTTCATTGACGAGGTTTGCCAATGACCTCCAAGGCGGTGGCCCCTGTTGGTACTTGTTGTGTAACCTGTCACAACAGTTCTGTATATCGATTATGCGAATGCTGCTTTTGTGTTATTTAAACACCACGCCTCCTGGCGGTTATATATTTCTTATATTCGTATTTATGCTATTGGAGGTATTCTTTACAACAACATCAGGCGTGGTTGATTACAAGCATCGGTTAGTTCGTGGCGGTTTGAATTAATCAGTTTTTAAACAATCTCAAATATCTGTGCATTGTTTTGCAAATAAGATACATTATAAACTATAGAAATGATTTTTGCTTTCACAACAAGGAACAGTTTTAAATCAATTTCTATGATTTAGATACAATTTCTATTAAAAATACGTAAATGGTCAAAGGATTAAGATCGAAGATTACTATTTAATCAAAATATACATTTTAAGTTCCAAAAGAATGATTTTAAAATTAAAGAGACAATCTTAGATTTTAAGCTACGGTAAATCGAATGTTTCTATATGATTTGGGTCAGTTACTTATTACGGTAATTATAATTGATAAAAGTAGATTTGACAAAATCTTGGTTTGTATTAAGTAAATATATCAATAGAGGCTAGTCTTGTTGTCAATATAAAAAAAGAAACACTATCTGGTCTCACTGATAATTGTTCGCAGCACAATCAGATCGAACCCTTGCTCTTTCTACTCGTAAAATGTTTTACGGTGTTTATGTTGGCGGAAAAGCTCATTTTGACACGCAACATGTGTTCTGATATGCATTATTTTGACCGCCTTATCTCACTGTGCAAATAATAAAACTGAAACAAAAAAAAACGTGTTTTATGTGCAAACACTTTACAAAGATTGCACAATGGCAGCATAATTCTGTTTAAAATCTAACAACATGCAAAATACAATTTGACATTACCTTTACGGCATCTGGTTAAAATTTATTCAACTCATTGTAGCAATTGAAAATTATTAAAAAGAAATGTGCATTTCCAAGTAACGTCTTTGTTTGTTTTGGTTATATGATGTATAAACGCATTTAAATTAATACCTTTTATGTTTGCGAATGCGGCAGATAACGATGAAATGTCACGTGATCAGAAATGAATAACCCCCATGTGGTATTTAATACTAGACCTAACTATAAAACCTGAAAACGGATTTAAATTTTAAATATTTTAGAAAAATAAAGGATTGTGACTGTGCTATTTATCCGTTATCATTATAAATTAACTTGATATTTAAATCCGACATATATTGGTAAACAGAATACCACTCCATTATTATACTCGGCAAAAATGTTTTGCACACCCATGGTTGTTTTTAATTATGTCTCTAATAACAAATATTTTAACAGCATGCTGTTGTTTAGAATAAGTTTCCAAAGAGACAATGGTAAAACCAGAATGCACATCAATAAATAGAGGATCTTACATGAGTGCTTATTTATTATTGAATTCATTAAACGCGTTGGAAAAAATATATTATGCGAGGCTTTGCCGAGCAAAATATAATTTTTACCAACGTGTTTAATAAATTCAATAATAAATAAGCACGAATGAAAAAATTTTTTTATAACATAACTCAGGAAAAAATTACATTGACCATTATTTAACAAATAACATCTATAAAGAACGAGAAAAATCGTTAACACAGTTGAAATGGCTAAAACATACAGGTGTCGACGTACCATTGATTTTTGTTCTTTATTCTATAGTAAATAATAAAACTTTGAAGGCTTGACATTCATAGAGAATCCCAAATGAAAGAAGTGAAACCTACATTTTACTGTTTGTCAACCTCTGCACTATCAAAATATGATGAGAAAAGTAGAGGTCATGTGTCATATAAGAGATTTTTTTTTCTGCTCAGTGTGTACACCGGTGACAAAGTGAAAGTAGACTTCCGAAATCATGTATTCATACCCCAATTTCCAAGCATCAATTTTTTTTCTAAATTCACAATTCAAACATCACAATGCTATCAAAATGTTTAAAATACATCAATAATGCCATTCAAATAAAAAAATGAGCATTTGAATAAGGAAAATGCATCTTTAAAGAAGAAGAAATGAGGATTATTTATAACCGCCATTATGCGACTATCCCACGGAAGCACTTCCTATTTGCAATGGTGGTACTATGCCTACATGGGCATGCAAGTGATTACAACGACTGGAAATTAGTAATAATAATATTACACTTGTAATGATGACTCAATGGTAAGTTTTTCGGCAAAAATTATGTGCTGTCTTATGGTGATGTGCCAGTACGCTTGCCTCTCGTTCTCTGCAGCAGTCATATACTAAATATTCACATAGCATCTAAAATGTCAAACATTTCTAAACTAAATTATATAGTCGGTGAACATTATGTAACACTGTAAACTTATATGAATTGTAAAATAATGTAGCAATAACATAATGGTATTTGGTCATATGAATTATTTTAGACTATTTATGGTGAACAACATCTGCAGATTACGTGGCGATATTCTTGCAGACGAGAGTAAGTGCAAAACTCGACACTTCTTACATATTTCTCTGTAAAAGTTATGACATTACCTATAATATTAAATGATTGACAAAGGAAGGTCTGTTGGCATACTTCCTAACTGCTTACACCATTTACAGACAACAATTGACATAATAATTATATAACCATCTAGTGACAGGTTTTAGTGGTATAGGAGGAAATCGGAGGCAGGAATATGCACCAAAAGTTCTACACGAATCTTAGTTAATCACATAGAGGTTTGTAATAATCTACATACAGATTGACACAGAAATATGTGGTTACCTAAATACAGATTCACATTGAGGTACTTGTATGTGGTAATGTCAATACATATTGACATAGAGGTATGTGGTAATCTGATTACAGATTCACATTGAGTTATGTGGTAATATGAATACAGATTGACATTGAGGTACGTGGCAATCTGAATACAGATTGGCATAGAGGTATGTGGTAATCTGAATACAAATTCACATTGAGGAATGTGGTAATATTAATACAGATTCACATCGAGGTATTAGGTAATATGAAAGATTGAAATTGAGGTATGTGGTAATCTGGATACAGATTGACATTGAGGTATGTGGTAATCAGGAAACATATTGACATAGAGGTATGTGGTAATCTGAATATAGATTCACATTGAGGTACTTGTATGTGGTAATGTCAATACATATTGACATAGTGGTATGTGGTAATCTGAATACACATTGACATAGAGTATGTGGTAATCTGAATACATATTGACATAAAGGCATCTGGTAATCTGAATACACATTGACATAGAGGCATGTGGTAATCTGAATACACATTGACATAGAGGGATTTGGTAATCTGAATACATATTGACATAGAGGCATGTAGTAATCTGAATACACATTGACGTAGAGGTAAAACTATGTGGTTATCTGAATACACATTGACATAAAGGTATGTGGTAATCTGAAAACATATTGACATAGAGGCATGTGGTAATCTGAATACACATTGACATAGAGTATGTGGTAATCTGAGTACATATTGACATAGAGGCATGTGGTAATCTGAATACACATTGACATAGAGGTATGTGGTTATCTGAATACAGATTGACATAGAGTATGTGGTTATCTGAATACATATTGACATAGAGGCATGTGGTAAACTGAATACAGATTGACATAGAGTATGTGGTTATCTGAATACAGATTGACATAGAGGCATGTGGTAATCTGAATACACATTGATATAGAGGCATGTGGTAATCTGAATACACATTGACATAGAGGCATGTGGTAATTTGAATACACATTGACATAGAGGCATGTGGTAATCTGAATACATATTGACATAGAGGCATGTGGTAGAGGCATGTGGTAATCTGAATACATATTGACATACAGGCATGTGGTAATCTGAATACACATTGACATATAGGTATGTGGTTATCTGAATACAGATTGACATAGAGTATGTGGTTATCTGAATACATATTGACAAAGAGGCATGTGGTAATCTGAATACACATTGACATAGAGTATGTGGTTATCTGAATACAGATTGACATAGAGGCATGTGGTAATCTGAATACACATTGATATAGAGGCATGTGGTAATCTGAATACACATTGACATACAGGCATGTGGTAATCTGAATACACATTGACATAGAGGCATGTGGTAATCTGAATACATATTGACATAGAGGCATGTGGTAGAGGCATGTGGTAATCTGAATGCAGATTGACATAGTGTATGTGGTTATCTGAATACAGATTGACATAGAGGTATGTGTTAATCTGAATACACATTAACATAGAAGCATGTGGTAATCTGAATACACATTGACATAGAGTATGTGGTTATCTGAATACATATTGACATAGAGGCATGTGGTAATCTGAATACACATTGACATAGAGGTATGTGGTAATCTGAATACAGATTGACATAGAGGCATGTGGTTATCTGAATACAGATTGACATAAAGGTATGTGGTAATCTGAATACATATTGACATAGAGGGATGTGGTAATTTGAATACAGATTGACATAGAGTTATGTGGTTATCTGAATACAGTTTGACATAGAGTTATGTGGTAATCTGAATACAGATTGACATAGAGGTATGTGGTTATCTGAATACATATTGATCCTGATTGTCGATTTTATAAACAGAGCCTGGTCCAGCTAGTTCAGTTGGTAACGCACCTGACCGTAAATTCAAAGGTCGTGTGTTCCAATTCATACCCAACCAAAGCATTCGTAAAATTGTAAAAAGTGAAAACGTCAATTTGTATGTTTGCTTTATAGCACGTAGAATTTACATTTTACTAGTGCCATGTCAGAAAAATATTATTATTTTTTTTATTGGTTATTTATATTGCCTTCGGATCAGTATGATCCAAGAGGCTTAACATATTTAATACATTACACATGGCAATGTAATTATTATACATAACGACTATTAAGTGCATATGATCGATATACAACAAGTATACCAAAGCCCACATGGGCCTGTGTGCATAAACATTTCAACAATTTTTTCAATATTAGACGAACTGAACTTGGCAATTACACAAATACAGCAGTACATTTATTGATATATTGATATACCTTAGAGAAGGATATTCAATTATTTTGATACATTTCTCTCCGTTTCTTTTCTTAAAATATTTAAAAACGTAAACACTTAAGTTAAATACAGTTCTGACAGTTTCACTTTTTATCTAAATGATACATTGAAAATTCTACATTGTCTGTTATCAAAACCAATTCTATTACGTATATGTATATATAAGGTATATAGTAGTAATTCATGCACTTTGCAATTTCTTTAAATATCAAAGTACTAACTTATTTAAAATGCATGCTGATCATACTGGACAAATATTTCGCTCTTATAAACGATAGTCCACTTGCGCCATTCAGGAATATTCAAAAGTTGACCAATGGCGTGAAAAAAATGGTTCATATTTAAATTTAATTTGTGTCTGGACGCAACGATTGGAACATGTCATGCAATGAATTGTGCGAGTGACCAACGATGCTTTACATTGAATACATGATAACTTTTTGATAACAATATATTATGACAAGACTCTTGCTTGCAACGAAGAAGTTGTCATCAAAAACAAATATTTTTGAAGAAGCGATTAGGCTGAAGTATTAAACTTTCTAGACGTTTTGAGGAATACACGATTTCTTTTTTAGAAACAATACAAGCTACAGTCAGACATGTCAAAACGGTTCTGGAAATCAATAGCGTTAAGGCTCGTACAAAATTAATTTGTTTGTTACATTCTAAGCAAATACGAATGACTGACATACAAATAAAACCATCTCGTACCTCTTCTTTCTTCAGGCAAGCTTTTAAATGACAGTTTACAAACGAAGGAACACACGTGTCTTAGCTGACCAATAAATGCACACATTTGGTGTAAATGCGCAACGTTGCTTTGCGCATACAATATATGTTTTGTTTTAAATATTATGAAAGATAAAGAATATTTATAAACTCTTTCCAATATACAGTTCGCTGACAATTATCCGGCCGATAGACAGCGCCATCTATACAGTCATGTAATATATAAGTCGCACACGACTTCTGCACATACTATTGCTTGAACAATTGTGAGAGTAAATACAAATAACATAGAATAATAATGTTGTTAGTCGTCTGGGTAAAACTGAATATGCTTTTCCTGTACTGAGCGAGAATATGATTTCACAAATAAAGATTTCTATGTTTTGACCAATGGAATATCTTACTTAAAACAACGTTATCGAAATTGCAAACGTTGTAGCATCAACATCAATATTTTCTTTATGTACAAACAAACACTATAAACCGAATACGCTTTAGTGAAACTACGTCATTCTTTTTATAGTAAGACTCGTCCAATACAGGTAACACAATATTATTGAATTAATTGTATTGCATAATTTATGTAACAGATAATGTGCTGTCACCCCATATACGGTAAGTTCTATCTAAACATATAATGAGGTAGTTTCAAATTCGGTTTATAACACACAGATTGAAAATAAACCTGGAATAAGCAATTATAAACCAAATACGTTGTTTTGAAACTTCGTCATTCTATTTTTAGATGGAATCGTTCCGTATTAGGGATGTTCGAAGTATGATAGCAGATTTATTTATTCCATACATTATAAAATAAACTAGACATCAATATTAAGTGTGTTATACTACAGTCCGCTCCGACAGCGTAAAAAGTAACAGTTTGGAATATCAACCCATATGTCGCGAGCTCGAGCCGTATGTACATTGAATATTGTTTTAGCAGTTTAATTTGCCATAACAATATCGGAGTGTACTGTTTTAACTTGTTTTAATATATAGTGTGTTAATATTTCTTGTATTAATTTTGTTTATTTTTGTCGTGAGATTGTTTTATCTATACCATTTATCTTTTATAACATTTTGTCAATACAAATATCCTTTCAACAACTTTCATCAGCAGTGTCGGTTTTGAAATATTCGTATACACTGGAAATAATGCTCCTCAGTGGCCTGACCGTCATATTTATGGCGTGTTGAACTATTCTTCTCTTTTGACATGGTTGTTTCGATAAACCCCACAAAATTTGAAGTGTATGCAGATTGTAGTCATTTTATACACAGTACGAGGGGTGATCCGGAAACAACCGGACTGAGTTTATTACTTCTGTATGTTTTGTGCTGAGTTAATGATAAACATTCCTCATGATGTTCTTTCTTTAATAAATAATACCTGAAAATTTCGTAAGTGCATGACTCAAACAAGGAGTTCATGCTTTCATTGTCCCAAATAAGAAGTGTTATATAATACAATATAAATATGTTATCATAATACAAAACACCCCTAATACGGAAGAGTCCATCTAAAAACAGAATGTTTCAAAATAGCGTATTGAGTTTATATATATTCAATTGGAGACATCCAAAGAACAGCATGTATATACTAAAAAATGCATAGAACAAGCATAATGAATACGAACATATATAGATCTATACAATGACAATATGTGACAACAACCACCACTGGAGAGCTTAAACTTGTTTTCATGTGCACCCTTCTTCGATCTTCCCTTTCTTCATGTCATAGTATGAGACAGTTTAAAATAAACATAGTCCCAATATACTATCCTCATACAAATGAAGCACCATGCATATGAGATGGATGCAAAACACAAGTATGCTCATGTAAATAAGCACATATAAAAGAAATAGTGATGCTATACATAGCTGCACACGGTTAATGCGGTGAAGCCAGGACAGCAGGAGAGAAATAATTAAAGTGGCGACAAGACTGATGATTTATCTCATAATATGTAACGGACCATGGTTTAGAAACGATAAATCGAAGGTTACTTCTTAAAGTATCATTCTTTCATAGAATATCCTGTGTCATAGCAACCCTGATAAATTTTGATGGCATACTCAAATATTCTCATTTTTTTCTCTCAATATTTTAGAACTATGGTATAGGAGTATGCGCCCACTGTCGTTGGTTTACGTAAGCTTGCAGGATTTCAATACATTTATTGTTTTTCAACTATTCGACCTCAAAATAGAAAATGAGCCTTAAATGGTTTACATGAACTGATACGAAAATAGGAAACGACTTGAGAATTTGTAATCAATGAACATCTTATTGCCCTTTGATAATACATTATCGATTATTGATAATTATGTTACATCTATATTGAATATTGGTTTGTCTTTGTGATATATTGCATCACTGCTCATAGCAATACCATCACTCAATTGTGTATTTTATTTCTTAGTGGAATAGCATTACGTTCTTATTTGTATGAGTTTTGCACCTTTTTTTACGTTGATTTAATTATATAACGGTGGCTAACACACCTAATCATCTTTCCTGTGACATTTAATTAGTACCAGACAAACATTTTCTCTGCAAGTCACTGACTACTTCCCTATCTGTACAGAGATGGGAGACTCATGACCGTATAACAAAGTTCATGACCAATCATCACAGAGACTGTGAATAGGCGAGGATTTGAACCCATACCACATGATTGACAATCAGACAAACTTGTTACCGACTCAGCTTGCCGTCTTATTTGTATTTCTGTGGCCTCTATATGTATGGTTAAAATTAATCTAAATAATATCTAATGAAAAATGCATTGAACAAACAGAAAGTAAACATGAATAGATGTCCATAAGGGTAATGAAATAAGCAGCTCCTCTCTTCCCTATTAGCACCTTTTTAAGTAAAATTCTATTTCTGAACACACTGAATGCGCTCATTGTTGTAAAAAAACACACAAACAGATGGGTCAAAGTGCGTGCATTTTTGGCTATTTATAGTCGCCACACGAAAATGCGACACGAACATATTTTACAGGCGGGGGAGGCCCGGGGGAAGGAGGCATTCCCTATATATTGGTTAGTTAATATTTTCCAATTTTTCTGGACATATGATGTAGAGTGTTGACCCCTATCGCTTTCGTATAATGCGATGTAGAGCTTTTCCTCCCCCTTTATTTGGACACATAATATACACTTTTGTTTTTAAATTTTGTATTATTTCATAACACATACATTTTACATATATATTTGATATAGTTTAACATGAATGTATTCTATGAAATAATGTACACTTTTAACACCTTGTTCAATCCGGAGTTCAATCCCCTCCTGAGCTAATGCCATTGTGTAGACAAAGTTTTATTTGTTTTCGAAATTGTTGACACAGGTTTAATCTTCAATTAGCGGTTTTGTTCGCCTTTAAATGATACTTATTCTATATCTATAGCGACACCATCCTCATTGTTCAACTAGAATAATTGTAAGTATTAAAATTGATGTTTTGTTTTTCCGTGCCCTTGTAAAAGACAATACAATCTGATCATAAAATGATTCTAGATTTATCTTCAAATAAACTTCCAGGTTATCAAATGTTGCACAATTAGTGCGTATGCGTCCCTACAACCCTCATCCATTATTTTTTTTTTGATACCGAGAATTACCATTCCCTGTTGAGAAAGAATTTCCAACTGTCGAGGGATACATACCTTAATACCAGAAATTCATATTTCATAAAAATATGTATTTGACATTTTCGCTATTTTTGATAAGGATCTGTTCCATTGCTCATTACATATCATTATGAATATCGTGAAAACACATAAATGGCCAATAGAAATTGTTAGTGTCGGTGAGAGATCATTGTAATATATCTTTGATGTAGCTAGTTCTAATACTCGAGGGACAAAACATTACGCAAAACATAAATATCAAACTGTATAGATCGATTCAGATGAGTAACGCGAGCGAGTCATGTCGCCTTTAAGATGAGTTATCACATTTTACATTAAATTAACCATCTTGACTCACTGAAAGATATAGTGATAGAATGGTTTGGTGCGACAATATAATTGAATGGGGGTTTTATGCCATTTTCAACACATTTCAGGTTATATATGGCATATCCAGTCATACTGGTGGAGGAAGAACTCAGACTGATTCAGATTGAGTAGAACCACCGTTCTTCTGCAAGTAGCTGGAAACTTTCTCACATAAAGTTTTTGGAGCGAGCGGGACTCGAACTTACGACCTTCAACGGTGAGAGGTGAGTGATCTTAGTTTATACTAATTTCTTTTAGCTCGATTGCGATGAAAGCTCATATGAACCGCTGTCAAGTCTGCTTCCTGGGTAGAACCAGTACTGAGTGTTGTTTTTTTAGATGCATCGAGTCGAGCTGGGGATCGAGCCCCCAGCCTCTGGCGTGATTGGCCAACACTCTATCCATTAGACTACCGCCCTGCGATCTTGAGACGGCGCCTTATACCACTTGGCTACAATAACCTCCAAATGGCTGTTCTTCTTGTGTTTTTGTATACAATATAAAGTAGTAATACATGAATGAGTCACTTGATTAGGTGAGTGTTACATGTCACTTAAAATCATTTTCGGTAACAAACACTGGTGGCTTATTGTATCCAATGATATGCTACGGAGTTCCCATGAGCCCGTTAACACATGTTGTTTTATAAAAGAAGCAACCACAGTGTTAAAGCACAACGTAAGTATATCGCCTTAAAATATTGGGATGTAATATGTAAATAAGATTAGAATATTATATTTTAAAACACAAATAGACATTTACTTTTTTCTATCATACCGATAAAACTAGCAAAATTTATATTAATACTTGCTGCTTATTACATAAGGGACATACATATCTGCCCCATTGCCTGACATATCTCGATTATACCCTAATATAAAAAGCATGGAATTACATATCCGTCCCGCCATTCATAGCACTCAAATACGTTTTAGTAAACTATGACGTAATTCAACACCCGCTAACGCTACTGGCAACTCAACGTCTCATGTGTCACGACCCTGTAACGGTCCCTTTTCGTAGTTTCCATTTCAGGCACCACTCAAAGAACATTACAAGTGCTGTGCAAAACACAGATGTATGAGTAGCAAAAATAGTGCAAATATGGAAATAACATCAAATTGTCACACAAAACAAGCTTTGATGGCATTATTAGCGGTGCGTGTGAAGACTATTTTCATGAATAAAACACAGACATTATACTAAAAATAATTAATGTGTTGGGTTAGTCATCAAATGATATTTGTTTGTTGGTTCTCGATTTTAAAGGTATTGAACTTTGTTTCACAAAACTATATTAATATCACTTTATTAACATTGTACGTGGAACTTAGTACGATTTTAACTGAGGAATTGATAGTTAAGTCACGCAGAGCACACACAATGGTCAAAATTATATAATTACGTTTTAAGTTGTTTAATACTTTCTGGTGAAAAGGTTTATTGAAACCACAGAACGAGTGTTTAGTGTACACTTTGAAGTAACGAAAAAAGCCGGAGAGTTCATTTTGTGTTTTGCTTGCATCATTTTAACGAATTTTTGTAAGCCTGGTAAATAGATCTAGTATTGTTTTTAAAATGTTCAACAATATTGCGCATATGAAACGTTCCTAGATGTCATAATTTGTTCGTAGGAAAAGTTTAGACTTACGTAGTTTAGTGAAAAGGGCCCCAGCCGCACCTTATCTCGCTTCCCCAGCATCACGATACAGTGTAAATAAACGTATTCCCGTTATACTATTACATACAACGATACGTATGACAAATAAAGAAGCAAGTGATACAATACGCAGACTGGTGTACTTGATGATTCTGCAGAAGTCAGAGCAGAACGAGAATATTAGTTAAGGGTACCACAAGACGAAGATAAGGAAAACTATCCAACGCTTCTGGCCATTTTTAAAAACAAACAAACATTGAGACCCCAGTCCTTCCTGTCGTCGCACAAATAAAGAGGAAAGGTTAATAGCCATCTTTAAACAGCTCAATCATCAAACGTTGCTAAATTAATCAATAATAACCTTTTTAATAATAATCTTGAAATGTCTAGCAAATTACGCTTAAAAAGTGACAATGGCCAATGATCTTACGTAGTTCTTTAATCACATCATTATCAATGTGTTTTTAACCCGGATGAGTATTTTGTAAACGAAAGAAAAAGAGTGGTAGTAAGATTTAGAAAACTCTTTACGTAATTTGTAATGAATGATCCCTGTTTTAAGAGACTAGATCATGTTAATTAAAATCCAAAACGGAGCTGCATTTAAGCACAACTAAGTTGACCTGGTTTATGGTAATACTGGTGGCTTTGTTGTAATTTTGCTAGCGTTATTTCTATCAGTGATATATGTTTTATTGTTTTGTTTGACAGAGCTTTGGTATTGTTATTTTTGAAAATAATACCGTGCCACTAGTTAGTTAAAGGAAACTGTTTTTCAAATCATATTTTTTGTTTTTAAGTGTAAGACTGTAACGAGTTTTAAAATGCAGACTAAAAACCTTGCTTCAGATGAATAAACAAATATGGTATATCTGACGAGTAAAACGTACTATAAATATAAATCATAAATAATTCAATTAATTACATTTCAGTCATAAATGACAATAAAAAGAGATTTGCATAAAGAAAATAAACCTTGCCAAAGAAGCAGAATTACAAATGTTTTTATTGCTTCAATATTTCTTGTAATGCGTCAATGAGTTTTGAATTAGCTATTCATTTAACAAAAATGGCTATTTATTGATGGAAGACTTTGGCATATCATCTCAAACGCAAAGTTTCGTAAAAATATTTTATTGAATGTTAGGCATGTAACGACTGTTATCGATCAACAAACGGATCATGTAGAACTTATTATTTTATGTAACCAATATATTGCAACTGTTAATCTTTTATAGAATGTAGTGCAGACCGTCATTATAAATACAGACATCTAATAGTTTCGTTCGCTTTTGCCCCTTTAACCCTTAAGACTATAGTTCTAATCTTCTTTATAGCAAAGCTACCCCTGTGACAGAATGTTCTAGGGCTCTGTAAAAATCTCGTCTACCTCTCATCGCTTAGGACATTGGTTTGAATCCCATCTCATATAAAGGATTATATCTGAAGAAGTGTTCATGTTACTTTAAGAGGTAACTGTATAAGATTCATTTGGACATGTTTCTACTAACAAATAAGATTTTAGCCTCATGTTCTTTGCTGATTATCAATCCAGAGTTCGTGAGTGATGATTGATATACGGCATGGCGTCGCAGTATGATTCATCTCTCACGACTAATTAAAGTTGGAATGTAATCAGTTACCTGCGGAGATGGTTGTGCTCGAGTTCCAGTTAACCTTCCAGAATCCAAAGAAAGAGTAGTTACGTTTACTTATAGTCTGTTAGTCCTCGATGAAGAAAACGTCACAAAAGTTTTAAATTGTACCTAGAACCCTAAACGTATGTACAGCGGACCGTTAATGTGCATGAAAACGTTAGTTTGGACCCTCAGTAATCTGAATATGCATAGTTGCTACGGAAACCTTTTTGATATAGGTGTAGTACCACCATTGAATTTTATTTTTTATTCTATGGTAAAAAAAAAGAAAAGGAGAGAGACCCAATGGAAAAGATGTGAAACTTACATTTTATTGTTTGTCAACCTCTGCACTACCAAAATATAATGAGCAAAGTAGGGGGTCATATGTCTGCCAAGAGATTTTTTACTTTGGGCAGTGTGTACATTGTTGGCAAGTGAAAGTAGACTTCCGAAATCAAGTATTCATATCCCAATTTCCAAGCATCATTTTTTTTTTCATATAAATTCACAATTCAGACATTACAATGCTTTCAAAATGTTCAATATACATCAATAATGCCATTCAAATAATAAATTTTTGTAAGAAGGTGAAACAAGAATTATTTGAAACCGCCATTATGAGACTACCCCGCGGACGTATTTCCTGTTTGCAATGATGGTATTATGTCTAAACTGGGTATCAGTATAAACATAACTGATGTCTGATATTCCATTGGATTCAGATCTGTTTGCGTATATGAAGTACGAGCACATAATGTTTCCACCGTTCGATACAGTCAATAGCTGTAGTTAAATAACTTATGAGAACTAAATATCGACTACCTGTACTTCACAAGAACAATATACTTGCCTATAACAACCGCTAAATAATTAACAATCTTCAATAATTGTTTCCACGTAGCTTTAACGTGTAATTCAGTATATGGATGGGCTCTGTTCATGAATTATTTTCACGATCACCCTCGATTAGTCTTGATTTGTGATGTGTAGGGTATGGATGTACTGCAGTGTGGGTAGATAGATGACACAGAGTAGGGAAAAAAAGAAAGACAGAGAAAACGTGTATTATTGAGCTATTGAAGTCACCGCAGCGAAACGTTGTGCCATTGTGATCCTCATTACATATAAATATCGAAAATTGTTTTTCTATTTTTATCAAATGGGATAGTTTTCAATACGTCCATGCAGCCAGATAGATAAACTGCACTGTTACTCATATAATAATTGTTTTCCGATTGAATGACAAGCAATATAGACGTTATTGCTGTCAAGTGCGCTTATTTGAAATAGTGAACGCGATGCTGCTTTACCTTGTAGTTTATCGGTTTTAACACTCATGTGCTCTTTGTATATGGAATTAAATTCGTGCTATATTTGGTAAAAAAAAATTCGATAAAATCAAGAAGGCAATCGTCATTTAGACCCAGGCAATCTTTCAAAGACAGTAAACAGCGGACGGTTGTGGTAAATCAATTGTAGAAAAGTCATTAACTTCATTACGCGATCCGAGTCCAGATGTGACCGTCTCTGTTATTCGTTAAACATCGCGTGTTAAGTTCATACAATAAAGCAAGTACTGGCGAGTCACCAAGTATTTACAACAGACAACGTTTTTTGGAGGTAAGAAAAGAGTATAGGATAGAGTTAGTTACCATGGACGTAGGCAGGCAAGCACTGTTATCGACGGTTCTATGTTTTACGGATTAGTTGTCTGACGTGATATTGATTCGTTATCACAGGTCCTGTTTCAAAGCTCTCACGGCGCCATTCTATATATGCTCATCGCGGCCTATTTTGTGTGTTGTGTGAAAGGAATTAATATAATCATTTTATGATTGTGTTTGAACAAGTTCTACCTGTGTTTGCTTTAACTGGTGGTTGTGCAGACACTGGATGAGTACAGATTCTATTAAAGGATATTTTTTTTCCAGATCTATTGAGTATATGAGAAAGCAAAGTAATAATGGAATTGAGAATCGGGAAATTGAGATGAAACAAAGTGCAGAGCACGGTGTCTGTAACCCATCTGATTATGCTCAGTTTTGGATAAAATCAATTTTAATTCCAGCGTTCCGAACCTCAAAGGATTACCAAGGAAAATTCTCCTCAAACTAATTTTCTAAAAGGTGCAAGGGAAAAAAATTGATTTCGACTGAAAGATAAATTGATGTTAAGACGTGGGTTAATGGCAGACGGTAATCATGGCGACCGTTGTGTCTATTATGAACCAGAAGCGGTTCCGGAAGTCATACGAGAGAACAGACCGCATGAACAGTGACGAAGGTGATCAATTTTGGGTATTTCAGCCTCATCTGAAATGTGGCGCGCGGACAGGCTCGCATGGATCTGATGGAAGCAAAACTGGGGCGCTGGATACATGTAAATCTTCACCTTCACAACAAAGTGATCCACTATCCCCGTGCAGTGGATGCAGTATACCTATTCCACATAGATGTAACCTAAGCACATGCGAACGAATTACAATCAACGTTAGCGGACAGTATTATGAAATATGGGCGTCCATTTTAAATCGGCATCCAGATACACTCCTTGGTAATCCTGAGAAAAGGTTACAGTTTTACGATCGGCGCCGAGATGAGTATTTCTTTGACAGACATAGACCTACTTTCGAAGCCGTCTTTAATTATTACAAATATGGCGGGTATTTACATCGGCCTGATCCGGTTCCAGATGACATATTTTTGTCAGAGATGGATTTTTACGAAATTGAAAGTGAAATTGTTGACAAATATAAGAGTGAGGAAGGTTACACAAAAGACGAAATGATACTTCCTGACAATCCGATACAACGAAAAATGTGGATGTTAATGGAGTATCCAGAAACCTCCTGTTTCGCCTATGCAATCGCCATCCTATCAGTGATAATAACAGTGTTGTCAATTGTTTTGTTTTGTATTGAAACCTTACCGTCTTTAAAGAAATCATGTAGCGAGGGAGAAGCGGTGGACTACAATGAGCCCTTCTTCATTCTTGAGACCATATGCACTGCCTTTTTCACTCTTGAAGTTTTCTTACGTTTCTTCTCTTGTCCCAATAAATTAGCTTATTTCAAAGACTTCAAAAACCTCGTTGACATTACTGCAGTGATACCATACTACATCACGTTGTCAAACTCCCTGTCGAGTCAGAGTTGCGAATCTTCGAAATCAAGCGCTTCCCTTGCATTTTTGCGTGTTGTGCGTTTAGTTCGGATATTCAAATTAACTAAACATTCTGCTGGATTACAAGTGTTAATGCTCACGTTTCAAGCCAGTCTAGAGGGACTCTTGCTCTTCCTTGTTGCCATGGGTGTTTGCATCTTACTGTTTTCTAGTGCTATATACTACGCCGAACATGGAATAGAAGATTCGCAAATTAATAGTATTCCTGATGGTTTTTGGTGGGCGTTGATAACCATGTGTACAGTAGGTTACGGAGACCAGGTACCGGTTGGGTTCTGGGGCAAGATTATAGGATCCCTTTGTGCAATATCAGGAGTTCTTACGTTAGCTATTCCGGTTCCTATCATTACCGAAAATTTTAACAAATTTTATGCTCACAAAACGGGTAGAGGGAGGATGTGATCAATATTTTGTATACATTGAACATTATGATATATATTTATTATGTTACAATTAAGAGATTATTTTACGGTTTTATGTACAATGAACATTATATGATTATAAGCTAACCCCAGTTGACAAAACGGTTTTGGATCTGACAATAGGTGAGTGAGGCCTAAAATAAAAAATATGAATTGTTTGCCGTTTCCTTACGTGCCCATACAAAAGGGTCTAAATTCAAATTCTTTTTAAGTGTTTTTTATTTTCCTATTTCTTTATATATTTATAATATTTCTACATTAACAAAACTAACAAAAAACACAAGAACAACCCACTTTACCTACTTCTGGAATCCGGGGTGAGAGACAGTTTTATTTATAGCCTGAGTCCACTTGGTATGAGTTCATTTATAAGTATAAATATTATTTGTATATTACATTGTAAAATAAATTACTTGCATGCTACATACTTACTATTTTAACGTGTGCTACTACATCTTGTATTGCTTCTTGTTCAAGAAACTGTCAAACTTTCCATTTTCAGCGACTCTCGCACCCATAAATCGGGACCTAGCAAATGAAGTTGTTACAAGTTAATTGGAAATGGGTATAGCTTAATAAAATAAGGATATATATAAATATAATTATATATATATATCATTCTTTCTCTCACACATTTTGTTATATGTCTATAATTATAAGTTTATTGTTAGTTGGCTGATGGACCTTCCTACTGAATGATTATGATTAGAAAACGGTAGACTATTTAACCAATTTGAACTATGGTTATTAATTGAATCCATTGTTTTGCACTTTAATTTATGCAACACTCAATAACTAGTTCACTAATATGTGTTTTCATTCATCTACCTGTTACTTCTCTAATACATTATTTATATCCAATATCTAATAGATCTAATCTTAAATGAATCTTGCGCATTCTAAACGTTATCATTACTACTGATCATGTTGTTTTATCGAAATGTCTACCCTATACTCATGTAGCACACACACACACACATATATATAAAATACTTTTTCTTAAGCACTCGATTACTAGTAATATAGATTGATTGTACACCATTGTGATGATTTCATTTATTACTCAATGAAACAGAAGGTGTAGTAAATGACTGAGGTATTACATTTCTGAAATTTTATTTCTCCATGCTTAATGTTAGTTATATTATTATAGAAGGTTTAATGGGTTGAGTATTCTATATTAACACTTAAATTATCATTTGATGTTAATATAATTCTTTATTGCTTTTGTTACATGTAAAACAAAACAAATGAGTTACACGTGTCTTTTCAAATTATTCAATATCCGTAATTTGTTTGAAAGTAAAAAATTTGGGTTTAGCATTTATTGAAAACATGTTTACTGTACGGTTATGTTCAAGGTTTTCAATTTTAGAATGTAACTGCGATTAGATTATTTTGACATGGAAATATATGTCTACACTATTAAAACTATTTATTATTTATCTTATGCTATTGTTGAAATTTAATAATAACTCAATTTAATAGTTTTCATTCTTTTGTTAAAAAATTCACAGTTATCAAAGTCATAGAGAAGTTCTTATCCGAAGGCTTTTGTAATAAAAAAGTATATTCTAATAAAATATAGACCCAATTCATTTGTGTACATTTCATGATTTAAACATGATATAAATAGCAATAAACCAATAATGACAAATTTTTGAATACGTATTATAACCAACTACTAGTTCATTACTTCGACTTTTGAAATATAATGCAAATAAGCTTTTTTACTTTTCAATATCATCGATTATATATGTTGAAACTCGAAAGGTATACGTAATAGTTACTATTTGAATGGTATATATGTGTGAATTTGTAAACACATCCTGCTATCTATGCGGGAATTAATAGTAACATCCGTTACTTATATGGAGAGGTATAATATGTAACCAAAATCTCAAACAGCACTGTCGGCAGGTCTATATACGAATGCTGGTTTACTTTTGGTTATTCAAAGCACACTGTCACACATTGTGCTTTGATCCAACCAACTGAACATTGACTTAATTAATTATATACGTGCTTTAATATCTAAATGATATTAACGTAGTAAGACCATCAATAAATCGCAGCACTCTATCATGTAAACGTATTTCGTTAGATTGCTCAGTTTATTCTATGCAGTTTACACGATATCGAATTTCATTATTTACCAAACATTGAAGTTCGCATTCCCCTTTGTCTGTAATGGCACCATCTGGTCTGTATCCATTGATTTTACGTTTAGCATAATACGATATTAATTTGGGAAATAATGTTAAGGGAATAGCGATTGTTTTCGTTCTTGAAATAGCTAGAATTTTACATTTAGTTTATTAAGATATTATGTTTGGAAAGGATATTAAGTGAAATAAGGAATATAATAAGCAAAACATTTTATCCACAGGGCAAATCCAATTCTTTGTCTGGAAAATTTAAGTTACACGTATAGAACCTAGAAGATGTCCCACTGAGACACTGAACGGTACTAAAAGAACCAACATAAACCTTAATGTGACAGACTTTACTGATGTTTCAAAAGATAATGTGACGTTATGTTGATATATGAAGGTTTAAATATTGTATTATTATGGTGTGTTAAGATTCACCGTAGTTTACGTATATGAAACATCTTTGTATTTTGGCTAAATAACTGACGCAATCACATATAATTGAAGCGTTACCTTAAGTCCGAAAAATAAAGCCATAACAATATACATCTTTCTCAAAGTACGCTCAAATGAAAAACTTCACATGTTCGTTTAACTATTGTTTAATGGCTTGTTTACGCCAAAGACAACTAATTTGTTTTGAACCATTAACAATATTAACGTAACAATACCACACAGTTAGTACTAGACATATATATTCTTCTGGTTTCTTAATGAGTAAATTCTCATATATCTTTTTAAGAAAGGTGAACATGTTTGTTTCTTCTATCAAACTTATTGTTCGTTAAGACATTCGTTGAATATGTAAATAATATAAAACTGAGTGTTTCTATACATACATATAGATACTTATAGATAACGACTTCATAGATGTATATCAGGAGTAAACAAAACAATGCTCATAGTATGTACCAACATGCGTAGTATAGAGGGGGAATAATATAAGTGAATGCCATTTAAACTCACAAGTTATTTTTCTAGTTTCCAATTTCTTTAAGAACCTATGAACGAGAACGCCTTTGAAATATTTTAAATCATCGTCATATCTGCCTTCGAATTATTTGATGTAGTTCAAAATACCACATTCATTTGAGATATATGTTAGAGTCTTGGTATCTTTGGGAACATTCATTGAAGCTTGGCTTTTTGATAGTTTTGAAAGTAATCAATGCAACTGGATTTTCTGTTTCTATTTCATGGGCGAGTTAAATTTTTCCCTTATTATATATGTCGCACTGTCCTTGAACTCTTTGTTGTTACATTAATTGTTTTTATTCAAGGAACACATTCAATTTTGTTCGGATCTAGAATTCATTTGTAATAAACGGACCTAGTAGCCCTGAGGAGATTTACATATTTCATTACCTTTCATGAACAGACTCGATTTTACGGAATCTGTCCATGTTTAATTGTTTCTATTCTTGGGCGCGTTCCAGGCTACCAATGTCTACAGCAAATACAGTGCAAACGCGGTCAATACATGCATAATGATGCAATACTTACAAAAGTAGTGACATCAGGCGTCACCTTCCTAGATCGATCAGTAATCCAACCGCCATATGGAAACTTAAACCAAATCGTATCACTGCGATTTACATTTAGCTTATCAAACATGTATATATTGACGACACACAACCTGTACAACAGTCAAGCTGGCGTTTCGTTTGATCAGTTACTGGGGAATAATAATAGTAAACATAACATGAATTGATTATGACTGCAAAATAATTGTTTAAAGCGAATAAACTTCTGGTCCGTAAAGATAGAATGCGATGACGAATACCCGTAGGACCTGACCCAATTACTATGTTACAGACATCTGACGACGTACAACCCAGTAATTCATCAGAATGAACTTGTCTTGAATAAAGCCCCGAGAGGAAACGACTTTAACTGAAATGCAGAGCCAATAGATATACTACTTTGACTGTTAATGTGTAACACATGCAAATGTTAAATGTTAAAACATAGTTTCAAAGATAAAGGTATCGGTTACATACTTTGAATTGACTTTGATTGTCGTATATAAAGGTTCATTAAAAGGGTATAATGAAAATAAGGGAAATTGCAATGCTTCATTAAAATTTGGAAATAGTAAAATACTTCGGAGCTTATACAATTTACTAAAAAAAAAAAGACTGTGAGAGGCGATGCATATTGTATAATCTGACGAACATACTCAATACAACTGAGTCTTCTACTTCTATGAAGCCGGGCCCGATTAGCTCAGTCGGTTACACGTCTGACTATCAATCCAGGGGTCGTGAGTTCGAATCCCCGGCCCGGCAACAGTCTCCGTGATGATTGATATATGACATTGTGTCTCATTATCATTCGTCTCTCACCACTGATTCAAGTGGGAAAGTTATCAGTTACTTGCGGAGATGGTGTGTGCTCGAGTACTTGTTAATCCCAGGAAACAGTGGTTAGGTTAACTGATCGTCTGTTAGCCCTCGGTGGCATAAAAATGACGCTAAATATTCAACCATCTACTTCTATGTCGTAAATGTGGTTGCGTTCATTGCTTCCAAGGGATATTTGTCCTTAAAGGATAAAGTAACGCCGGGCTTATTTATGTAATTCATCCAGTGTATTATTGTCATACATAAAATTAATATTATTGTTCATGAAATAATAAAAAGTACCAAGTTGAAGAAGAGCTTACGGCAGTGTGTAAGTTAGTTAATTACTGTAACTTTGGCGAGTAATAACAAGATAAAGGCACGACTAAGACAAATATTATTTTAAACAGTAAGTCAACGTCAACAGTTACAAATAAACAAGTACATTTGAAATATAAATTAAAAGACAGGAATAGGTGTTATTGTTAAATTAATGAAATGCGATACATAGAATAACTCACAACTACTTTGTACTTCATAAACGGACACTGAAGGTAATATATTTACACAGAGAACATGTATTTTTCTATTCAGTACTGGTTTATTATAATGCCTGAAAACAATAAAAATGTGTTTGTTGTTCATTACATTCAGTATAACAAACATTGTAGTACCGGTTAGTATATATCAATACTTAATACATTGTAAAATCAATATAAATCTCTCAAAATTTACATCATTGAACGATAAAATGATTGAAAATAATATTATGTCACCAGAATATCAATGATAAGAAAATTAGTCCATACAAACGCAAACGTTTACCATGTAAAAAAGGGATTCCCTTGTGTATTAATTATAAAATTTCTATGGAAACTTCTATTTATTCTTATAATTTTGATTTCCTTTCTAACAGTCACTCATTCGTTCAATTATTTTTATTGAGCACCACCAGTGTTTGTTTGGATATCTAACTTTGGATATAATGTCACAACAATAACTATGAGATCATTGACATACTTCTTGGTTTGTTGTAGCGATAACAACACGTACAATTACACTACATGAAAGGAGGGTAATGCGTTTAATTATAGGACACATACAATTAAACCAACAAGTAATATAAGTCCAGCAATGAATTGTTATATCACTTAAAATAAACATTCAGCTAAATGCTTTGATATAAGTTCACCACATAGTTAATCTTAATGATGACTACGTTTATATTATTTGCAATCCATGAGCTCTTATGCATGGAACTAATGCAAACAGGGATGCAATATAACTCAAAGACCAACCATATTTAAAGATAAATATTATAAGTTTATAAAAAGAAACGGTACTCTTTATAACAAAATTATACTGGAAATACAAGTTTTGAGTCTGCAAATATGAAAAACATTGTTTAAATCTACACAAATCGTTAGCATAAATCATGCAGTCGATGATGTGTTCTACCTAAAACCAGTATCTTGCTACGTAACTTTAACTATGTAACTTTAACTAAACATATCTGATAAAATAATCATCTGGAAGAATAGACCGTTACAACAAAATGTGTATCCGTTTTAAGCGGTAATAATTCTAACAAAGAAAACATACATAAGACATAAATTAAAAGGACACAGCTACCGCAACGAGAAATGCTCCTCACGACCCGTACTAGCGGCTTATGTACCGTCTTGTTTTAACAACTTTGAATTTATCCAAATAAGGGCAGAAATACTTCGACACATTCATCTTACAAAATATCAAAATCGCCTATTAATATTCGTGCATGATTGAGAAATTTAGTCCCGAGATGAGCTTAAACATTTTTGTAGAAACGTTTGCCCTGACGGCATTGTTAACTCTGTTATGTCAGCGGCATACATCTTACTTTCATGTCTGCTTCGGCGCATCCACCATACAATCATTCGAACCTTTCAGACATTACGCATCCATGGTAAAACGTGTCACATGTGTAGGAAACACTTCTTCATTCTTCTCTAGAAGTTAATTGTAATTAGATTTTGTAAAACCGGTTGAATTGATTATCTAGAATAACACACGAGTGGCCAGCTGTCTCCGCGTAAATAACTAATGAGCGTCGCCGAGTGACTTATTTACGGAGTGCTTCTGGTCGCTACTATCGCGAGACATGTGATGATACGGAGTCCTGTATCTAAGTCTTCTATTTCCTTGTGTACGAGCTTCTGAATCTTTTATCCTTGTAATTTGTTGTAAAATTGAAATGTCTTACAACAAACAATACCGTACTCAAATAACTGATATTTTGAAATGCATCGGTTGATCGTTTTGTTTTTAAAAGTAAACGATTTTGATTTATTTAATATTTGTTTCTATCTAATTTTGTCTGTTACATTGACTGTGAAAAAACATCGTTTATTGTATTCATTTGTAGATTTAACACTGGTTTTAAGAAATTCAATATACATCAAGATGTCTAACAAGAACAAAGGAAACCTCGGCCTGAACTGTTAGATCTGGACCCACATTTGTCTTTATACCCTGCCCACACCCCAACATTATACCATAACGCATGTTCTTAAAAATAATTAAATTCTTTAATATGATATCATTAGTGACACATTCGGAAATAAAGTTCATTTTGTTTTGCATACAATAGAAACCTTCTGTATTCACGTATTTATGTGTTAAAATTGGACAATTAACCGAATACGGAAGTTTTACTTATAGTGCATGTATATATTATATCATTTAGGAAATATTATATTATAATTCAATGATGCACTATTTCACTAGCCTGTGGTATTTATTCGATATTTCCATTACGATGCGTGATGTTTTTTTTAAAGAGTTTCTTCACTTTAATAAATGAGGTTGTTGTATTTGTTATTGAGTTGTGCGCGTCATTGCCTGGAGCGGTATCATCTGTTTCAGGTGTTGCTGTCAAAAGAAAATGGCTAAACTTTATGTTTTGACATTCCATTGTATAAGTTTAAGGCTTGGCATATCTTTATCAACCATGTCTACTGAATATGTTACGGGTGACGTGCGTGGCGTATCACTTTACAGTCAGTTTGAGCTAGTGCTACCATTGTTTCTGGTTTGGTTGGAATGAATGAATGAATGGTGTTTTACAGCACGTCAACACATAAATAGGTCAATTTGTACGCGCATGGTTTGGTTGGATCACGGAACTTATTCAATGTGAATTGAGAGTAAAATACTACTCGCGTCGATGCTAGCAGTCGTGAAGAAAGTTGCATTTAGCATTTTATCAATGAGCAGACCCACTGAGTTTTATTTTCATTTTTAGTTCCTTTCTGTTCTTTTTAAACCAATGTATCATATATTATATGTATGCCCTGTATGTGAAGAAAAATACCAGTCACTTGTAAAATGGTTTGGTTTTTCTCAGATTTATGTACATGCAATTAGGGCCTTCCTCGACCAATATAATGGATTAGAGTAGAGAACTATGTAGGGTGACAGTACATACAGATAAATGCACATACAACATACATCGTCATTCCAGTTACTCGTTAATGCCTGTACATTTGTATGTATAAAATGTATTCTAACTCGTGAAGACAGAGTTAATATGATCGAAGTTGGTTTTATAAATGACTTGATTATGCAAATATGCAGAGTTATAAATGTTATATGTACGTTTTCTAACAGCGTTTACTCAATTGCCATCTATGCACAAACTAGTAGTTTTGCCGACGGTTACTGACGGTAAAGGACGATTAATTACACACAAAGGCGACATAATTATATTTGTCGGTTAATTATTGTGGTAGTCTCGAAAGGAAATATAAGTGAAAGTTTTCCTAGCAGAAATCGATACCAGTGGCTTACTTCCTTTCACTTTCCGCGCCTATCCTACTCGCGGATTTGGTAAACTAACAGAAAAGTTCGTGTCAGATCTAGATCCTCTCTCCCAAGCAATGATTAGGAGACAAATCCTCGGAAACGTTGATCAAAGTTAAAAATAATTCATGCTGCTATGTTGGTGCTAAATGAAATTGAAGCTGTAGAGTGTCAGATGAAGGAAAGGTCATTTTATAATATTGAATTCTGCAGTAAGTACAGTTCTGATACCAAGTTTGCAATTAATTATTTATAACTATTGATTAATCATCGAGTAGTTTTATGTTCGCTTGCGTGGCGAGGATCCAATAATTTTCATGTCCAATTACTGATATAGCATCTTTGTTTAACTCTATTTACCTTGTTGAATTGGTAAATACATTACTATACTGTAAACAGTGAACTTGTGTGCTTTAACTAAATACGTGGCTTAATAAATACAATTAAATAAAATACACCATAATTCATTTAGATCTAATTTTTCAACAGTTGTGTTATATTTACGAAATGTAACAAAATGTGTGTCTAAAACACTTACCTCGTTTTTCGAGAATGGGAATTAGTTTTTTCGTGACTAACGTCACTCGTGACGCCCTATTCGCAAATAACGTGAAAACACTCTTTCGTTTTGCCGTATTCATGAAAACATCACAGGGAAGAAATACCGCAATATACAAAGATGTACATATGATCAACTATTTTCGTCTTTCTGTTTCGTTTTCGTCACAAGTGATGTCTTTATTTCAATGAAAGAAAAGTCTTGTCACTAAAGATCGATCGATTAACACAATTTTGAGAAAGCCAATGGGCTATACAAATATATGAATGCAAGCAATGGATACATGTTTAATTTAAACAGACACTCCAATAGATTTCCATTTTCAACTTTTATTAAACTTGATTTTATGGAACTTATGTATAAATAATGTAATATCATATTAATTTTTGAACGTATTTCACATATTATGATTATCGTATCAGTGACACATCGATACGTACTTGGGGACGATTGGCGTAATAGTAATACTGTGGTGGTAGGTAGTTTTCTTACCCGTAAAATGTTCATCTTTCAAACGAAAAACATTGGCAACCTTCAGCTAACATATGTAACCGGGTCTAATAAAGTTCAACACCAAGAATTTTGTTTAATTGGAGTACGTGTATCTATTATTATTGTAACAATAAGATAAAAGTGATTATAACAATAGCCTGTACATACATAAAACATGCATTTAGAAATATAAAAAGACAATTTCTCTAAAAGTCCTAGTGTCTCGTAAATGTAACAAATGACAGATATTTCACAATGCTTTTCATAATAATAAGAGTACAAATGACTTACCAAAAAGTTAAAAAAATATCTCACAATGATTTATTTAAATTATTTCTTCATTATTATCTAAATAGTTGGAATAGCAAGGTCATTACTAATTGAAGTGCAGTAGCGTTATTGTGAAACTAAGTGCGATATTTAGACATGCGACAATATTTGGCGGGTTAAATGCACGGAGTAATTTAAGTTAGATCTGTAAGCGGAATCTAGCAAACATGCATGCTTTAAAACTATCACTTGCATTCCAACGCTACAATACATGTAGACAAACAACAGCTGATCCTTTCAGAAGTGCACAGCTACTGTGACGTCACAAATAAATATATACAACGACAGAGATCACAGGAGCCAAACATATTTGACACTAGCAATTTAAACCAGGCTTACTACAGGTGTAGAGTATCAATATAGAAATATAACCAGGAACCACACTTGTATGAAATCAGTTTATCATATCATGAACAAAATATAATGAAAAGGTGATAGTTATTGTATAAAACGATATTACATTGTTTACATGGAAATGTAATGTTTTCATTATCACAATGGCGAAACCTAATGCATTTTATTGATATAAAACATATAAATAAATACATTACACGTTAAACGTTAGACAGAAATAATGTAAAACCGCGGGAGAACGAGTAAATCGAAAACAAAATTGCCTTCTACATAGCTCGCACGCATCGCCCTATACGTTTTAATACTTAATTCATCATAGAAATAGTAAAGGACCGTATTAAATATCGGAAGTAACGTAGTGAAATAACTGAGCGCTATTTGTAATCTCTCCCAATATAATTTTCAACTTAAACGGATCATTGATTTTCATTTTTGTGTGGTAATGCACACATATCGGAACTCGATTATCTTTACCATATGCTCCAACATTACTTGTCTCGTTAGACTCCAGGCAATCCTATCCGCTCAGACATTTCTTTAAATAATTCAACAAAATGAGGGTAATAACATAATCCTTAATGAAAGTTGGCTTTGTCCAATATCTCTAAATATATCCGCTTGCCGCCATTACTGCTATGTTGTCCTATTTCAAATTGAAAAACGTGTCACCGTTACTCCTTGGTATTGCTCAATGATTAATGCTGACATTGGTGAACTCATACCTGATAACAATCAACACATCGCTTATACAGTAGTACAAGGGAAAATGGATTGATATTGCCTGTGTTTACATTTTATAAAATACATATACCAAACGATATAAAGTACGAATTGACAATGACCATAAATGATTAAAATTTTATTCCTTTATATGCGGCTTGCAGCCGAATTAATTTGTTCATTGACACCATCGGTCCATTAGCAGCTTCAGTTTAGTAATTGGCGCCCAGACATGATGTTGTAACTGCAGACAAAACGATTAAACTCTCATCAGGTACACACTAGTTATAATGATTTGAAGTAATCTATTTTTATCAATTAGCACACAATCCATTAGCAAACATACAAACATAATGTTAAAACTTTAAGCGGAATAGGTTGTTCAAGTAGTTTATTTTATCAACATATCAACAACCAATCAGATATTACTGTATAACAGACGACAAACGATTTAAATGCACTTTATAATAACCCACAAAAACTAAGTTGAAGCAGTCTGTTGTAGCTGATATATACTTACAAATCATTAGTTTCAGTTGATGATGACATAACACAAAATTTATGATTTCAGTAGAAAATTCGATGTCCTTAAAGAACATTGAACGCTACAGTAAACTCCATACAATACAAGTGTTAGAAATATATACTAGATTACATATATTACATAACTGATCTAGATCTTATAGGAGGATTTGGCGTAGTAGACTTTCTGACAGGTTTGAAAATATTTATAAATCTTAAATGAGGTTTTGGCGTAGTAGATCTTCTGACAAGTTTGAAAATATAGATAGATCTTATAGGAGGATTTGGCGTAGCAGACCTTCTAATAAGTTTGAAAATATAAATAGATCTTATAGTAGGATTGGCATAGAAGTCCTTCTGACAGGTTTGAAAATATAAATATAAAACCAGATGTAGCGTTGAGAAGATGTAGCGTTGAGAAGATACTCAATTCATGTTGCAAATAAGATGATCTACTGAATTCACTTCCATTCTGTTGCTTTTTAATGTTATTTTTCCCAAAGAATATTCTTACAACAGATCTATTTAAATAACCCCACTTGGTTTGCGACGTTTACTTCTCAAATAAAATTTACTGATATAACACTTATATATATAATAACAATATCCCTTTGGGATATCGCCTTCTTATAAATAATCTACGTCTGAAATAAATATATATAGTCACTGGAGATAAGCCTTTCATATATATGATTCACTCAAATAACTATAATATTTGGTTTCTTTGAGATATTCTCTTTTAATAAAAAATTTTTTTTACTAACATGGCTATATATTTGGTCCTTTTGGGAATTTAAATTCAAATAAGTCTATATTCACTGAAATTCCTATATATTTTGTCTCTTCGGGATATCCCGTTTAAGAAATTACTATATATTTGTTGAATTTATCCACTTCTAAAACCTGATCTACTAGGATACAGAATCATAACTTCTAACTAAAACAACAAGCAATGCTTATGAATGAATGAATGAATCGATAACCAATTATTACATGATACCCGTGTTGCTATTCAAGTGTCCGTGATTTAACAGATTACAATTCATAGGCAAATCATGCCTAACTAATTCGTCTGAAATAATTTTAAAGATACACAACAAACAAATTAGAATCCGGGAACATTAGGTGAGGTTTTTTCAAATATTTACTCTGTCAAGTAAAATAGCGTAGCCGTAAATTATGTTGTGAATGCTGCTTCAAGTGCACATATTTAGAACGTATTATTGTAACTATGTTCCGGATATTAATAACCCGTAATACAACTTTAAAATTCATTTGTTTGTTTCACGCATAGCTACATTTATATTGAATCTGTAAATAATTGATGCGACCGAGGCAACGTTTCAACAGCATATTGCTCAAGTATGTCGTGTTTTCTACGTCATCAATATCTGAGTTGTCATACAGACTATCACTGTTCAAATGTGTTTTAAATGCTCTGTTATTTGCTCAAATATTCACCTATGTTATGTATGATTAATACATAGGGTATGTGTAGGTTGGTCAAAAATACGCTAGATACAAACGTTGACGCCAATAAAGACCTCCTGCTTTTAAACGACGGTTTTATCGTGATTTAACAGTATTCTTAGTATCGTTAGGTTGGCGTATTTCATCTTTTATTTGAATTTTACTGGTATTTATTAAGTCAAAATACTTTTTTAATTTGGATTTTATGTTAAAACAATTTCGACACGTTATATACACATATATATAAACGGAAAAAATATGTTAGACGTTATATTTATGAAAGAGCAGACGTAATGTTATCAAACATAGGCTACATAAGTCCATGTATCAGCTCAAGAGACACACGGCACTTTTGATAAAAGATCCTCTGCATGGTATAATTGTGACATTAATATAACCATGTATGTATGAATATCCTTATTTCTCCATTTACATTTTATAAATGGGAATAACTCTGTTAATTGCTTGAAAAGTGTCATATATATCCAATATTTGGTATGTGACAAAAAGTATCAAAGATGTAATATTTTACTTCCTTGTTCGGTGTGATAGAAAAACATGTTATGTCAATCTATATTTTCAAACTACATTTTTTCTCATTTATTTTTAAACTAGTTTGACAGCATAAGTTGATAAATAAACTATCAGTAGTTTCTTAAAATATGTGTTTAATTAATATCTCCACATGTTTATACATGTGTACAAACTATCTACATATGTTTACATATGTACACATATGTCTCCATTTGATGCATGAACATAGAAAGAAATACATTTCTACATTGGTCGTGTGTCCCTTTAACGAACTATTTGAATTGCATATTCATTTTCATATGTAAAAAGTAGTGTTAAGTATATTAGAGTGCACGTTAATCATATTAGTATGCTCATGGTTTTGTTTATTTAGTTACACAATAAAGAGAAATGAGATGTTTAATGTTTCAGTAATTTGTATATTGTATTGCATAATATTATATATACTATTGTATCAAGTTTGAAATGACCAGTCGACGGCGTTTGCTCAAATGTGTTATACATTAAAATATACAATACCTCTAGATGAATGTAAGCTAAATTGCTTTCAAGTACAGATGAAACCCATTATTCAAAAGTGCTTGAGTCATCTCTGATTGTAAGTAATATCAATAAAAACACCGAACCAGTTGTCACTTTTAAAGTTTCCTCAGACATTTACTCTGATTTAACAAATGAAATATATAACTGCTTACTGTACCAACCCACATGGACAATATCAAGTTAAAGCTATGACATTATGTTTACGTAAAGAAAGTTTATGAACATAGCACAGAAAAAACTCAACTTTAATCCAGGTCGATGTGTAAAGTTTATACAACATGTGATGCATTCTAGAATTACACTAATATTGTTCAAATTAGGTTTAGTACAAGGACGAAATGGTTGTTGAACGTTTTTATTTTCTTTCAATTTTAGATAAAAACATTCTATGTATAATAATATTTATAATAATCTTTAATGTCATTTAAATTTTAATTGCATGTGATTTTTCTTGATCAAATTTTAATATTCACTTAGTAATGTATTAAATTAAAAATGCTAAGAGAAACTGATTGAGCTATACCTCTGTTTCTTCTAATAAATAGAAACAAAGAAATTCAAAGATGCAAAGAAAGTCGTACAAATCTATACATAAAATAATTCTCGCAATTATTAATATTATGGTGATTTTTTTAAAATTAATATTTAGCACGCACTGGAAACATTACTTGATAGCACTGTTTAATAATAACTAATACTAAGTGTGCTGCAGTTAATATTTTTATGGATTAACGATTTTAGAGGTGACCTCTACATTATTCACATTCCTAACAATGTTTATATTAAGGGATAGAAACGGCAAGTGGTTTAAACATGTATTTACATTGAATGCTCTATTGCGTCGGATATTAATTCATCTGTCGGATGGTTCCTTTGCAATTTCTAAAAATCGAAATAAAGCTGACATCATAATATCCTCATCGTTTGCAAATTGTCTGAACATTTGATACCCCAGCGGTATGAATGAAGACAGACAGTTAACGTGTTGGATAGACAAGATGTCTATCATTCCAAAATGAAAACTTTATTAACCACTTGATCTTTATTTCCATATACTATTAGTTATGCTTAAACAGTGCTTAGTGTTTACAAATGGGACACTTTCAAAAACATTTTATGAAGGTGCCCAAATAAATTGTACTGTGATATGCCTGTTACAAATTCATCATTTTGGAAAATGTATTAATACATAACGAATACATCTATTTTGAAATAGACTATATGTTTGTGTTTTAAATTATAATGAAACTAGTGTTTTGAGATAGTGAATGATGTGTTTTTTTGGGAGACAGTGATTTTTTCATTATTATATATATATAGAATCTGTGTAACTTGATATTTCAATTTTACTTGATATAAATGCTATGAATGATTGATCCTTTATGTGCATGTATGTGTTATATGTTCTTTACACTATTAATGGAAGTTGTGTTTGTTGACTTGTCAAATGTCTCACTTCCACATGACATGTCTTTACTTTGTTAACACAGCGTGATGTGATAATATCGTGTCTAGATCCTTTGACGACATATAATGAAATGTTTCACGTCATCAGTTTATTATTGACGATATCCCTGTAAAGCACCTAGGTGATTACTTATCTCCACTTTAGATCTTTAATAAAATTATTATGCTACTATTGTTGATAAAACAAATAGATATTTTATGTATAGGTTTAATTAAAAAAAAAGTATAAATAGAATTCAGACCACTAGCAAAATATTTGTTTCTTATTTCAGATTTTTTTTAAATATATTTTACTAATTTAAATCATTTTAGGTTTATAATAGAACAAATATTTCGATATATAATGTTTCATTGAAAAAATCAATATACTCCTTACAATACAAATCTTACTAGTCAATTGCTGTAATAGGACGAATTGCAATATTCTTATCAAAATGATACATATCTATGAAAATTTCACTGAATTTGTATTCCAAAATAAATGAATAAATGTTTGTACTATAACCTATCCGTATGTATTTTTCTCACTAAAACAGTCGAATCAGTTTCACAATGATCTGGTAGATCAAGTGACCCCCAAAAAGCATATTTGATACAGCCATGTAATGTTGTTGTATGGTGTTTTGCGTCGCTTTCAACAATTTTTCAGTCATATCGCGACGGTGTCTACTTGAGACAGTATTCTGAGCGCTGTCACACTGGAGTATCATGCCGCAGACACATGGTATGATACCTCACCTAGTCACATTATACTGACACCGGGCCGATCAGACCTAGAACTCACCTCTAAATGCTGAGCATCAAGCGAGGAAGCTTCTAGTACCATTTTTAAAGTCTTTGGTATGACCCGACCAGGGATTGAACCCACGACCTTCCGCATGCGAGGCGGACGCTCTACCACTAGACCACGCCGCGGTCTTACAGCCATGTAAATATGACCAAAAACAATTTTGATATTGCACTAATCAATAGTTCTTTAACTTATTAAGTTATAAAAGAAAGGATTGGAACGTATTGTTACTTCAAATGATTAACTCTAGAACGGTTTTAACCTATTCACGCGTTTCTACTTAAATGTGTAAAGTCATCTTTCGTCCCACCGCTGAGACCATAGGTTCGAGCCTAGGTCAGTCCAAAAACGTTAAGCGATAAAGTTTGTTAATTATTTGTGGAAGGACGGAGGTTTTATTCAGTTTCATTTTTGTCTTCCTCAAAAAATAAAACTGAATATGCCGTATAAACCTGTAACGTATGAAAGTATTTAAAGTTCGAAAAGATTAGTAATTAACTCAAATCTATATAATGATACCAATTGAGTCCTATTAGTTTTATGTTTGTAAAACACCTCTGATAGCAATACAATACATTTCAGCCAACTGTTGGTAGTTATTTCATGTGTATTTTTCTTATAACTGCATCTGCATGTATATATAAATTCTGTTTGTTAAACGTATCTATTTCTATAGAGTATATTATAATCGAACACATTTTATTACTTGCAATGATTGTAATTAAAATAAACTTGTTACGTTACATGGTGTTTGTTCTTCTTATATTTGTTTCGCTCCAAAATAAACAATAATAGTACATATTACATCCATTTGAAACATAAAGTGCTTCCATGGGGTTGTCGCATAATGGTTGTGATAAATAAACCTTGTTTCTGTGTATAAAAATTAAAATCCTAAAAATAAAATTTCCTAATTTGAATACTCACTTTGTGATTTAGTTTATACAAATTTTTAGCTCGATTGCGATGATAGCTCAAAGCTTATATGAACCGCTCTAGAGTCCGCTTCCTGGGTAGAACCAGTACTGAGTGTTGTTTTATACGGGGCATCAGGTCGAGCTGGGGATCGAACCCGCAACATCTGGCATGAGCGGCCAACACTCTATCCATTAGACTTTGTGATTTGAATTGCATTATAGATGTATTAGAATATTTTGAAAGCATTGTCGTGTTTGAATTGTGAATTTTAAATATAATTCATATTTAAAACTTTGGGTATGAATAATTAATTCTGATGTTTATTTTCACGTTATAAACAGCATACACACTGAACGGAAAAAATAACTTGGACGAAACATAACGTTTGTTTTATTGATATCTGACGATGTCGACAAACAATATAAACGTCCGTTTTAATCTAAGTTCGTAATGTAGGGTTTTCTATGAACAGCAAACATTTGAAAAGGTTTTATTAACCATAGAAGTAAGAAGGAAGATCTATGGCGGCTTAAACCCATAAGATCAACAACAAAACATCAAATAATTTCAAAGTGAAAACAGGTTAACAAACTATTTTTATTTCATTTTGACTTGGTTTGATTCAAAATGTTCATTTTGTTAAAAAATACACATACCACCTCATTTTCACCTCAATCTCCTTCCATTTTATTTAATGCCTTGAATGAGGGAAACATTCTTTATAAAATCAGTTAAAACACAAACATAAACCACTCAATAATAGTTGTTGTTATAAATAATAATTATATCATTTGTATGTTGATCTTTGCAGTTTCTGCGCACCCCAGAGGTTAGAAACAGCATCAAATGGAATATAATGATACATATATATTACTTCGTATTAAATGTAAGTGCCAGATGGTGTTTATGTTTATGTTTATGTGGTTGCTGTAAGAAATGGTACATTTCTGTAGTTTAGATATTATTTTTCAAACCTTATCTAAATCATACCCAGTAGCGTCAGCTATAACGATCACATTTACAGCCTGTTATGTGAAATCGACACGTCTATTTGATTACCCTTTACCTGTGATACTCGATTTATTCATGAATTATGGAATGGTTAATGCATCGATTCATAAGATACTCGATTGCAAGGATAGGCTCATCAATGCCTTCAACATTGAATAAACAGCCAACAATGCGAATCGCATGATTTATCAAACAGGCCATACACGCTTAACCAAGCAACAGAAATTTGAAAAAAATGTCTGATATATCATGACAAAAGATACAACATATATGGATTAATGTATTGATTATCGGAGTTGCTTTATACCATCGGTAGTTGACAAGATGGTGTAACAAAAGGATTAATGGCCGACAACTCACTAGGGTAGAATATAACTATAATAAAAATAGAATTTACAGTTTTATTTTTACATTAATAAAATTATGAATATACAATATATATAAATTAACAAGATTTACTCAGCATGAACAAGTCTAGTAATGTTCCAAGCAGTAATTACACTGACACGCGTCCACTTTTTTAAACTTTAGTGTAAGTGATGTCGCGATACAAATTGCTACTCACTAGTTTATTACTCATGTCGCGATATTAATTATTACTCACTAGTATATTACTGATGTCGCGATACAAACTGCGCTCCAACTAGTATTTTACTGGCGTTGCGATACAAACTGCTATCCAACATTAATGGATGATTTATACTGTTTTGAAATAAGGTTATATTTATTTAAACATTACGTCCGCGTCCGGATGCGTAGGTATATCTCCAATCGTCCCTCATGGCGATGGATGTATCAACAGGGTTCTCTTTCCGTGTTCTACTGAGCCTATCTGGCCTAATGTCGCCTAATGCCGATTCCAATCTGACGTCAGGAATGCCACGTCGTCCATATGATGATTATGTGGGTTGCACGTCCATGTGACGGTATTACATGTACCATCGGCTGACTCCTGTTGCGTCGTTCACGTCCTACGTGTGACCTACGTCGTACATACGTCAATAAACGGCTGCAAATATACATAAAAACTCAGATTTACTATTTACTCAATATGTTATAGTACTACGTCTATCACTTACAATCTTACTATTTTAAGGTAGTTTCATCAATATAAAATTTTCATAACATTATATTCATTTCTTACCATATATTACTTTCATGGTAGTTCTATCAATTAATCATACCAGCTCATTAATTTCTTACCATCTGTCTCATTTCATGGTTATCTGATTAATATACTCGTATAATAATAGTACATTCATATTTATACAATATAAACATATCATATACGTTCCCAGATTCCTAGACCTATATCCTAATCAACAACTCTCAATACTGCGGATATGAAATTAAAGTCACCACATTTAAGTCTGACTATATATTAACAGTTTATACAAAAAATTTCTTAGAACTGTTGTTGTTGTTGTTGTTTTATGGTGTTTAGCGTCGCTTTCAACAATTTTTCAGTCATATCGCGACGGTGTCTACTTGAGACAGTATTCTGAGCGCTGTCACACTGGAGTATCATGCCGCAGACACATGGCATGATACCCCACCCAGTCACATTAAACTGACACTGGGCCGACCAGACCTAGAACTCTCCTCTAAATGCTGAGCGATTATGTTACTAAATTACTAAACTATATACAACATAATACTCACTGAGATACCGTATGTCGTGGTCAAGTTATAATGTTGCACACTCTTTGTCATAACGCTTCCGCACAGTATAATTTGCCAATTGACAGAGATTTTTGTTTTCAACCATGTATATATACGAAAAAAAAACACACACCACAGGTGTATTTCAAGAAACTCACTGAGTTAACTTGTCACCGGATAGTGTACGATTAAAAAATGTACAAAAGGCTACTGGTAAAATATAGTTTGTTTTGAAATAATTAACCCTTTTACTTTTTCTAATATGCTCATTACTCAGCGTATTTTTATGAAATAAACGTCAAAATGACTTAAGTGTTAACCCAAAATTGAATGTATAAACATATCTTTAAAATCTTTTATCCCTATCTATCTAGCGACAAACCTGTACTACGTAACTCTTTACATTTCTATGAAATGTACATACTTTGTACTATCTGACATTATAATTCAGGTCACATAAACTACTTATGGTATTTGTTTGAGAGACAGACTGCAATGTTGAACTCAAATTTTACTCATGTTTGCGCCTAAAATCACACATAACACATGCTCATACAATTAAATTTCTGACAATGTTAATCAGCAAGTATGGAATCTTATCCAAGAAATCATTGACATTATTTATAATACTAGTTAAGTCACGCTTGTTGAGTAAATGAGTAAAAGTATTAATTCTACGCATTGACATTTCTTTGGAATTTAATCCGTTTTTATGACAAAGAACTGACGTTTTAAACTATTGGCGTCATAGCACGAATATGCAAAACACAATACCTTTAACTAGTTATGCCCCTTTTCGAAATAGACACAATAGCATAGGGTTATCCATGTTCTTGAGTATTCCAATATCATATTTGTACCATATCGGTGTATAATTTTCAGAAATAGATATCATATTGGTCAAAATTGCCGATAGGCGTATGTCCCTTTAATTTACCCGAATTTATATTTGGTTAAATAAATTTGACTTAACACGAAATGTAGTTGTTCGGGACATCATGTATCTATAGGATACGAATGTGAACATACATTAGTGTACAGAACCTTAATGTCGTTTGTTTTGAATCATAATTTGTTAAAAGGCATCCTGGTTCTCACATTTAAAGCAATATATGACGAAACTGATAGATACAACTGATTGATTCTTATTTCATCTGTTTATGCACTTTATTTTAGCGTTTGTCATGATTATATATATGCTCATTGCGGACTTTAGGTATGTATAATAAAAGGACATAATAGTTAATGTACCCTGTTCCTTATTTCTTATTTGATAAAAAGAATCTTACATTCGTGTTCTTTTATTATTGAATTTATTAAAACCGTTGGCAAATGATATTAGGCTCGGCAAATCCTTGCCTAATATCCTAATATATTTTGCTAACTTGTTTAATATATTTATTTCTAATAGAACACTCATGAAAAATCCTCTCTTCCATCCCTTTCTCTCTCTCTCTGTCTCTCTCTCTCTCCCCTCTCTCCCTCCTCTCTCTCTCTTTCTCTCTCTCTCTCTCGCTCTCTCTCTTTCTTTCTCTCCCTCTCTTTCTCTCCCTCCCTCCCTATCTCCCCCCCTCTTCCCCTCCTCTTTCTCTCCCTCTCTTTCTCTCTCTCCCTCTTTATCCCCCTCCCTCTTCCTCCCCTCTCTCCCTCCTCTCTCTCTCTCTCTCTCTCTCTCTCGCTCTCTCTCTCTTTCTTTCTCTCCCTCTCTTTCTCTCCCTCCCTCCCTATCTCCCCCCCCTCTTCCCCTCCTCTTTATCTCCCTCTCTTTCTCTCCCTCCCTCTATATCCCCTCCCTCTCTCTCTCTCTCTCTCTCTCTCTCTCTCTCTATATATATATATATATATATATATATATATATAAATAAATATACGTAAGCTAAGAGAGCAAATTTATCTATATAGTCGATACAAAATGTAGAGTTTATTTATTCATATTTGAAGATTAATATCTCTCTATGATTAAAGTTTATAGATAATATTTCAGTGTAATTAATTTATACAGAATGATTCCACGAAATCGTTTTAAAACGGATATACGGTATTGTATTTGCGATATCTAATATGCATACAAGTTCTCCATGTTTTGTTCAAGTGGGGAACAATGGAAGATAGATGATGCGAACAAGTTACAAATCAATACAGGGCATGTGCCGATCTAAAACATAAGGCAATTATGTTTTGTTTATAACTAATTACTCTCGCGTTGTTTACATTAGTGTTGATTCCTATCATACGCTCGATGGTTACCGTTGTAGAGATGTGCGACACTTTTCAAACTACACTGCACTCTAAAGCATGAAAGAACGAGTATTGTTATTTTATGTTTTTGATGAGTTATAGGACATTGTCAGTGAATTATTTCTAGTAATTTCAACTTTATAATAGTGAAAATATGAATGGTTATTTAATCGTTTCTGGTCATAAAACAAAAAAAATGTACAAAGGATTTCACTTCAGAACACTGGTATTGGCATTATCGTGAATTGTTAGCCACTTCAGAGTGTACCACTTAAGTCATCACTCAATGGAATAATCAAACTACTTAAAAAAACTGGTAGCCGGACAATAATAAATATTCATACGACTTACTAATTTGATTGATTTTATTGTAGCATTTTGTTTATTTTATGAACCATATTATTTAAAAAACATGACATAATACACTGCCCATATTATATTTTATTGTTTGAGTTGTTTTTGCTTGCTTATATTAAATACATGAAAAATTGAAATTCGATAATTAAAAAGTAGTTCCAGTCGTGCATGATCATTTTGGCGCTGGTCAATACCGCAAAGGTTAAACACGACGGCGGCCCAAGCTGGGCTATGCCTTTGGAATAAAGACCGGCTAAAAATGCTGCCTACATTAAGATATATAGATGATTAGGATTAAAGGGCCATATGTCAATGCTGAGATGAGTTGTCACTCGTGTCTACACATCCAAATAAGTGTGCACACTTTTAACTTATAATCAGTAATCTCCAAATATATAGATATATGATCAAAGCAAATAAACAAAACAAATTGAATTTGATCAAAACTAAAGAGAGTAAGCACATTTTGCACGGTTTGCAAATAGATGATCACAAATGTACTTAAAGGTTGCCGTTTTAGTATTTATGTGTTTTTTTTTCTTATTAATTGTTTATGTAAAATTAAATTATAAATTCTGCATATACTTTATAATATATCTATATCTTAGAGATATTGTATTGTAAAATAAGACAATTACTGTATTGTGTAAAGGGCGACGGAAATATTGTCAGCCTTCAATCAAACACTATCGATCACTTCTTCGTCTTGGTTGACGGTATTTCTCTCATAATAACGAAATCTCAGTCACCATCAACATAATTCAGTATTGATTTAGTGATCAAACGGATACTCCATCTAGCAAATATACACATGTATACAAATAGATTTGCACCAATTAATTATCATGTATTATTATTTTTTGTATTAATTGATATTTTATTTCATCTCGACTCCAAATTAGGCTCAGAACGTTTGTGATTGCTCCAGAGTCTGTCCCCGAGTACAACCATTACTATTCCATGTCATGTTTTTTATAGGCGCTTTCTGATCAAACTTGGAAATGCACTATATGATAGCGACTTCTTACGCCCTATCTATTACATTAATAATATAATAACTGTGTAAATGTAAACATATTAAATATATAAAGGAGGCAAATCTAAAGAAATTGGCGAGAGAGAGATTATTCAGTCTGGCACAGGTTTACCTATACTTTATATTGACGTCTTTTAACGTCGTTACTATGCGCCGCAGGTGGCGCCTTTGAATAAATAACTCCCGAAGATCTGCACAGTAGTGAAACCGGTCTATATAAAAGTATACATAAAAGTCGTTTTGCCATTCGCTTTGCCTACGGATAAAAGGAAATTAATGACAAATTGAAAACAAGCAGCAGCTGTTGTGTGTACGACATATGACATCTGATACTACTGATCATTAAACTTGCATGAATCACCTTATTTCCCGAGATACAAATAAAGGTAGAAAAACCCTGAAATATCAAAGTCATATTTTCTATATATTCTATATTTTAGTTCAGCTTACATTAATTAAATATAATAAACTTAAATGTGTGGCTCCAGAAAGTCTAAATCTTTAATTGAATAATAATTTAATCGCTGACATAAAAATGTTTTCTTATTTTTGAATAGTCGAAGTTTTGCTGACCGTCGAAGTTTTGTCCGCAGTTTCATTCCTCATTTATTTCTATGCACCACTTCCGACGGATTCGGCAGCATAAAACGATTGAATTAAATTTCTGTTCATCCTTACGTTCTACAGCCTATCCGTCCGAATAATAAGGTTTCCTCTCTAACTCCATTCAAAACCATTTCATTATTTTGTCAGAATGTTTATTGGAAAAATATTTAGGTCGAATCTCATTAACACATCCAATACTCCAAGGAATTCTTGAGTTATGGCCCTTGTATTGTTCAGAAATTGAAAAATGGGCGATATCTCCTCTGTCTTAAATAAATACAGTATTTACCAACGTGGTAACACTATTTGAAATATGTCTTTGCAATGTGTTGAAACCAACCCAAGCAACTCTCCATGGTCATTGAATTTTCCAAATTTTGCAAAATTTAAGCTGCCTTGTTCTGACTTAAATATTGTTTAATCTAATTTCATCTAATTCACTAAACTTTATTCGGAAATATTTTGGCAGGTTACAATAACCATTCCAGTAGTCATTGTTACTCCAGTTGGGTCCCTTGGATTGTTTAACGTATGCAAAGTCTCGTCACATCTCTTGCTTTGATAATTTAAATTCAACATTAACCAAACTCTTTTTAAACTAAATTTTACTAAACTTAGTGACAATGTATATATCACGGACCAAGTTCAAAAACGAGCCAGATAGCATCAGTAACTGTATAATGGCCTATCGATTGTTTGAAATTTGACAAATATCAAAACCTCAATAGCTAACTCACAAACTCGAATAATTTTAGTCAAATACAAATTTACAACTCATACAATATTTATTAATTGGTATAGCCGAATCGGGGACCTTTGTCACAAAATGGTAGGATTGTAAAATGTTATTGTTATCTCTTTATTTGTATGTGATAACCTCAATACGTTGGATTCATGACCTTCGTGAACTACGAGTTCTTGAACATTACACCAAGTTCTGTTTGAAACTAGGCAGCACTTGTACCTAATATTTAAGTTCGAGACACCAAAGCTTCACTTGTATTGCCTCTTGTGGGACTGACAATGCACTGACAAACTTATAAGACTATACAAACATTTTCAAATTGTGTTATTAAGATTGCACAGTACATATGACGATTCTTAGTGGCAATACCATCTTATTCTTACATTGATTGACTCCGGAAAAGTATCAAAGTTCATTTAATTTATAATGAAATTACTTGCTGATCATAAATATCTTACTAACTACTCTGAATAAAAAGCAAACGTCCGATTTCAAACTGAATTTGTTTTAATCTCTAATGTTGTTTAACACGTGTTTTGAATTATAACTTCTATTATCAGTCTTGATCCAAAATTTCCGAAGTCAATGATTTAAACCGCCGGGTATATAACAAACAATAAATGCAGTGTGAAATCCAGTTTGGACGTGCGCGCACTAGTCGGGTAAATTCATGCATTTTTTAGCGAAAGTTCTAATATTTATAGTATAACTTACAGTCTTTTTTAATATTCAAGAAAACAATTTAAAATTTCAGATATTGTTTGAATTTCTCAACAATTACAATACCGAATATTTCGAAAGATTCAAGGGAACGAGCATTTGATATAACCAATGCTTGTATGTCCGAAGAAGACGGTGTATGTGTTATTGGTGTTTCAAGGTGAGCTGTTAGAAGTCTAAGAACAAATTTTCAGTGAAGAGAAAATTCTGAAGACGTTCTATGTAGTGAAAGACCATATGCCGAAACCTGCTGCCAAGACGACTATCTCATTAATACTCGTTTGCAAAATGTATTTCTGACATGAACAACAGCTTATACACCTGGTACGGATCACCACCGTATCAGGAGCCGTTGTTGTTGTTGTTGTTGTTGTTGTTGTTGTTGTTGTTGTTGTTGTGCTCTTTAGAATAAATTTATTCCTTTTGATGCATCTTTAAAATATCCAAATTAAAATTAAATTTTATCGGACATTTCTGATTTTGTATATAGGTATAAATTGATTTACTCCAAACGCGTTTCAAACCTAATTTCAAATCATGTTCAAGTGTCTTTTGTAAAAAGTAAATAAACAAACATACCCCCACACATTTCCTGGTTAATCATTGGTGGTTAAGCGACTTGGACCCATATTTCAGTGTATTAGTACTTTACAATATGTACGTTTGGATATTGCTTTATTCGTTAAAAAGGGGTGAATTTATTAACCCCGGCGTTATAATGATTCGATTACGGGTTGAAGAGCGAGGTTAGAGGAACAAGTGTCCAAGGTTTAGGCATCCTTGTGGCGGTTTAACCGTTGCAAAGTAGGTTCACCTGTTCAGCATCGTGTGTGTGAGATCGTCCTTACTATTCTTTACTATGTTCGTATTAGTTTTGTATGTGTAGCGGTGCCCTTTGAAGCAGCATTGAAACTATCCATATCTCATCTTACTAGTGTTATTTAATATTATTTTTTATTTGTTATGTTTCGGGGCATTTAAAGGTTAATGACGTTTAATTATTCCACAAGAAGGACTTCATAGATATATGTCTAATGTCCATCTTTAATGTTGCCTCCATGTTTTTACATTACGTATAAACGCATTGCTAGCTCCATGGTTTAATAGTGCTTTTGTCTTATTATATATACCCACTACACGTCTGCTGGTAGTGTACAAACTATTGCAGTAGAAAGCTTGATGTTATATTGAAGAGAAGATGGCGCTATTATCAGCAACTAAAGCTGATATAATGAATGTATATAAACACACTCGTCCTATTCTTAATAGCTTTGGGGATATTGGATTCTTGTCTAAGTTATCCAGCTAATCTGATTTCATTGTCATTTGGAGCCCTGTTTCTGTTTGCCAAGTGCCATACTCCTTGTCTCATTTGACTTCCCATTTATAGACTGATTAGATATTCAATTTACGTCGTTGTGTTCAATTTGCGGAATACGGTTTCAAGAAACTGTTTTTAAGATATTTTTAACGACTTAACATTTTTGTTGTTTCACAGTCAAACAAGTTTAAACAAATTAAATGAAAATAATACAATTCAACGAAATTGCAATTTGATACTTATAGATAAAAGTGAATGATTCTTGATTCTTTTATGTGTTTTATTCATGTAATTGCTTGGTAACAATGAAACTTTTGAGCACCTTGATTAATCAATTGTTCAACTGAAAGTTTGAATGACGTCTCATTTTAGTTGTTTATTTTATTTTAAATTGTGGGACAGGTATAGCAATATATTTAATGGGTGTAAATTTACTTTTTCGGAAGATATCAGGTTCTGGGATAGACTTAATTAAAACTGCGATAGAATGCATTATATGGCTTACATCTTTGTTAGCGATGGTGATTACTACACGATTTGAATATTTGAATCTTGTCTATGATAACTTCATGTTAAATTGTTGGTAGTACCAACATATTACAGAATGCCATTTTAAAAGATTTTACTTATATTAACGTAAATGCAATATATGACTTTCTCAGCTTCCAGTTTGATATTAATACTATCCAATGTCAAATATGTTAATTTATGTTTAATTTGTAGTGTTTAATATATTTATTCAACTGTAACATTTAATATTTATTTTAATAGAAATGATAGCTGTTAACGACTTAGTTATATATTAAATTTTAATATGAAAACAAATTCGGTTAAGAACATCTTTTTAAGACGTCATGTTGTTACAGTTGAGATGTCAGAGCTCCAAGTAATACTACGTCATTCTGGTGGTTACCGAGGCACCGTTATATAGACGAGCGTGTGCTTAAATAGCATGTCGGGTAGACGTATGTTATGATATTGGTGACCCCACGAGGTCACATTGACCTCTTCACGTCATATTACGAATGGGGAACTTCATGTAAACTGCGATTATCCTGGTCACGTGGATACAACACGTCATTACGTCTACTGAGTTAATGTAACTGATAGTTGATCGTGGACGGAAGTTTTATTGTCGCACTACAACGTCAACAAAAATATTTCAAACAAGTGTAGCCAAAAGATAAATATATTAATATATTTGCGGACGTGTTTATAAGTGACGTTACTATATCAAACTCATTCATCATTTTTTATATTAGGATTGCATGATTCAATAGTGTATGCTTCTACTGTTGTTTACAAATTATTTTTTTAATATCAATGTTTATGAACATTAAATGTTTTAATTAGCCATGGTTTCAGTTCTACATTAGTTTTACATATTGTCTGGCAATTAACATGTGGCTTACTTGTAGAAAATATAACCAACGTATTTGTGTAGTGTTGTTTAATAAAACAAACTGTACACTTTCCAATACTGCATCTTATCGACAAAATGCCATCTTTTGGTGAAATCACCAACCTATTATCTATTAGATCTGTATCGTATACATGCCAACTATGTGAAGTGTGTAAAGATTAAGTTATAACACGATGTTTTTGTTTATTACTTTACGAACTATGCATTCCAAAAAGAATGAGTAAATGATTTATGAATGCATTGTTCGTTATTTCACGAATTACATAATGCTAGCAGATGTTTTGGTTCTTCTTTCATATAAATGTTACATGTTTCTTCTTAGATTTTAGATATATATTATATGGTTACGAATGTGGATAAGGAAATATATTACAAATTAATTACTTAGTCTCAGATTTTCGTTAGGTCATGTGAGAAAGCTGTCACATGCCATGTAAGAAAGAGTTTATCTCCATGGGGAAAATCCGTATCCTCTATGAGCGGAACTCGGAGAAATGGGGAATGAATAAAATTAGAAAATTTATAACCAACAAGAGACTTTGCATTGACATGATAGAGACAAGTTAATAGCTTAGGTTGAACAGGATGTAGCTTTAACTTAATAATAAAGGTTGTTCTAAAATGTATATTGACCGTTCTTATCAACTAAAATTTTCTTATTTATATTGATAAAATACAACTTTAAAACATTACAGTTACAGGTTTTATCAAATAAGAAAGGTATTTATGACCCTTGCTTATAATAAAATATAGACTAACTATAAACAAAGGTGCCTTTATTTAATTGCTGTTGTTTTTTTTGTTAGAAAGGATGTGTTTTTCACCAATTTTCTGTCAAAATGTGAATTTTGTCACGTAATTTTGACAAATATAAATCCAAGAGTCGCTGGCGTTCCTACTGATAGGTCTTCTAAGATGGTCACCATCGCCCCACTCAGTTACTTATTTTGAATCTAAAACCGCCAACTTGACTGAAAGCACTGATCTATTTTTAGCAATTGTTACCCTAATGATCCTTTACGAAATTCTGAGCCACCAGAGCTCAGCCAATTCTAAAAAGGTTTTGATTCTGAAAACTGTCTTAAACAACTGACTCTATTTTGATAAACTAAGCCACAATGTATCATCAACATTGGGTATCCAAAATGGCGGTTGGGGCCCTGGCCGATTTTAGATTTTGGTAAGAGCTTCTATCAAAAGTGTGTTTAGTATTTTTGTCCGAGTGTCAAACAAAATGGCCACCAGGGATCTGCTGTTTTTACATAGGCTTATATAGGGAAAACTGAAAATATCTCCATTAAATTAGTCGAATGCTCAGGGTTTGATACTTTTAGAGAAGTATAATTATGTAAACAATGACTTTTAGAATTATGTGCTGCCATCAGTCATCTAACATAGTTTGTCTGTGTTCGGCAAAATGAATTTTAAACATTAAGCAAACATTCTCTGCTGTTTTCTTTCAACTATTGTAATATATCTTCAGACTCTTAAACTATTTTGTTTTAGAATACTGTACAATTATTTCTAAAGTTACTGTATATAACAAAGTTACGTTTTTTTTGTGTGTTAAACATTATGACTGCTTTTCCCTGAGTATGTATCACTACAAATCGTACAGATTCCATATCATCATCCAAAAAGCATTATAATCCACCAATACCTGACATAACTTGAGAGGTAGGTGCTTTTCTTGTGTTCAAAGACTAAGATCCTTGAAATAAATACACGCTCAACATAAATACGTTTCTTCGGGCAAAGAATTGTCCTAACATTTCCAAAGTAAGGTTAGTATTTAGTTATATTTATTCAGGAGGTATAATTAATTTCAAAGCATTCAAACAACAAATTATAACCATGTTATTGAAAGTTTTCAATTTCAATAGAAGAAGAGAACGTCATTAATTATAAAATTCAATTTATAAAACAGCAGCCGTTCCAAATCGAATATCGATACGAAGATAGGAAGATGAATATCACACACGAGCAATTAAATACGATTGCGTGTTTTTCTCTGTGACCCTTACCATGTGGTCACATGCCGTGAAAGTATGTTTGTTGTTAACAAACATAGTTGATGGATTTAATTTAAGTAAATATAATGAAGGGAGGAAACCAAACACAAAGCTTTTATGATATGTTTATAATTGGTAAAAAATTAAGAAGTCGCAGGCAATTATTGATGAGCTAATCCCGAAAATAGATGAATGATTCATGTTTGTCTTCTGCGTGATGTAGTAGTTTAACATAGTTCCAATGTCTTACTTGTACGTGTATGCTTACCTACTTGAGTATTTCTGTGTTTTAAGCATACATGAGAACAAAGTCACGTTTGAGTAAGATAATTTTCTTTTAATTGTATCGATGTGTAATGTGACAAATGAGGAAGTGCAAAGTTGTGTACACCGTAAACCAGGGTTACACTCCTAAGCGGCGATCTTTGCTACTAGCTGTTCCAATGTCGTAATCCCTGTTGCCACTTCCTCTGTATGCATGTTAATGTTTTGTACCTAGTATAATCATTATATATGCGTTTATCCTTTATATATTACGTTTCTTTTTAGTCGTGTATGTTCTTATTTTTAAACAACATCTGCGATAGTTCTAAAATGGCTGAATTCTGGTTAGTACTTTGGTGACTATGATTCTAATGCCGACAGGACTCCCATGTTCCAGAAGTATATGTAATATACAAAACAGTGAAGTATTAAGCCCTTCCTTCATAAATGTGAGAAAATAAAATCAAACAAGACATGAAACACAAGTTGATTCTTCTTGTAAAGACATCAGTTAAGTTGTATACATATGCAAAACATAATGCTTGTAAATGTTTCGCCATCAGTAAAGTATGTCTCCAATAAGCGTATTTTCTGATGTTATTAAATAATTGTTTTTCCTAATTGTGTTGTTTACTACTCTTCACACTGACCTAACACTTCGGGTATGTTTGTTGGATGTGACTTTTGTGACCATTTATTATGGTGCATAAATCAAAATAACAATCATAATAAATTTGCATTTTATTCTCATAATTCACCACTTTGATATACTCATCTAACCAGACATTAGCTTACTATCAACATATCAACTGCTTCAATCATTTCAATATCAGTTCAGTGGTGATCGTTGTGGGAACCCTTATTTTTTCGAGATTGTTGTTCCAGCCATTGCTCAAATTCTCACATATCATTAACTCTCACTTGCCGTTCTAATATGAAACATTACACTGAGGTTAACCGCTGATTGGCCAGTATCTTCTCCATCATTTAGTAAGCTCTACTGAAATTACATCAATAATGGAATTGTCTGTGAACAGCGAAGTAACAGTCTATTATTGAATTTCAGTAAGTTGGGGGATCAGATGATAGTGGATAATACCCATACACTGTTTCGATAAGGCCACTTTAACTTATTACATTCGTCTAGATCTTATATTATCGTAGATTTATATATTTCTTTTCTGTGTAAGTGATTTATTGGCACATGATGATTCATTTGGAATAAGGAACAAGTTCATTTCTAAATGTCTGTAAAATCAAATTATTCAAATATAATTTAGGTGTATGTGTCTATATAATAGGTATCTACGCCGTGACGCCAAGCTATTGTAAGAAAAAATAATATAGAGCGAAAATAAATCTTTTTAAAACATTTCAGTGTTAAAGGGAATTCCTACCCTCGGTATCTCTGTTTCGATAAACACATAGAAAAAACACATTAAGTCAAACACTAATGAACGATTCTTATATACTACTTCTGACATTATATTCGTTTTAACCTCATTTGAATAGGCTGACTGGATCAAATAGGCATACGTGCATCAATTAAGATTTTAATTGGCATACACATAATATGTATCATATAAAAAGTATCTTGACGTGTTACTGAATAGAGTTTAGACCAGCCGAGATAGTTCGCATATTTCATCTCACAAAGGATAGTGGTCAAATCAACAAAACCAAAGGCATTTTTATCTGATCGTCTCGTTTTGCAACAAATTGACAACTATGCTTCGATACCGCAACCTTTACCATCATTAACCCTAAACCACACAATACAACAATTTTGCAAATGCTCGTACATATTAATATAGCATTGAGTTCATTTTAAGACTATTTCATAGCACGTAGTTTTCAATAAGCGTATCAATATATCTACCTACATCATACTCTACATGTATCCGCTTCATGGTGTTGATTAAGCTAAATGTGAGTTTTTATACCTTCAATAGTTTGTTATACCTCGATTTAAGTCTCTATGCTAAATTCCCCATACCTGATCAGTCAATATATTTTTATTCTGCCCGGTTATATTAAACGACAAAATAAAAACACATGCGCGACTTTGATGCTAGTTAGGTTCAAACAAGAATGCGTTTTTTAAACTCAATAAAAATGTTTAATTTTAGAAATATGTCAAGTTAAACAATTTAACAGCAAATTATGGTTTTTAACGTGGAAAAATAAATGCAAATTTGGTGTTGCCAAAAGAGCTAACATTTATGTGTTTTGATGCTTCTGATAGACGTGAAAGATTGTGATCAAAGTTTCAGTATTTCTTCATATAGGAATTTGACAAATATGATAAGGTTTTAAGATAAATTTCTAAAAAGTCATTCATTGAAATTTTACATTGAATTTTGCCAACCAAAATAATCTAATAATGTCATGTATCAATTTCAAATAGTAGATTATTCAAGTTAATTTGATAAAAATAGTATTTTTATTTTACAAAAAACACTCAAATAGATTGCTCAGCTAATGCATCATCAGACTGTGTTGACAAAATATAAACAATTTTTTTTTACTGAAACAACATACACAAATCTACCGTAACGTATGCCGGTTATAGGGTACTGCGTAAGTTACGTTTTCCTGTATAATTATCGCTTTCTGTGACGGCGATATTGAACATTACCAACCTTCGTTATTTATATAATAGCGCCATCACAGAAATGTGATATTCATATAATATTGTTTTATTTCTTCATCACATTAATTGAGGGACACAGTGTACATGCATGCATGACCCTTTAACACTTAGTGATCACGCTTCTTCTTTTATTGTTGGATGACCTGAAGTACCGGAGTATCAATTATGCTCAATGTCTCCTTAAGGCCTATGCAGACGTGGACGCTGGCTACTTGACATTATCGCCTTTCGTGTGGGTGGTTTGCTATTGGCCATTTAAAGTGTGACCATACTATATATAGATTGTGTTTATTCCGTTGCTTTGGTTATATCCTCGAATGGTTAACGTCTCCTGTTAATCAATCGTTTTCATAATAGCTACGGGTTCCTTCGTCTTAGCCGCCGTCTTGATATATCTATTATTTCAGTGCTGTACAGGACCCTCATGTTACAGAGTAGTTCCATCCAGAGTAAATCTAAATTCCCCTCCCACCAATAAAGCATGACGTAATGTGTTGATGTTGGATGTTGTTGTATGGTGTTTAGCGTCGCTTTCAACAATTTTTCAGTCATATCGGACGGTGTCTACTTGAGACAGTATTCTAAGCGCTGCCACACTGGAGTATCATGCCGCATACACATGGTATGATACCCCACCCAGTCACATTATACTGACACCGGGCCGGCCAGACCTAGAACTCTCCTCTAAATGCTGAGCGTCAAGCAAGGAAGCTTCTAGTACCATTTTAAAAGTCTTTGGTATGACCCGGCCGTGGAATGGACCCACGACCTTCCGCATGCGAGGCGGACGCTCTACCACTACCACGCCACGATCCGTAATGGGTTGAAAATAATAGTAAAATTATTTTAAGTACATGATGGTAGCGATGGGATCTCTAGGTAATTTCCGAAACATGTTACACAGATAGTGCATGTTAAGATAACAGATACGAAAGTATCTTTATTGTAAGGATACTTTCACTTCCTTTTTTTACCCAATCTATCCAATGAGTTGTTTGTTTTGTAGTGGTATCTTCTCTTTTGGGAGTTTAATTTAATTAGGATATAATTTCCGGTATACATGTGACAAATTATGTTAATGGAATTAGATAAACCATTTATTTTAATGTGTTGACGTGCTGTTATACGCTATGTCATGTATTTATGCCTTAGTTGACTTTAACGAAACCTTGATTAAAGTCACCGCACAGTAAATGTCATTCAAAATACTTGTTTTGTTTGCCTTTTAGCGTTGGTTTATCTTAATATAAATTAACTCGATTGCCAAGTAAGCTCAGAGCTCATATGTTAAGCCACAGTTTTTATTACCGGACAACCCGGTGTCAGGATAATGTGAAAATTTGGAGTGCCGTGTAAACTGTCTGGGCTTAACATGATATTTATACGGACTAATTACCGAATGGTACTGCTTGTCAGTGATGTCTCCGGAATATGACTAATGAGATCTCCAATGACCACGTTAAATACAATACATTTCCGTACTTTATAGTGGGAAGAAAATGCTGGGTTTCTAAACATGAATATGACAGCGGAACGCCTTACTTGTCAGTCATATCATTTTTAATCTTTGTCACGATTACCGTTTTCGTTGTTATATTAATCAACTGCTGCAGAACAGTTTTTCTCTGTGTTTGGTGTGCTGTCCACTGTGGAATCGGTATTGTATAACCTTTTCTCTAAGATTGTCTCTGCTGTCAACTACGGAATCACAACAGTACAATTAATTTGCGTTGTCGAAATAGTACGGTGTGCATTGTAACGTATAAAATATTCTTTGAAGTCTGTTCCTGCTTTCAGCCAATGGTACACGTTATTATTTGTTTTCTTTTTTATGCTTGAGCAGTTAAAAAGATTGTACTTCATTTTCCTTTAGTTAAACAGGGTCAAGGGCTTAGGAACGATTTAATCCGCACCGCATTTAGCTTCATTTAGCCTCCATTGTCAGCTAAAGATACGAACCACAGACCGACATTTTCTTCTCTGTTGACGAACTACACGACAGTCCCAATGAAGTAAGCTATCCTTAACGTTAATAACTACACATGAATGGTGTATGCTTATAGTACGTCAGAAAAATATATTTCAGCTGTCGAATATGACTAGCACTATGAAAAATGTGTATCAAGTTGATTATTTCTTTTGTTGAGCTGCAGTTGTATAAAGCCAGCTACTACCATTGAGAGGAGCTCTCTGATTGGCTGAAAAAACTATAGGGATTTTCATGGCATATATTTTATAGTAAGCCTATTTTTGGTTGGATTGAAATGTCAGAATGGCAAATGATCACAATAAAATATAAGTTTATTATGATTGTGTCAATAAAAAATTAAGATTATGTTTCTATGACTGACTAAATTCATTTTATTAAGGCAACTCTATAGGAAGTAAAATTTGTGAAATTGATTTTTTTACTCATGCTGAAAGTGGGGGTACCTAACTATAAGGGGCAAAAAGTGGTAAAAAGTGATACTTTTGACCCCATTTTGGGGACATTTTAATTTGAGTCTAGGATAGTACTTTAATATGATATAGGACATTTTGGTCCGCGAATAGTAAAAATAGTGAAAATTAAGTCAAACTTTATAATGTAAGTCTAAGGAAAACGCAATGGTGGTAGCTGACCATAAGTACACAGCTGACTATCTTCACGCACTGTTTGTTCAGTGGTTAGCTAAATATACAAACATTAGTGTCCCTTCTCAGTATTAGATTAATAATACAAGTCATCCTTTGATTCTATCTTCATAAGTTGGGAAGCAAATCGGTATATCTTTCCGTGCAGTAGGCTAGGGATATATTCCCGTAACACCGTGAACCGTCCTACAATTTCTCTAAGTAAGCGTCTACTGTAGGATCTTAATACACAAAAAATGAAATAAATGTCGTGTACGAAATGTAAGTTAAGATAAAAATAAATACAACACAAACATACAGGAGAAATGTCTTACAGCACAGGAACTGTTGTAGCAAATTCAGGAGCTTAACCCTGGATTCACCATGGTTCTCACTTTGTGTGCTATAGTTGTAGTCTCTAGATACAAAAAGCAATGCCTGTTTATTTTATAACGTTGTGGCATTACTTTTTGTTGATCTAACAGTATACTTGGAACATTTTTTTTCTCTTTGAAAATCTGATACGTCACCAATAGATAAGCACAACTCTGTACGCGATGAAATAAATATACCACCTAGTATGGAAAGTTTTAATCGTCATGTATTCTACCTTCACGGGTGCATAATGCTACAGATAAGGATTAAGCATTATTGTCCTTCCTACTTAATGTTTTTGACACTTCTTCTGTTTGTATTGATTGCACCTAGTAGGATTATTCTATATTAGTTTAAACAATATTTTATTCACATAAGTACATATATAAGTACATATATTTAGTATACATTTAACAATAAAGTATAAAGTCATACGTTTGACAAATTATATGGAAAAGATACAGAAAAAAAGCTTTAGAAGCTTGTGTAAATCTGCTTCCATAACAGTTATTTTACATATAAAATAGACTTTATCATATTGTTCCGAAATAATTTATATTTAGCCAAATGTACAAAAATTAATAAATGAAATAATGGTTTATTCAATTATTTGAAATAAAAAAAGCGCATTTGTTGAAGAGAAGGAAAGAAAAAGACTCCACTGATTTTATTTTCTTTTATCGATTCATTCCCATACAGTGGATAGTTGTTTTGCAAATTTATGTTTATAAATTTATTCTATATTGTATATGATTATATCATGTTTATAGGATATATGTGTCCTTTAAATTATATGTCTCCTGGTAGACATATATTATATATCTCCTGGTAGACATATACATCTTATTTTTAACTTGTTCAACCAAGCATTCTAACTGTTCTCCTTTGTGATATGTGTATACGTGCAAAGTCGATAAATGTCTTTGATAATGCCGTTATACAAACACGACTTTAGGTACTGGATACGCGTTTGAATTTTATTTAAAATTCCCAGATTTGTACGAATCATTGTTGACTAGAAAAAAAATCCAACAACGTCAACGAACTTGGAGTGTCAAATAAAAAAAGAAAATAACTAACTTAATTTCGTTTTAATGCAACGTTTTCTTTTATGATTCAATTATTGGCTGCTGCGAAGAAATTGCATTTCTGCTAAGATTTATTTTAAATCAAATTACTTCAGATTCTATCACAGATAGTTGCATTAGTGTTACTCATGTCAAAGCAAACACCCTTTATGTTCCTAAATGAGACAGCCATTATTCGTTCTTAGATACACGATTTGAGATTTCACTTGTTGAAAATCCCTTACTGTAACGATCAAATAATTAATCAATTGTGGATACAAAATTAATGTCGCATTCGTCTTAATATGATTTTCATGCTGATTTCAATTTTACGTTCTTGAAAAATGCTTTTGATTACATGCCAGTTTCAATTGAGAAGGAATAGATCTTATGACAGAAGAATTCGAAATGGTTTCCTCGATTATTACACTAACACGTACATTCATTGTAGAGTCGAGAATAGAAAACTACTTAAATTGTTGCTAGGGGACATATCGGTTGTTGCTAGGTGAGGTACAAGTTGCTGCTGGGGGATGTACAGACTGTTGCTAGGGGACGTACCGGTTGTTGCTAGGGGACGTACCGGTTGTTGCTAAGGGATGTACCTGTTGTTGTTTTTAATAGTACCACTCATGAATAAACTCAATACAACCGAGTTTGCTCGATTGTTGTCGTGGTCCAGCTGACCCCTTAAGTTGTACAAGAGAAGCTGCTGTACGGTTTCCCATCATCTCTATGATAAAGCGAAGTATGCAGCACTTGTAAAACAGGTTAAACTCCCTAATACCATTCATTTTTTGCTTGAAATCTTTCGTTGCTTTCAATAGATCATTTTACCTCCGAACATACCAGGGCGGTTTCTCTTGTTACCAACTCTTCTGCTCGTTTTGTTTTGTCCGTATTACATGTTTTAAAACATGCATAATACTGGTCTTGTGATGAATGTGACCGTTGTAGGCTACCTAATTCGTTGGACATTTCTTTGTCTTCTTTTGATCAAATTTTTGCTTTTTATATCGTAAAAATTTCATCGAATAGAAATATGGGTTTATAGAAGGATACAATATAACGCTTGACAATCTATTTATGATAGAATGTTACATTAGGTAAAAAATTATACATAGCATTCAATGAAATTACTTATTTAAAAATAAAGGTATATTTGATCTTCGGTAGTCTAGCACTACTATACACATGCACTGTTAGCGTCATATGTAGTAAGTGGACTGCTATTGTAGATTTGATGTATAATATAAATAAATACTACTTTATAAAGTCAAATACATATCACAGTACGAGGGATGGGGCTCAAATTTCCATAGCGGTGAAAGCGGGGGGCGGGTTGAATTGAATAGAGTGCTGGCCGCTCACGCCAGAGTTGGTTGGTTCGATTCCCAGCTTGACCAGATGTCGCTCAAATACAACACTCAGTACTGGTTCTACCAAGAAAACGGATTCGGGTGCGGTTTATATAAGTTTTATGCTTTCATCACAATCGACATAAAATAAATGATTTATAACTAAAATGCATTGTCCATAGGTCGTGTCCGATGACACCTTAATTTATATCGTTTACACATTTATTATAAATTTAACGTTATACATATAACTGAAATATGGTTAGTACTTGCAGGGACATAATATGTCGTATATATTAACTAATCGACATCTATTTGAGGCGTCATTTGGTTTCAACATGTGGAGATAGACAACAGACACAATTATACATGTCACCCTTAGATACATACAATGTATGTAATAATTATGACGACATATAATATACATTTAAACCATACACCTTAAAACAGCAATCACGTACCTTGTTGTAGTGTTGGTACATACCACATATTTAAACCTTAGATATATGTATGATGCAGGCACATAAATGTACCACAGATGTAAACATAAAGTACACGCCATATAGGTTACCCTTAAATACATACCTTAATTACGATAATGACACATACCATAGATGTAACCCGTAAATACATATCTTAATTATGACAATGACACATTAGATGTAACCCTTAAATACATATTTTAATTATGGTAATGACGCATACCATAGATGTAACCCTTAAATACATCTCTTAATTATGGTAATGACGCATACCATAGATGTAACCCTTTAATAAATCTCTTAATTATGGTAATGACTCATACCATAGATGTAACCCTTAAATACATATCTTCATTATGGTAATGACACATACCTAGATGTAACCCTTAAATACATATCTTAATTATGGTAATGACGCATACCATAGATGTAACCCCTTAAATACATATTTTAATTATTGTATTGACGCATACCATACATGTAACCCTTAAATACATATCTTAATTATGGTAATGACGCATACCATAGATGTATCCCTTAAATACATATCTTAATTATGGTTATGACGCATACCATATATGTAACCCTTAAATACAAAACCTAATCATGATAATGACACATACCATACATGTAACCCTTAAATACATATCTTCATTATGGTAATGACGCATACCATAGATGTAACCCGTAAATACATATCTTAATTATGGTTATGACACATACCATAGATGTAACCCGTAAATACATATCTTAATTATGGTAATGACACATACCATAGATGTAACCCGTAAATACATATCTTAATTATGGTTATGACACATACCATAGATGTAACCCGTAAATACATATCTTAATTATGGTTATGACACATACCATAGATGTAACCCGTAAATACATATCTTAATTATGGTAATGACACATACCATAGATGTAACCCTTAAATACATATCTTAATTATGACAATAACGCATACCATAGATTTAACCCTTAAAAACATATCTTAATTATGTCAATGACGCATACCATAGATGTAACCCTTAAATACATACCTTAATTATGGTAATGAAGCATACCATACATGTAACCCTTAATACATATCTTAATTATGACAATAACGCATACCATAGATTTAACCCTTAAAAACATATCTTAATTATGGCAATGACGCATACCATAGATGTAACCCTTAAATACATATCTTAATTATGGTTATGACGCATACCATAGATGTAACCCTTAAATACATATCTTAATTATGGTAATGACACATACCATAGATGTAACCCTTAAATACATATCTTAATTATGGTTATGACGCATACCATAGATGTAACCATTAAATACATATCTTAATTATGGTAATGACACATACCATAGATGTAACCCTTAAATACATATCTTAATTATGGTAATGACACATACCGTCTGGGGTCGGCGACGTTGTGTCCTGGGATCGGCAACATGGTGTCTGGGATCAGTGACGTAGTGTCCGGGGGTTCGGCAACATGGTGTCCGGGGGTCGGCGACATTGAGTCCGGGGGTCGGCGACATGGTGTCTGGGGATCGGCGACATGGTGTCTGATGGTCGGCAACATAGTGTCTGGTGTCGGCGACGTGGTGTTCGGTGGTCGGCAACATGGTGTCCGATGGTCGGCAACATGGTGTCTGGTGTCGGTGACATTGTGTCCGGGGATTGGCAACATGGTGTCTGGGGTCTGCGACGTGGTGTCCGGGGGTCGGCGACATTGAGTCCGGGGGTCGGCGACATGGTGTCTGGGGATCGATGACGTGGTGTCCGGTGGTCGGCAATATGGTGTCCGATGGTCGGCAAAATGGTGTTTAGTGCCGGTGACATAGTGTCCGGGGATCGGCAACATGGTGTCTGGGGGTCTGCGACGTGGTGTCCAGGGTCGGCAACATGGTGTCTTGGATCGGCGACGTGGTGTCCGGTGGTCGGCAACATGGTGTCTTTGGTCGGTGACGTGGTGTCCGAGGTTCGGCAACATGGTGTTTGGAGGTCGGCGACGTGGTGTCCGGTGGTCGGTAACATGGTGTCCGGTGTTCGGCAATATGGTGTCTGGGGTCGGTGACATGGTATCCGGCGGTCGGCATCATGGTGTCTTTTGTCGTTAAATACATATCTTAATTATGGTAATGACACATACCATAGATGTAACCCTTAAATACATATCTTAATTATGGTAATGACACATACCATAGATGTAACCCTTAAATACATATCTTAATTATGGTAATGACGCATACCTAGATGTAACCCTTAAATACATATCTTAATTATGGTAATGACACATACCATAGATGTAACCCTTAAATACATATCTTAATTATGGTAATGACGCATACCTAGATGTAACCCTTAAATACATATCTTAATTATGGTAATGACACATACCATAGATGTAACCCGTAAATACATATCTTAATTATGGTTATGACACATACCATAGATGTAACCCTTAAATACATATCTTAATTATGGTAATGACGCATACCTAGATGTAACCCTTAAATACATATCTTAATTATGATAATGACACATAGCATAGATGTAACCCTTAAATACATATCTTAATTATGATAATGACACATACCATAGATGTAACCCTTAAATACATATCTTAATTATGGTAATGACGCATACCATAGATGTAACCCTTAAATACATATCTTAATTATGATAATGACACATACCATAGATGTAACCCTTAAATACATACCTTAATTATGGCAATAACACATACCATAGATGTAACCCTTAAATACATACCTTAATTATGGCAATAACACATACCATAGATGTAACCCTTAAATACATACCTTAATTATGGCAATGACACATACCATAGATGTAACCCTTAAATACATATCTTAATTATGACAAACGGTTCATATATGTATTTCTTTTGTTCTTGAACTAAGGGCTATTATTCACAGTCGTTTAAACGTTCTGAAATATACAGTAACGTGACGTATTTTCATTAATTAAGTTTTAATATAGTTTAACTAAATAAAATTTGATTATAACAGCTCGTTTTGTCTCCTCATGATTAACGACTAGACAGAAAAGTGAAGAAAAACATAGATCAATATTGTTCTTAGTAATCTGTTGTGTCATTTGTACGTTGGAACTAAGCTATAAACAATAATAATGTTTTCAATGTTCTCGACGCTAGTTTTAATTGAAAGTCATTCAATTCTTTTCCACTCATAAAAACTAATGCGTTCCACGTTATTACGTAATTATTTTTTTTTCAATTTAGTCAGTAAAAGAAATATCAAAATTAATATCTTAGAAATGGGAATTTCGCTTCATCTGGAATTCCCAACGCCAGAAGCTGACATCATTAGACGCCTACTTACGTACAGCTGTAGCTGACCAGGCAAGATAAAGATCGTAATGCAAACTGAAGCTATTAACCGCAGTGTCATTGTAAATTGGACATAAGCCATTGTTGAAGATGTCTTAAATGTGACAATTACGTAATACGAAAATGAGGTTTTGATAGAAATAGCTCAATAAATAGAAAATATTTCCGATATTCTAGTTAAAACCGAGCACGACAATACTGTAACATATTAAAACCCTATATACACACACAGCGTCATACTTTTGATAAAGTGAAGAACGTCCGTTGGATTTAACTTTTGGACTACGATAATGCAATTTAGACAACAACGACGACGACGACGACGACGACGATGACGACGACGACAACGACGACGACAACAACAACAACAACAACAACTTTTCATCTTTGTTTCTGATGTCCATTAATATTACACGATGAATTTTGACAATAAATGAATTATTAAAGCAAACACGCTTTTTATTTAAGAAGATGCCCATAAACATAGCTGTTCTGTAAAGAAAATGTGTGAATACCATAGGCTACTGTTCTCAGTGCATGTTGAGTTTATAATAATTTGTTTAAGCTCGACTGCGAAGAAAGCTCAGAGCTTAAAAGAATCACTTTCAATTTCTCTTTCTTGGTAAAACCAGTGTTGAGTGTTGGTTTTTAAGTGACATTTGATCAAGCTGAGGATCGAATCCGCAACCTCTGACGTGAGCGGTCGACACTCTATCTAGTACACTACCACTCCGCTAAATGTTTCATGAATGTTTCAATTTTTGTCGGGTTTCGAAGCACATGATGTTTATTGATATTTTACACATTATAAAAAATTATATAATTAACTAAATCACTCGAGTGTTGAATAAACTGACTCCATCATGACATGACATCATTATATTATACCTCATATGCATTTGTTTGTCTTTATTCAATGTGACGCATACTTAAACTGGCATACTTAACATCATGTATTATTTGTTATTCAGTTGAATCGTTTTAACGACCAGTTATTGCTTCGGTAGTTCTAAAGGTTGGTTCATTTTATTGTCTCCAAGAGAGTAAATACAGATGTAATATTTAAATTAACTTGCAGTGAAAGTTGGAAGATAATTGAGTTTACAATAGATGTATTATTTAAACAATTAACAACTATTCAATCGGCATTGCAGAATTTATAACAGGTATTTTTTTTGTTTTAAGCTAATTTTGAATAATAAATCTATTTTTAATCTAACAAGACGTTGTTCTTTCAGATATATTTCATTTTACGTATTTATCACTTTTAAAGGCACACACTGGCTAGCTCCGTCGGTAACGCGTCTGAATGTCAATCCAAGGGTCGTAAGTTCAAATCTTTTGCCCGGTCATTTTCTTTATGATGATTGTTGATTATATGTGGAAGCAGTCAGTTACGTGCAGAGATAAATATATAGAACTGCCGAGTATATTTCATGAACGGTGATTATGTCGGCATATCACCGTAAAATGATTAAAATACTGTTAAAAAGGCTGGCCCGGCTCTGATACCATGATACACTATCTATATATTGATATTAAAGTACCATATTGTTGTGTCCAAAGATAAACATTTCACTAAAACATTTGTCCCAAATGACAACACTTCGAGTTATGCCACATACAATAAATGTTGTTGATTCTCGTTTGTAACTAACAGGTATAGATTATATACTCGCATTTTAAGACTAAATAATCTAATTACAAATTGCAGAACTGAGACATGGCGTGATGATGATGTATTTAAGACTACATTCCATCTAAGCAACCAGTTAGATTTAGGATTTCAAAGATATTAGATATGTCAATGACATTTACCGTTCTTCTAGGGCTGTTCCGATAATTTCAACACAAGAAAGGTTATATAATGGCATATCGAGCTGAGTTTTATTGGTGAAGGACCAGAGTCTACCAACCAAGAGGAATCTAAGAAAAACCACTGTCTAAACTGACAAACATTGTCACATTAAGTGTTCGGACTATGCTGTGTTTGAATTCTTGACGTCAGGGAATAATGGTCAACTGACGACAACGCCTCATTCCACCCGGATACGCAGAGCTTTTCGCCAAACTGAATACTAAACATGTCTTTGCAGATCTCATACTGATGATAGAATCCAATACTCTGTCCAATATAAACTCTGAAAGCCCACGTTTTACTACTTTGGCGGTTGTGATGTGGCCGTAAAAAGTCGCCTTGTACTCTGACTCAGTGTTGTTATTTGTTTTGATTCCTTGGAATCATGCAACTCATTAAGTTTTGTTTGTGAATAGAAAATCCTTTTAACTGGTGTTCCGGGGTCGGCGACGGGTGTCTGGGGTCGGTGACGTGGTGTCCGAGGGTCAGCAACATATTGTCTGGGGTCGGTGACGTAGTGTCCAGGGGTCGGCAATATGGCGTCTGAGGTCGGCGAAGTGGTGTCCGGTTGTCGGCGACATTGTGTCCGAGGATCGGCAAAATGGTGTCTGATGTCGGTGACATTGGCACATTGTCCGGGGATCGGCAACATGGTGTCTGGGGTCTGCAAAGTGGCGTCTGGGGTCGGCGACGTTGTGTCCTGGGATCGGCAACATAGTGTCTGGGATCGGTGACGTAGTATCCGGGGGGTCGGCAACATGGTGTCCTGGGTCGGCGACATTGTGGCGGGGGTCGGCGACATTAATTCCGAGGGTCGGCGACATGGTGTCTGGGGATCGGCGACGTGGTGTTCGGTGGTAGGCAATATGGTGTCCGATGGTCGGCAATATGGTGTCTGGTGTCGGTGACATTGTGTCCGGGGATTGGCAACATGGTGTCTGGGGTCTGTGACGTGGTGTCCGGGGGTCGGCGACATTGAGTTCGGAGGGTCGGCGACATGGTGTCTGGGGACCGATGACGTGGTGTCCGGTGGTCGGCAATATGGTGTCCGATGGTCGGCAAAATGGTGTCTAGTGTCGGTGACATGGTGTCCGGGGATCGGCAACATGGTGACTGGGGGTCTGCGACGTGATGTGTTGGGGTCGGCAACATGGTGTCTTGGGTCGGCGACGTGTTGTCCGGTGGTCGGCAACATGGTGTCTTTGGTCGGTGACGTGATGTCCGAGGTTCGGCAACATGGTGTCTGGAGGTCGGCGACGTGGTGTCCGGTGGTCGGTAACATTGTGTCCGGTGTTCGGCAATATGGTGTCTGGGGTCGGTGACATGGTGTCCGGCGGTCGGCAACATGGTGTCTTGTGTCGCAACGTGATGTCCGGGGGGTCGTCAATATGGTGCCTGGGGTCGGCGACGTGATGTCCAGGGGTCGCCAACATGTTGTCTGAGGTCGTAGACGTGGTGTCTGGGGGTCGGTAACACGGTATCTTGGGTCGGCAACATGGAGTTTGGGGTCGGCGACATGGTGTCCGGTGGTCGGCGACATGGTGTCCGGTGGTCGGCAACATGGTGTCTTGGGTCGGTGACGTGGTGTCCAGGGGTCGGTAACATGATGTCTGGGGTCGGCGACGTGGTGTCCGGTGGTCGGCGACATGTTGTCCGGGGATCGGCAACAAGGTGTCTTGGGTCGGCGACATGTTGTCTTGGGTCGGTGACGTGGTGTCCAGGGGTCGACAACATGGTGTCTGGGGTCGGCGACGTGGTGTCCGGTGGTCGGCGGCGTGTTGTCCGGGGATCGGCAACAAGGTGTCTTGGGTCGGCGACGTGGTGTCCGGGGGTTTGACAACATGGTGTCTTGGATCGGCGACGTGGTGTACGGTGGTCGGCTACATGGTGTCTGGGGTCGTTGACGTGGTGTCCGGTGGTCGGCAACATGGTGTCTGAGGTCCGTAACGTAGTGTCCGGTGGTCGGCAACAATGTTTGGTGTCGGCGACATGGTGTCCGGGGATCGGCAACGTGGTGTCCGGTGGTCGGCAACATTGTGTCGGGTCGGAGAGTTGGTATCCAGGGGTCGGCGGTGTGGTGTGTGGGGTCGGTGACGTGGTGCCCGGTGGTCGGTGACATGGTGTCCGGGGTCTGCAACATGGTGTCTGAGGTCCGTAACGTAGTGTCCGGTGGTCGGCGACATAGTGTGTGGGGTCTGCAACATGGTGTCTGAGGTCCGTTACGTAGTGTCCGGTGGTCGGCAACAATGTTTGGTGTCGGCGACATGGTGTCCGGGGATCGGCAACGTGGTGTCCGGTGGTCGGCAACATTGTGTCGGGTCGGTGAGTTGGTATCCAGGGGTCGGCGGTGTGGTGTGTGGGGTCGGCGACGTGGTGCCCGGTGGTCGGTGACATGGTGTCCGGGGTCTGCAACATGGTGTCTGAGGTCCGTAACGTAGTGTCCGGTGGTCGGCGACATAGTGTGTGGGGTCTGCAACATGGTGTCTGAGGTCCGTTACGTAGTGTCCGGTGGTCGGCAACAATGTTTGGTGTCGGCGACATGGTGTCCGGGGATCGGCAACGTGGTGTCCGGTGGTCGGCAACATTGTGTCGGGTCGGTGAGTTGGTATCCAGGGGTCGGCGGTGTGGTGTGTGGGGTCGGCGACGTGGTGCCCGGTGGTCGGTGACATGGTGTCCGGGGTCTGCAACATGGTGTCTGAGGTCCGTAACGTAGTGTCCGGTGGTCGGCGACATAGTGTGTGGGGTCTGCAACATGGTATCTGAGGTTTGTAACGTAGTGTCCGGTGGTCGGCGACATGGTGTGTGGGGTCTGCAACATGGTGTCTGAGGTCCGTAACGTAGTGTCTGGTGGTCGGCAACAATGTTTTATGTCGGCGACATGGTGTCCGGGGATCGGCGACGTGGTGTCCGTGGGTCGGCATCATTGTGTCGGGTCGGTGAGTTGGTATCCAGGGGTCGACGGTGTGGTGTGTGGGGTCGGCGACGTGGTGCCCGGTTGTCGGTAACATGGTGTCCGGGGATTGGCAACATGGTGTCTGGGGTCGACGACTTGGTGACGGGTGGTCGGCAACGTTGTGTCTAGGGTAGGTGACGTGGTGTCAATGGGTCGGCAACATGATGTCTGGTGTCGGTAACATAGTATCCGGGGATCGGCAACATGGTGTCTGCGGTCGGCGACATCGTGTCCGGTTGTCGGCAACATGGTGTCTGGGGTCGGCGACGTGGTGTCCAGTGGTCGACAACATGGTGTTTTGGGTCAGTGGTGTTGTGTCCGGGGGTCGCAAACAAGGTGTATGGTGTTGGCGATGTGGTGTCCAGGGGTCGGCAACATGGTGTCTGGGATCGGCAGTGTGGTGTCCGGGGATCGGCAATTTGGTGTCCGGGGATCGGTGACCTGGTGTCCGGGTGTCGATGACATGTTGTCCGGGGGTCGCCGATATGATGTCCGGGGGTCGCCGACATGGTGTCCGGGGTCGGTGACATGGCATCTGTGGATCGGCAACACGGTGTCCGAGGATCCGCGACGTGGTGTCCGGGGATCGGTGATGTGGTGTCCAGGGGTGGCCTACATGACGTCCGGGTACCAGCACGTGGTGCCCTGGCGTCATCGACATGGTGTCCGTGGGTCGGTAACGTGGTGTCTTGTGATCAGCAACATAGTGTCCGGTGGTCGGCGACATGTTGTCCGGGCGTCTGTGAGGTGGTGTCTAAGAATCGGCGACATGGTGTCCGGGGCACAACGATATGGTGTCCTTCGGCCGGGCGGTGTGAGACGTGTTGGATGTTCCCCCTCAAGAGCATACTCAATAAAATCGAGTCGTCTGCTGTTGTTTTTTCTTGTTTGACTGCCTTATGTCTTTCTAAGGGATTATGTTATCAGGTATTATTTACCAATAAACGGACAAGCGATTGTGATACATTGTGCAATAAAGAAGGAAGCCAATATAGATCAGTGTTAGACGGACCAGTATAAATCGGTGTTAGACGGACCAGTATAGATCGGTGTTAGGCGGACCAGTATTCTCGGTACTCACGTCGTGTTTCTTCCGTCTCTTGAACCAAATCCACATTCTGGATTATCGGTTATTTAATAACTGCGGCAATCTTCGTGGACGATAAAGACGTTCTTACAGTATTCGTATGAATATTATACTATCCCTGTTATTGATTTCACATTATTTCGGAATAATACCTAACTTGGAACATCTGTTACCTCTTACAGCGTAATATCTCCTATTTCGTTTACATAGACACATAAATCAAAGTCGTCGGGTTTTAGTCTGTTTTATGAGAAGTGCTCGAAAGCGTCAAGGGGACGCGGTAGGTTCTCTCCAAGTCATATAGTATGCTGAAGTCTCGGGGTAAAGAAAATATTTATTATTTTGCTATATGTTTACACAATTCATTTGTGATACATCACATAGTCATTCGGGAATTTAGGTTTTCTCAGTGAAGTCATACAAATGCATACAAATGTTATTTATGTGTACAGACTGAAGCTATACAATAATTTATAAAATATTGAACAATAGTTTACGATAAATTGTAAGATAAATAAAAAGACAGGCATTCCGTTTGATTTTCGTATTACTCTTGTGCCAACATTTTAATAGCTGTGTTAAATTGAGACCATTTTCTTGAATTATATGATTAATATATTATCTTGTGCCAACATTTTAATAGCTGTGTTGAATTGAGACGCTTTTCTTAAATTATATAATTAATAATGTAGCAAATTTTATTGACCAAAACTATATTTAATCCAACATGACTACTTTCAAAACAACATTTGTTTTAGTGGCAGTTTGGCGTAGACTAATATCAAGTTTGCAAAGAGGGGGTATAATTGGTTCTGTATTTTTTTAAAAACATGTTATTTTAATAAAGAGTTTAAATAGTAAACAGATTAAATTGTAACAGTTAAATACCCCAGTAAATATTAGCCTTAAATGCACTCCGACCTATTAAACAGCTTCAAAACATCCATATAAAACTATTTACACGGTAATTTAAATGTATTGTCTTTGCCAACTACCAAAAAAACTGTAATTTTCGTAGCTAGTATAAAACTATTTCTTTCACGAAAACAGCATTACAACATTTTTAAGGAACTTATGAAATAAAAGTAATCAGCTAAAGAATTAATTGCATCTGCTGCAAGTTTATATGAGGTATGAGAGAATACATGTACCACGTGCATTGTAAATGTTTATTTAAACGTGGTTCGTTGTAAGTTATGTTAAGAGTGTTCAACAAACGCAGTTCATTCCGTGTACTGTATGTGTCCTACTGTCAATTATCCAGCTGCTCTGTCTAACCAATTCATTGTTGTTTACGTGTGTTTAAGTGAATAAGTGAGCAACTACAGCCACACAGTATGTGTCATTTGTCTATTTGGGCTATGTCTCTTATGTTTTTTTACTATTTATTTATTTATTTATTTATTAATTTATTTATTTATTTATTTAAGTCTCATAATATATCAGCAATATTAAACATACATTACAATATCACATAAGAAGATGTACATATGTCATTCTAAAATAGAATTATTAGAGACCATATTAACATATCGAAGAAAACTTACATTCAATATATACTACATTATATTTTAAAGGCAATTAATAATAATATAATACATAATGAAAAAAAGAAGAAAATTGAACAACGGGCGTAAATCGTAATCCCACGTTTTATCTTTTTTAGATATACCGCACAATTTAAAACTGTAAATAAAAAATACTTTACAAAAATTTGACAATGAAAATTTGCGCCCGGATACCAATCTAATAAACGCTTATTTAAAAAAGGTCTTAAAGAATCATTTGTCATATCAAATCAGATTTGTTATGACTTTATTTACAGGTGTTGTTCAATGTTTAACATAAAAAATTACTTTAAGTGTACATTTAAAAGTGATTTAAACCACACAGCTAGCGATACAAGTAACTAGATCTCTGCTGAAGTATTAGGAAGCAGGTTTTGGCACAAATTCGAATCACGTCTGGACTTTTTAATATATAAACCAGTTTTTTTCTCATCACTACTAAAATTAAGATCTAGTGAGATTGCTTTCTCGACTAGGTAATGCCGGATTTCATTATACAAAAGACATTTTAACATAACATGTAATTCATTTTCTACTTCATTTGTACAGAAAGAACAGACCCTTTCAGCTACTGGCAATCGTTCGTACCTCCCAGTTTCCAAACGAATTGGTGCAATTCCACACCTAAATCTACTAAAAGCTGACCTGTGATTACATAGAAGTATTCAAAATTTTCTTAACTTTTCATCTTAAATCCAAATTTTCATCGAAGATTAAAACTATTTCTTAAGTGTTATTCAGAAAGCATCTTAGCGAAGAAATCATCTAAGAATAGAACGTTTTTCCTCTCAACTGTAAGATAGCTCTGAGGTGTATTAACTATTTAAGAAATTTCTTAAAACCTGTAACTTGGTTTAAAGAAATGATACTTGCACCAAAAGTGTGTATTTGAGCACGATTTCAGCATACATGTGTCATTAGACTTAATCAACTGCTACTAAAGATATACATTTTGTATTGATCTACCTTTATTCTTTATTTGTAGTTGACCTATTCATCCTTTATCTCTCTGTCTGTCCGTCCGTCCGCCCGTCCGTCCGTCCGTCCGTCTGTACGTCTGGAGCGGCAGTTGTGGGTTGCGTTGCCAGTACAGAATGGCATTGTGTTTTTTTTGGTACTTATGGGGTTCAAATGTGCACCCCACAATTGCTAAATGCGTACAGAATGGCATTGTGGGGTTAATTCCATTTTAACACATTTTTGTTTCTTTTTTTTCACCTTTTTTCATTCTTTTTTAGTGCCATTAGGGTTGGATCTCAAGATTTGTGACATAAGGGTAAGAAAAAAAATAGGTTTTGTTTTGTTTTATGAAAAAAAAAAGATGTTTTTATAACATATAAAACCGCACCCCACAACATCACATCCACCAGAACGTCCGTCCGTCCGTCCGTCCGTCCGTCCGTTTATCTTTGTTCGTTCGTTCGTTTGTTTGTTCTTTTGTTTGTTGTTTGAATATTTAGCAGCATGTTTACGCCATCGAGGGCTAACAGGCGACCACTTTTTCCTTGGATCCTAGAAGGTCAACCAGTACTCGAGCACGCCTATCTCTACAAGTAACTGATGGTTTTCCCATTTAAATCAGCGGTGTGAGGCAAATGACAATAAGGCGCAATGCCGTATATCAGTCAATCATCACAGAGACTATGGCTGGACGGTGTGTCACAATTGGTAGAGGGTCGAATAAGAAATTCGAGTAAAAAACGAGTGTCGAGTAAGAATGTCGAGTGCCGAGTGAGCAAGTCGAGTCAGAAGTCAAGTGTCGAGTGAGAAAGTTTAGTGTCGAGTGAGAAAGTCAAGTGTTAAGTAAGAAAATCGAGTACTGAGTAAGAAAATCGAATGTGGAGTAAGAAAGTGGTTTTGGTTGTTAAACACCCAATTAAAAAATAGGACATTTTTGTGATAACGGCTATTATCGAGGGTCTATCATTTGTATGAGATGAACAGGAGATAACATCCATCATCAGTTCATCCATGTGGAATAGACAAATCTCACCCTCTTGGTCAAAATTGCATGGGACTTGGCAGAGTCTTGTCTTTGCATGTAAGTTTGACCAAAAGTGTGAGTTTATTCTCACAAAATTCTAATGATAGATTTCTATTTTCTTACTCGACACTCGAATTCTTAATCACTCTATTTTCTTACATGACACTTAGACATTTAATTTTCAACTCGACACTCAATTTCTTAACTCAACAGTTAGAACTTCTATTTAAACTCCAACTGAACATATTTAAACATATTTGTTACACATACCTTACTATAATCTAGGAGAAGTCTGCAATTTTCTCTGTCATTCAACACTGTTATGTTGGTTCAAAATAAAGAAGAAACATTGATGGTTTTCAACTTAAAATCTACCTCAAATATAACAATATTTAATTTGTTTTTAAAATTGATGTCATATAGATGAGAAACTGAATTATCACTTTGAATTATTTTGGGTTATACCAGCAGCAGAGGATTTGTTTTGTAAACAAACCCTAACCATTTCAACAGATACATTAATGTCTCTGTCTCACTAGCTTTTGTTTTGACACCCCATCATGGATAAAACATTATTTGTTGATCAGTGTTTCTTTTTATGAAATAGTTAAATCTACTGCTAAGTGTTTTATTCATAACACAAAAGTAGTAAAACAACTTCATTTTTTATATAAAACATTCAACTTGTTTATTTAAATATTTGACCTTCTTAAATAGTTTATTTTCATAATATCTTGTGATCATATTGATTTAAAATAGCATTAGATTTATAGGCTTTTCATATGTTAAAGTATTTCGACTTTCTTGCTCGACACTCTACTTTCTTACTCGACATTTAATTATTTACTAAACACCCAACTGTTTTACTCGACCCTCAATATTTTTTTTCTTCACACTCAACTTTCTTACTAAACACTCGATTTTTTTATTCGATATTCGACTTCCTAATTCGACATTCGACTTTTTTACGCGACTGTCCTTACTTGACACTCAATTGTCTTCTCGACAGTTGGAAAGCATCTATCCCATTTATAAAGACTAATACAAACAAACTATATCATCATAGTTTCAATGATCTTCTTTTCAGTTAAATTCAATGGAACAACATTATTCCATATTGAATTACTTGAGGAGTTGGGTGTGCTCGAGTACTGGTTAACCTTTCAGGATCCCAGGAACTAGTGATAAGGTTAACTGATCGTCTGTTAGCCCTTGATGACATAAAATTGACGCTAAATATTCAATCAATCCATTTTCCACTGTTTTATCAATAACTTTGGTCCTCCTTGGTTAAGTGGTCCAAGGCACTGCTGTTCAATGACCATTGTGGTCTTGAGGAAGGACAGTGTTTCTAGTCAGATTTACTCTGATGTATTCCCCCAACAGTTCAACTGGAAATACCATAGATTATTATGCTATGTGTTGAAAAGGACATTAGACCCCACAAAATATCCTCATATTATCAAACTTAATTTATTTTTGTAGTAAATAAGAAGTAACTCTTCTAATTATATTTTGTTTTCATGTAGTGAGTACTGAAGTGTATTGGTCACAAATGTTTAAAACGGGCTCTCTTCGATCAGTTGGTAGCGTGTCTGACTATCAGTTTTGGTGTCATGAGTTAGAATACCCGCCAGCAGTTTACATCACATTATCCGTGGTAACTGATAAACGACTATCAGTCTCATTGTCATTCGTCTCTCACCACTGTTTCAAACAAATTTTAGACAACTTGTCCCATATCTAACAAATCGTCCCATAAAATGACATGTCGTCCCAATTAATTATTTCCTGTACCCTTTCAAACGGGAAAAATAGCAGTTAGTTGCGCAGATGAGTTAACTGATCATCCTAAAATGTATTTATTTCACTTTGATTGTGACACAAGTAATTATGACTTAGACAAATTACACTCTATGTATTCCTGGGTAGAACCAGTACTAAGCATATACAGATATAGTGTCCGTCTCACACATAACCGTATCGGAGAATCAAACACACGACCCTCTGATCGTATGTTAGTTCTTGATAGCATAACAATTACGCTACAATCAAATGGTAAGAAAAGAGTGAACAATTTCAGCCTTCAAGTGATATTTTACTGAAAATATTGTATTTTCGGGTGTTTATTGCCGTTTTCAACACTGTTCAGTGCTGGCACACTTGAGTACCATGCCGAACATATGACGTTCTAGACCCATTGGAGCACCGCAACGGTTTATATTATAGTATAAAACAGCGGCAATATCATTTATAATCAAAGCACTTTTTAAATAGGGACATGAAGTAATTCAGTGACTGCTAAAACTTTTGAAAATATTTAGATACACTAATTAATTATATATATCTCTTCTTTGTTTTTCTAAATAAAGTACACGAGTATCGCGTTCCCCTGTGTTTGATTTTACATTTCCAGTTGTAGTATAATACGAATAAGAAGAAGTAGAAAAAAAGAAGAAGAAGAAAAAGAGGAAGAAGACTATACACAGTTTCTCATCAAAGAACACTGTAGTAACATATATATTTAAACACATAAACACAAAACGAGTTGAGTAACTAACATGTACATAGTTTATATACACATACACACAAACACTGTTAGATACATGTACCTACACATACATATGTATATATACACAAACACACTTCACACAAGCTCACATACCACATTGACATTTCAATACTCATTTAAAGTAGATTATAGTAAAGGTATTTCCAAACTATCACTTCCGATACTATTTTAAGATTTGGAAATCTCAGACTTCCTTAGTTACCGAGTTAAGATTTTTTTAAGATGAAATATTTGATCTAAGAATTATTATTTTCTTATACGTTTTCTTAACCAAGATTTCTCTTAGTGGTTTTATGAATACCACTTAAGTTAAGAATTTGTTTTCATCTTAGCTAAGAAAATATTACTGAGTTAAGATAACTTCTAAGCGAAAATCTAAGAAGCTTTATGAATACGGCCCCTGGCAGGTGAATATATATCGCGTCTATACTACCGAGCGTGTCACTCAACCGTGACGATTTTGAGAACAAAGCCCCGTTACACTATGACGTTGCACAATATAATGGTTTCTATATATAAATAGAATGAATGAATGAATATGGTTTTACGGCGTACCAACGCATTATAGGTTATTCGACACCAACAGGAAGGAAGATTTCAGGTTCACTCTACATGTACAAAAACAACACATTAAATTTTAAAAAAAATACACCGACACATGAATATGCAGAATGAACCTAGAACCTTGATACCTGCAGAACTGCAGAGTTTTAGCAAATTCTATCGTTTTACTCAGAGTGTCGCTTCTTACGACATGTATGAGCCACAGTGGTCCTATTCTTGCCATCACTCATATGGCTCCCTGAAACCACACAGGGGTTGATAATTAAACCACAATAGTGAACATGACAAAAAATGATAAAATGAACATGACACCCATTCGGACGATTCCTACCCCTCTGCAGAGATCGGCAGTGATTCTATTCTTAGCCGGAACCACACGGACTACATATATATAGACACAATAAACAGCAACTGATCGATGAAAAATCAATATTGTCAAATATCTCAAAATGTATAAAACAGTTCACGTTAAAAATGTTATCACAGTACCTTTTTAAAACTATTAATCCAATCCTTTTATCATAAAAATCACTTTAAAGAGTATAAATTATAGAAATATATCTCATATCGATAATATATATATTTATATATCGATAAAACTGTAAACACACTTGTTTATATGGAGTCAACTTTATGTGTGCTCCCGCGTCCATTACAGTAAACACTTAATTGACATGACGCCAGCTGTCAATGAAACATGTCGAAATTCCAATCAGCGATCAATATTGGTTGCTACTCCTCCATTTTCCTTAGATAAGCTAACGGTATCTAAGTGAACACTACATTGTATTTACTTCGACAAACAAGGATACGTGGCAAAGGGGCGGGGCAATAGTCTTTCTCGCTTCAGATCAATTGCTACAAACTAAACAGGGACCGCATTCATCATATTAATCAATCGTAATATCTCGGTAACACTGTATGTATCGTTTAATGCATCCGAACCTAATAATGATCATTCACGGGCATGCGATCATTGGATATGAATGACACGATTCTGTATAGTCGCAATGAAAGGAATATATCACCATGGTAAATATTTTTAAATATATAAGTGAGTTTTGCTATCATATAACATAGGCATATAACATAACATGATGAGTAGGTTACAGTTGGTACTTTTTGGAGATAAACATTTAACTTTTATCATTATTTGTGTAAGACCAAAAACAAGAAAAATGATTGTCCCAATGTAGCATTAAAAGTACAGCTGATTTAAGACGTTGTCATTTCACACTTTAATATTTTAATTGAAAAGAAACCGGTCGAGTAATTATTAATATATTTATTAACACACAATGATAATAGAACCAAATGAAATGTTTGTGCAAGCAAACAGTTAAGCGACAAGTTAAAATTGATAGCACGTATTTAAACAGCAACACAAAATTAAATATTCAGTGCGATTGTGCAATCAATTATTCATTGAAACGTTGAAAGAAACAGGACATGCCTTAAATCTTTATTTAATAAAAATATGAAAATAATTTATAGTAACATTCGGATTTAAATCATAGCGTGATTGAATATCGAATGAGATCATATTCCCTGCCGTTGTTTGAGTTAATAAGGTAATGTTACACAGGGAGTGTCAAAAGTATGATGGAAAAACTAAACAAATGCTAAAGGCAGAAACAGTTTAAATTCATGCCGTATTATATCTTCTCGTGTCAATAGTTTTGGTTGATTTTATGCGATTCATGTATCAGCTATTTGTAAATCAATAGAAATTGGCCAATGATTATAGTTGCTTTGGGGTTATTCATGTATCAAATATTCATAAATCAATATCTATTGGTCAGCTGTTATAGTTGATATGGTAATTCTAATGTACCTATTGGATATTTATAAATCAATATTCATGAATCAATAGTTATAGCTTAATATAATATGTGATTTGATTCACATATCAGATATGTACAGATGTACAGTAATAGTCATTTGCAAGTAGTTACAGCGATACCTATAAACCAATATTCATTGGTCACCTGTTATAATACTAGTAGTTGATGTGGTAACATTCAACGTACTCGATAGATATGTATAAATCAATGAGTGTATATATCAAAATCCCCTTGATAAAAATCCCCTTCACTAAAAAAAGACAGGGTGTTAAAAAATCCCCTTCACACTTTTTTGTGATTTTAACAGGACTATTATAATCCCCATAATGAGAATATTAGGGCTATCATAATCCCTTTCATGAAATTTATAGGGCTATCAAAATCCCCTTGATTGAAATCCCCTCCAATTAAAACATTATTGACAGTCTATATTTGAAGAATTGTGCGGTTCCTTTTTTCATCAACTGTAGAAAGGCAAAATGGAGGGGGGACGTTTTCAGAAGTTTAGTATTGAAAGAAAGATAAGCAGTACAACACAAATACATACTATGACAAAGTATCAATTTTATTCATTTTAAATAAACAGTATAGCTGTTTATCAAATTGAAATGATAAAAAAATATTCATAATATACAACAAGCATCATACTCATTTCTCATCATATCCATGTTTATCGCATTTATAAATTAAAGCACAATACTTATCTGTCAAATAAACAAACAATAGCACATTTTTCACGATCCACTTCACTTATAAACTACTTAATGACACTTAGTTAATGAATCCTATGAACTGTCCCATAGCATTGAGGAACTCCTCAACATTCTTCTGACCACTAGCATAGTGCTCACAAAGAGTCTTCAGCCTCTGCTGGTAAGCTTTTTCTTCACTCTCTTCTTTGGAGGCTCTTCACGCTCGCACCTCAGAATGTCGGCTTCAACCATTGTTTAAGCAACTTACTACAGTCCACAGGGATGAATTTGAATGTCCTACTAGGAGTTTGAAACTGTGGTTCCACGATTCACATTGGTTGTTTGTTCTGTCCCTGTCCTGAATCGTAGCTTCATGTACATTCCATACTGGTGGGAAGAATCTTGGAGCCGTCCTACGGAGTCGTATATTACCATTAGGCGCCACCACTGATCTGAAGGTACCATAACATAGTTGTCAATGACGTAGTCCATAAGACAGGTCATGCCTTCAGGTGCTTCCTCACGTAGAACTACCATACCATTGACGATGTCAGTAGTGAGTAAAAATGTCAGACCGTCCAGCTTCCCGCAAAATGTTTTGACTCCCTCATCCGAGTTGTAGGCTGTCTGAAGACCCTCTGCACTGACACGCCGCCAGGTGGCCTGAGTCAAGTGATAGAAGCACCCCTGAAAGTAGTCAGTAACATTATGCACTTATGATACATGTAGTAAGATCATCTTTATGTATTGTATGTTACGGAAAGGACAATTATTAGATGGGACAAAATCTGATTGCCGGTGAATTAAAAATATCCAATGCCCATCTTTCATTTAAATATTTTATCTTTAGATGTTTACTTCAAATATAGTATTTTATTATGAATGTAACTCTACATACACAATTAATTTATATATTTTGTAAAGTTAAAAACATCTGATGAGGATTTTCTACATATGAAGTAAATATCTAAAAGATAAAATAATTTAGTGCAAACAACTTCCAGTTTTTAGTGGTAGTACACACATATACTGAGTATTAAGTTATATATCTTTATAAAAGTCTCATATATGTACAAACATATAAATATAACATATAATAACATATACAACGTACATTATCATTCACAATTACAATTACAAGAGACTATCGCTATACAATTAATTAACATAAAATATATACATCTATCACAGATAATGCATGCTTTATATTAAAATAAGAAGTATAGTTTATAACATTATACACTGTGAGAATTGGAACAACGGCGCTAATCTTGGCTCTTGGCCTAAAAGTGTGTTAAAATAACTTTTGTTAAATTGTTAAAGGAAAATTAATGCAAATGCATCGCTATATAGTCAAAAACTTTTTTAAAAATATTTTAAAAGTTCAGTTTTCACCCCAGATCAGATCTGGAATGACCTGATTAGCACCGATTTCTCAACATAATATAAAAATAGTTTGTTTTACATTTTAAGATATATTACATTATTTATATCAAATATTTCTACATTTTTGTAATATTGTAAAACAGATTTTGGCACATTTTCTTATTATATCTTTATCAAGTGTGTACATTTTTAAAACTATGCATAGTACTGTTAAGACACACACATTTTGTTGATTTTATGTTTACATAAGCTATATGTAGTAATTGTTATATTTTCAAATATGAAATTTGGGTCTAGTATACCTTTAAGTATTTATTTAGTACAAATGAACATCATTTTTATACACATATATAACGTGGTGTATCGCCACTTCATAATCTGCGACAATGCACACTGGGTTGGTCATGAAATGGGACAGGGATTTCTGTTATTGTAGATAGGTCCTTCGGTGATGTACCCTTTTTAGCACGTCGGGATGTCTGTTTGAGAGCATTCCTGGAACAATCTGCTACAAATACCTTGAAATAGATAAAGGAAACAGAATTGATAATAATGACCTTGAAATGTGATATTAAAAACAAAACAAACTTTCAAATATACAAGCATGCGGAATATAACAATATGTTACTTCTTGTAGTTGCGGTTACGGTTACGAGACTTCGCCTTTAAGCTTAAAGTGTCATTTCCTTTATTTCCTATTTGAAATCCATCATTCTTACTAAAATACTTGCGGACTTTTGACAAAAAATGTAGAGACTTGAAACATTTGTTTGTGTACTCACTTCTTTGATCTGTATAGAGAGCTTGTTGATGGCAATCTGACCAGGGTTACCACGGTTAGCCTCTGTACTGGTGTAACAAAATAGTTAGGTTGTTTTGGCCTAATTTAGTAGTGTCAGCTAGTACATGTCCATTGTAATGATATAGGCTATATTTAGAACAGGTAGCATGGAATTGTTAAAACGTATCGATAGCTCGATAGGAGTAACGTTTTTAAGATACATTTTCATTCTTTGATTAAAGAATAAATCATTTTGAAGTTTATTTCATCAAATTCCATTAAGTATTTAGAAAGTTAGAATAATTAAACGGGTTTATTTTTCATAAAACTAATTTAAGTTTACATTTGGCCTAATAACGTAAAATGCGCATCGTACGATTTTTTTTACGTCACATGAAAGTTTGTTGTTTCTTAATTTGCTCGAAATTCACCAAGGGTTGTGGACTGTTTTGCTATATATTCTAACTGTATTATGGAAGCACGGTCCAGTATAGCAAAACATCTTTGGAGTTGGCGTGACGAGAAGGATTGAGCATGTTACTGTTCCAGTACATAACGGCAGATAGCCGTCTTTAGTCGTAAGCTAGGTATGTGTCCGCTACGTCAACGACGTATTTAGACGTAACAGGAAGTCAGCTGGTGGTAGTACCGTCATAAGGACAGCAACCCACATAATCGTCATATAGACGACTTGACAGTCCTGACGTCAGAGTACGGTCGATAGTCGGTACGAGGCGACGTAAGGCCAGAAACTCAGTATAGAGTCATAGGGAAGACAGTTTATATAGCCACCGCCGCAAGAGACGAGTGATGCTAAATCTACGATAATCCGGATGCAGTAGTATCTTAAATACTATACTGGTGCATTTTTAAAACAGTTTTAACAGTCATATGATATAAGCAGTTTGGATCGCGATGTAGATTACGGAACGTGTAGGAGATAGAACTATGTAAAAAAGGAGTTAATACTATTTGTACTCCGCGTTACATCGTATAGCGGAGTACCTTTGTCCTGGCGTTATTGTTATACAAAACCTGTTTTGAACGCTCAAGTGATTCGAGATTACATATAAATATAGATTTTTGGCGGTAAGAAATCAGTTCTAGCGATTCACTCTGAGCGACGACATCGGGAAAAATTAAATTTAAATTCAATGCTCGAAATTATAGAGAATATTATTGTTAAATGTATTTCATTTACATAAAAATATGAAACAGCAATGAGATAAATGTCATTTACCAAGTTATTCAAGTTATTATTCAGGCGTATTATTCATTAAAGATTTTCAAGAATGAAGCTCGACATTCAGTGGTAAAAGACATTTGATAAACGGGCACAGGTTTCCAGAGTTTACCGTCTTTGGTTTTTCCTGGGCGAGCCGACCACGTTTTGAAAGTCTTTTATGACTGTCATTTAAAAAAATGTGTAATGTATTTCAAAGATTGTTCTTTAACATATGTGTATTATGTTTTATGCACCTGATTATATATATGTATATATGGCTTATCTAGTTAAACGTATGTCGTCACCTTATATAAATGCGTCTCGCAAATCGCAAAAACAGTGTCTGTTGTTTGTTGAATTTTTGTATGGTAAATAGACAATCATAGTACCTTTTTAAACCAGCTGTTTTTTTGTTGAGTCATTATCTCTAAATTGTATATATTGCATAACTGTATATTCGTAATTTTATTCATGTAAAATAAAAATTGTAAATTTTACTTTGTGTATGCTTGTATTCTTCCCTCGTGAGTTGTCAGCCCTTGGTCATTTTGCTACAACTAGACTTGATTTCGGCTCGAACTTTGAGAGCCTGGTTGGCAAAGAAATCTGGCTCGTGACTATGCCCCACTGTTGATTTAATGTCTGTAACCTAAAAAACATAAACAATGAATTTGTAAAAATTGTGCTTCAACAAACAGACTTATTATTTGGCTGAAAGACAGACTTATTGTTGGGCTGAACGATCCACTATATGAGTCTCTTTCTGCGAAGTAGCTTCGATTAAAATATAGCAGATTTATCATGTTTATATAAAATTTCTCACTCATTTTTAGAATATTTTTTTTTAAAAAGGTGAGCGTTTAGTGAACTGGTAACATGATGACAATTAATATTACCCCAATATTACCAAAAACTCGGCTGTTACATATGTTATCAAAGATATAAAATGAGAGTTTTTACAACACTCGTAACACAAGAATATATTGACAGTACAAATATTTATATATCAATGATTAGTGCACCCTTTCAAGACTTTGCAATTCTTTGAGAGCATTCCCATCGTATTGTGGACTTCGACCGGCTCTTCTTCGTGTATGCATAGCCGGCATTAAGGAGTTAACGAGAACCTTTATTACTTTGGATGACTTCCTTTATGATATAACATATAATGATGTACTTCTGATATTTTATTATATTTTATACCCAAAATTCAACAAATTGGAATTTTGAGTAAAAATTCTGTAAAAATAAAATGGTGGAAGTGACAAATCATATAAAACAACTTAAAACAAATATTTCTCTGATATATTAATTAAAGTAGATCTGAAACAATTTCACAGACTTAAATCAACAACAACATTAATTGACAAACAAGCACCAATTAAGCACTATCATAAAATGGCTAACTTTGACCCACATGCTTAAATATTTTAAAGGGCTACACTTTCATTGACTTGATAACACACAACAGATTTAAAAAAAATCACACTTTCAATAAATAGTTACAATGTAACAACCTCCAACAACAATCACATCAATAAAATTCATAACCACTGTTGGAAAGATATTTTCTTGTCATACAAAAAGTTTTCATCAAACATCGAACCTATCAGATGGTTTGTTTACAAAGTTCATAAATTGTGGTACAACCCTAATCTTAATGTCGGAGGCTCGAGCATTTTTATAAACCTTGGTTTTCTAAAGGAATATTAGTTATAAATGACCTAATGAATAGCAATGGCAATTTGTATACCACTGGAGAATTCATCAACAAGTATAATATCAATACAAATTTTCTTGAATTTGAAGGGCTTATAGCATCAGCAAGACAATACGTAAATAAATTAAAGTGTTAACACTTAGCCATAATTGCCAGAACTCTATATGTTCACTTCCAGTTTTGACCATTGTTAAAGATAAAAAGTGTTGTAGAGCAATATATTAAACATTTTTTTCTCAGAAAATAGTTAACCTCCTTCAAAATGTAACTGGGAAAAGGAGTTAAATATAAGAATTAATTTAAGATGGTCAAAACATTATGCTCTACCATTTAGTTTCACTACAGATACGAATTTACAATGGTTCCAATATAGAATCAACCATAAAATCTTGGGTACAAACTCATTCTCGAAGAAAATGAATATCGCTGTTCCAGAAATGTGTACATTCTGTCAGACAGAAATTGCAACCATAAAACATCTATTTATTGACTGTGCGACATCAAAACAATTTATGTCTAGTCTTGTTGACTATATCAAAGAAAACAACAGTGCTGTCATTACAAACTGGTCAATTACTGATATTCTATTTGGAAACAAAGAGTTTGATCAAGTGTTGAATAAGTTATTATTGATTACAAAAAAAAAATCATTTTCAACCATAAATTAAATAAAAAAGAACTCTGTTTAACAAACTTTAAACATTCTATTCGAAATCTTTATAATATAGAAAGATATAGAGCAAAAGTAAACTTTAATTTGGTAGGATTTGATGCTCTTTAAGATGTCTATGAACCTCTTGTAATCTAAGATATATTTATTGATTCCGCTCCGGGGTTTTGTGGTTAAATTGCTTTAAATATTTATACAATCAAGTACAGTAGACTTTTTTCTTCCAATCTTTTTTTCATACAATTATTATTATTATAAAAAATGCTACTATTTAGTATTTAAAGAACATGAGAAAAACAAGCAGTTTTATCAGTCTCAAATGATTTTAATGTCTATAAATAAGTAAATGTTACATATTTCTTTAAATTATAAATATATAACGTTACATAGTCATTCTTCGAGATAATATATATTTTACAAGTATGTAACATACAACATATACGTATGTCTATGTTGAATACTTCAATGACGTTATCTGATTTTGTAAAAATTATTGTGCACACGTTCATAAGTGTGAATTACATAACTTAAACATTTATGTATTACAAATCTATAATAAGTAATTTATTGTTTTTCATGCAACCATTATAAAGTTATAGTAACCATAGTAACGTACATGCACATGAAGTGCCGCAGCTCAATTTTTTAATAAACTCAAATTTTTACATGTTAATTATTAAAAATATATTTCTTCAATTCCGCGGGAAAACATACATGTTTGACGCAACGTCATTAACGTCTTTAAATTTAACATCATTTGTTGTTTTACGCGCACGCATTCGAATCCAGCGTATATTTCATTGAGGAGGTCTTCGCCAGAGTGCGTAAAAATGGCGTCTGAAGAACGGTTAAAACAACGAGCGGCAATACAATTCTGCGTAAATCTCGGGCATACACCGATACAGACGATGGAACTTCTAAACAGAGCCTCAAAGAAACCTGCTGTCGCACGTTCTCTAGTCTACAAATGGCATAAGCGATACAGTGATGGCCGGGAAACCATAATGGACGATGAAAGGTGTGGTCGCCCAACGTCAAAATCACGTCAAAGTGATGTTAAATTAGTCAAAGATCTTCTAGACAAGGACCGCCGAGTAACAATACATGAACTATGCCAGGATTTGGATATGGGCTACGGCACCGTTCATAGAATCATCAAAGATGAATTAAAAATGAGCCGAATAAGTGCGCGATGGGTTCCCCGATTATTAAAAGATCATGAAATGGAACGCCGGGTAACAGAATCTAGGAAGTTTCTAGCGAGATACGCAAAAGAGGGCGACTCATTCCTAAATATGATTATAACTACCGACGAGACATGGTTGTTTTATTATGATCCGGAAACGAAACAACAGTCAAGTCAATGGAAATCAACCGATTCGCCGCCACCGAAAAAAGCCAGAATGTCCAAATCGTTAGGAAAACATATGTTCATCGTCTTCTTCGACATCAACGGAATAATCCTGAGCCATGCCGTTCCGAAAGGCCAGTCTGTCAACGCATTGTATTATTCAAAGGTACCGATTTTATAACAAACATATATTTTACTTATAATTTAACAATAGTTTTAAAAATAAAATAAACAACGTATTACATGTACTATAAAAATACAAAACTCTATGTAATTTATATATTTACAGCTTTAGCAGATTAAGGAACGTGACATTTAAATAATTAATACTCGATTTTCTTATTGTTTTTGTTTTTTCGTATGAATTTCAGGTCCTTCGCCGGCATCTTGCTAGAGCAATAACTAGGAAGCACCCAACTGGTTATGAGGGTGGACTTATAATACATCAGGACAACGCACCAGCTCACTCGTCGAGAGAAGTGCAGACGACAATTGAAATACAAATGGAGGCAGAAGTTCTTCCACATCCGCCGTACTCCCCAGATCTCACACCGTGTGATTTCGCACTCTTTCCGAAATTAAAGTGCGAATTGAAGGGCAAACATTTTAATAACTTAAAAGAACTTCAAACGGAATCTAATTCCATTTTGTATTCATACCCATCGGACTGGTACAAGCAAGTTTTTCATCAGTGGGTAGAACGCCACCGCAAATGTATAGAAAATAGCGGTGCTTACTTTGAGAAGAATTGACGTCGCGACGTCGCCTTCAAAATTGACCTGCGGCACATCACTGTACATGATGTATATCGAATGTATGTATATTATTTGTTATATTGTGTATTTTATTTAAAATTTGTATACAACTTACACTGAGATTAAAATACTATAAACTGAAAATATTACACATATATAAGATGTAGTTTTTATTTTATAGCATGTGTCCACGAACTTCTGGATAACCCCTCGTACAATGTACTGAGCGAAGGTTTCTGTTTTACCAGCATTTTCTTTGGTTTACCGTCTTAAACGATTATAGAATGGTGATTCAACTATTCAGTAACCGCTGGGAATGAAAAGTAACGCAGTTTTTCTTAATCCAGTGCAAACCACCACGGTTACATAATATATATTTCTTTAAACTTATGTTTCTTATAGATACTTCTACGAATACCCGAGTGTGTTGATGAAGCATTAGCATGTTCTCTGTTTTTTAGGGTTTTTGTTTGTGAAGATGTTTTCTTTTTCATAAATAGAATAAATAGCAAACTTTCCTTCTAAATGAAAAAAATATTTTTTTAATGGTTAGTACAAAATAAAACAATATGGTATATATAGTCATTATAGTCATTGTATAACTTATTTGATATCAATAACAATATATATATATATTAAGCTGATACAATGAAATCAATATTCATTGGCTAATATTTCTCTTCTGAATTATGTTTATATGTTGGCCATACTTCAATTCAATATGCGTCAATATTATAAAATGATAAAATAACCGAACAGGCGGAAATGCAAATTTACTGATGAGGTGAAATGCTTTTCTCAATATAGGTGTTATCCAAGGGAATGCACCCAAACCAGTGAATATTGATGCTATAAATAATGCAAAAGTTAATTTCGTTAGTCTGAGCCAATGAAAAATGTTTTATCTTTAGATTTAATACTGTTGCTGAATATTTGAATATGAAAGGTTGATTATTTCCTTATTTGTTGAACCATTTAAGAAACTATTAATGATTTTAGTACACTGCCTCTGAAGTTCACTTTTGTTAATCAATGTCGCCACATTAGCTTCAGTAGTAGTAATACAATATCTACAATGGGAATCTTAAGTGGTATTGATTGTCTAGTGATGGCGTGACATTAAAGTTGAAATCCTTGATATTGACATTTTCTAAATAAAAAATCAATTTTTATTTTGACATTGAAACGTCTGCTTTCTTCACATGTGAAGCGACTGAGTTTCTAGTGGTATGTCAAAGTGAGATGGGTTTGGGCATAATCGGTTTGATGCGTGATATTGTCTTTATATTTCACTATATTTTCCTTATCTTTTTTTTTACTAATTTGTTGTCCCAAGAACTGAGTTTTGTTCATATGTTAACTTGTGACTAAAATATAATCCCCCTTTCGGTCTATGTTTAATTAATTCATATTTGTTTAAATCTGTTTTGTATACAGTTGCAGATTCACTCACTCACTCACTCACTCACTCACTCACTCACTCACTCACTCACTCACTCACTCACTCACTCACTCACTCACTCACTCACTCACTCACTCACTCACTCACTCACTCACTCACTCACTCACTCACTCACTCACTCACTCACTCACTCACTCACTCATACCTTCGTTTGCTCAGTCATTAATACCATGATACATAACAGTCATGTCTATATGATACAATGTAACACATCCTAGTTTTCTTTAAGCTAACATGTTAACGAAAACATGAGTATTGATAACGTACTTTATTTTTCTATTAGCTAACATTTTTATTATGAGCCAAGTTATAGAAAGGTCAATACATTAACAATTCAACGGCTAATGGTAAAATGACTATTTCATATTCATTATACTAATTTGCTATGCATACTTGCTTTCAGGGAACAAACGAACGCTGCTCAATTATTTCGCTGTAAATTATATATATTAGTCTTGAAAATGCCACACTTGAGTGCCATACAAATGCATTTAGGTCTAGGCAGATCCGATACCTACCATCCCCGGCGAGGTATTGATGGTGTATAAAACCCGAAATAATCGGTGATGACGATGTATAAATACACGTCGAATAATCAATGAATTAATGATGATAAGTTTATGACAAGCATACAGAAATATATAATTATATTACCAACAGGAGTGTAGCATTTAATGGACACGAAACTATCAACAGGGCAGTTATATTAAGCACCACACACACACAAGGAATAAGTGGCAGCGGGGGTCATCAACATGGAGCGGTCATAGGCAAGAATGACCACTGGAGAACTCAAACCTATGAATCAACGGATGCAGCCAACCTCGGTCTTCCCAAGTCATCACGCTATAAGACGAGACAGCTTAACAAAAGTATTCCCGCAGTACTATTTTCTTCTAAATGCAACAGCATGCCGTGTGTGTGTGTGTGTGTGTGTGTGTGTGTGTGTGTGTGTGTGTGTGTGTGTGTGTGTGTGTGTGTGTGTGTGTGTGTATGTGAGTGAGGTATTCCTGCAGTAATAGTTTGTTACAAATACAACTGCATGCCGTGTGTGTGGTATTACCGCAGTAGTACTTTCTTCCAAATGCAACAGCATGCCGTGTGCATGTGGTATTTTCGCAGTACTACTTTCTTTCAAATGCAACAGCATGCCGTTTGTGTGTGTGTGGTATTCCAGCAGTACTACTTTTTTACCAATGCAACAGCATGCCATGTGTTTGTGGTATTCCCGCAGTACTATTTTCTTACAAATGCAACAGCATGCCGTGTATTTGTGATATTCCCGCAGTTGTATTTTCTTACAAATGCAACAGCATGCCGTGTGTGTGTGTGGTATTCCCGCAGTTGCATTTTCTTACAAATCCAACAGCATGCCGTGTGTTTGTGGTGTTCTTGCAGAACTATTTTCTTACAAATGCAACAGCATGCAGTGTGTATGGTATTCTCGCAGTACTATTTTGTTACAAATGGAACAGCATGCCGTGTGTGCGGTATTCCCGCAGTATTATTTTCACACAAATGCAATAGCATTCTGTGTGTGTGTGTGGTATTCCTGCAGTACTATTTTCTTACGAATGCAACATCATGCCGTGTGTGTGTTGTATTCACGCAATACTATTTTATTCCAAATACAATAGCATGCCGTTTGTGTGGTATTCCCTCAGATCTATTTTCTTCCAAATACAACACCATGCCGTTTGTGTGTTATTCCCTCAGTACTTTTTCTAACAAATGCAACATTATGCCATGTGTCGGTGGTCTTCCAACAGTACTATTTTCTTAAAAATGCAACAGCATGCCGTGTGTGTGTGTGGTATTCATGCTCTACTATATTCTTACAAATGCAACAGCATACCGTGTGTGTGTGTGTGTGTGTGTGTGTGTGTGTGTGTGTGTGTGTGTGTGTGTGTGTGTGTGTGTGTGTGTGTGTGTGTGTGTGTGTGTGTGTGTGTGTGTGTGTGTGTTGTGTGTGTGTGTACTCAGTACTTTTTTCTTACAAATGCAACAGTATGCCGTGTGTCGGTGGTCTTCCAGCAGTACTATTTTCTTACAAATGCAATCAGCATGCCGTGTGTGTGGTATTGCTGCTCTACTATTTTTTTCCAAATACAACAGCATGCCGTGTGTGTGTGTATGTGTGATATTCTTGCTCTACTATTCTATTTTTTACAAATGCAACACCATGCCGTGTGTGTGTGGTATTCCCGCAGTGCTATTTTCTTACAAATGCAACAGCATGCCATGTGTGTGTGGTATTCTCGCAGTACTTTTTTGTTACGAATGGAACATGATGCTGTGTGTGCGGTATTACCGCTGTACTACTTTTTTTCCAAATGCAACAGCATGCCATGTGTGTGTGGTATTCCCGCAGCAATATTTTCTTACAAATGAAACACCATGCCGTGTGTTTGTGGTATTCCCGCAGTACTAGTTTCTTAAAAGTGCAACAACATGCCGCATGTGTGTGTGTGTGGTATTCCTGCTCTACTAATCTCTTACAAATGCAACAGCATTCTGTGTGTGTGTGTTGTATTCCCGCTGTACTATTTTCTTACAAATGCAACAGCATGCCGTGTGTGTGTGTGGTATTCCTGCTCTACTATTTTCTTACAAATGCAACAGCATGCCATGTGTGTGTGTGGCATTTTTGCAGTACTATTTTGTTACAAATGGAACAGCATGCCGTGTGTGCGGTATTCTGCAGTACTATTTTTTTACAAATGCAACAGCATGCCATGTGTGTGTGGTATTTTTTCTATACTATTTTCTTCCAAATACAACAGCATGCCGTGTGTGTGTGTGGTATTTCCGTAGTACTAATTTCTGACAAATGCAAAAGCATGCCATGTGTTTGTGGTATTGACGCAGTACTATTTTCCTACAAATGCAAATGCAACAGCATGCCGTGTGTGTGTGTGGTATTTCCTCAGTACTATTTTCTGACAAATGCAACAGCATGCCGTTTGTGATTGATGTTTCCGCAGTACTACTTTTTTACCAATGCATCAGCATGCAATGTGTTTGTGGTATTCCTGCAGTACTATTTTCTTCCAAATACAACAGCATGCCGTGTGTGTGTGTTTGTGGTATTTCTGCAGTACTATTTTCTGACAAATGCAACAGCATGCCGTGTGTGTGTGGTGTTTCCGCAGTACTACTTTTTTACCAATGCAACAGCATGCAATGTGTTTGTGGTATTCCTGCAGTACTATTTTCTTCCAAATACAACAGCATGCCGTGTGTGTGTGTGTCTGCGGTATTTCTGCAGTACTATTTTCTGACAAATGCAACAGCATTCCGTGTGGGTGTGATATTCACGCAGTACTATTTTCTGACAAATGCAACAGCATGCCATGTATGTGTGGTATTTCCGCAGTACTTTATTCTTCCAAATACAACAGCATGTTGTGTGTGTGTGTGGTATTCTCGCAGTACTATTTTCTGACAAATGCAACAGCATGCCATGTATGTGTGGTATTTCCGCATTACTTTTTTCTGACAAATGCAACAGCATGCCGTGTGTTTGTGGTATTTCCGCAGTACTATTTTCTTCCAAATACAACAATATGCCGTGTGTGTGTGTGTGGTATTTCCGCAGTACTATTTTCTGACAAATGCAACAGCATGCCATGTGTTTATGGTATTCCCGCAGTACTATTTTCTTACAAATACAACAGCATGCCATGTGTGTATGGTATTTCCGCAGTACTATTTTCTGACAAATGCAAAAGCATGCCGTGTGTGTGTGGTATTTCCGCAGTACTATTTTCTTCCAAATACAACAATATGCCGTGTGTGTGTGTGTGGTATTTCCGCAGTACTATTTTCTTACAAATGCAACAGCATGCCATATGTTTATTGTATTCCCGCAGTACTAGTTTCTTACAAATACAACAGCATGCCATGTGTGTGTGGTATTTCCGCAGTACTATTTTCTGACAAATGCAAAAGCATGCCGTGTGTGTGTGGTATTTCCGCAGTACTATTTTCTTCCAAATACAACAATATGCCGTGTGTGTGTGTGGTATTTCCGCAGTACGATTTTCTTACAAATGCAACAGCATGCCATGTGTTTATTGTATTCCCGCAGTACTAGTTTCTTACAAATACAACAGCATGCCATGTGTGTGTGGTATTTCTGCAGTACTATTTTTTGACAAATGCAACAGCATGCCGTGTGTGTGTGGTATTTCCGCAGTACTATTTTCTTACAAATGCAACAGCATGCCATGTCTGTGTGGTATTCCCGCAGTATTATTTTCTGACAAATGCAACAGCATGCCGTGTGTGTGTGTGGTATTTCCGCAGTACTATTTTCTGACAAATGCAACAGCATGCCGTGTGTGTGTGTGTGGTATTTCCGCAGTACTATTTTCTGACAAATGCAACAGCATGCCGTGTGTATGTGTGGTATTTCCGCAGTACTGTTTTCTGACAAATGCAACAGCATGCCGTGTGTGTGTGGTATTTCCGCAGTACTATTTTGTTACAAATGCAACAGTATGCCGTGTGTGTGATATTTCTGCAAAACTACATTCTTACCAATGCAATACATGCCGTGTGTGTGGTATTCCCGCAATACTATTGTCTTCCAAATACAACAGCATGCCATATGTGTGTGGTATTCCAGCAGTATTATTTTCTTCCAAATACAGCACTATGCCGTGTGTGTATGTGTATTCGTGCTCTACTATTTTCTTACAAATGCAATAGCATGCCATATGTGTGTGGTATTCTCGCAGTACTATTTTCTTACAAATACAACAGCATGCCGTGTGTGTGCGCGCTTGCTTGCATGCGTGCTTGCGTGCGTGCGTGCGTGCGTGCGTGCGTGTGTGTGTGTGTGTGTGTGTGTGTGTGTGTGTGTGTGTGGTCTCTCAGCTATAATATTTTCTTACACATGCAATAGCATGCCGTGTGTGTGTGGTATTTCTGCTCTACTATTTTTTTACAAATGCAACAGCATGCCGTGTGTGTGTGTATGGTATTCCTGCTCTACTATTTTCTTATAAATGACACAGAATGCCGTGTGTGTGGTGTTGTGGTACACATAATCACTCACGTAAATAAATCTATATTAATCAGTGTAACTGTGTTCAAAAACATGTTATTGTTGTAATATAAAACATTAGACGTGTAGTTATTTTAATCTAAAATGCTGCACTCTTCAGATTTATTGATTTAATAATCGAAAACGGGTGACATCACTCTCTACCGTGTTTATCTGAGTGACGAATGAACATCGAAATAAAGTAATGCTGTACTAAGTGTTTGGAATTTGTCATAATTTGCATGTATTAAATAAAATACCAACATACATAGAAGTAAACATTGCATATAGAAAACTAGCCATGCCTTTGTTGATATGTGTAAAACAAGGGATTAACATGGATCACCACTAGCTCACCTCTGGCACAAGGGACTGTGCGGATCAAAGTAACGTCTGAATATTCATTTTGTAGGACATTTTAATAGCCATAATACTTTATGATTAATGTACACACAGCTATAGTACTATCTTTATTATAGTCTTATCTATGTACACACAGCTATAGTTCTATCTTTATTATAGTGTTATATTTGTATACACAGCTATAGTACTATCTTTATTATAGTCTTATCTATGTACACACAGATATAGTACTATCTTTATTATAGTCTTATCTATGTACACACATCTGTAGTACCATCTTTATTATAGTCTTATCTATATACACACATCTATAGTACTATCTTTATTATAGTGTTATATTTGTATACACAGCTATAGTACTATCTTTATTATAGTCTTATCTATGTACACACAGCTATAGTTCTATCTTTATTATAGTGTTATATTTGTATACACAGCTATAGTACTATCTTTATTATAGTCTTATCTATGTACACACAGATATAGTACTATCTTTATTATAGTCTTATCTATGTACACACAGCTATAGTACCATCTTTATTATAGTCTTATCTATATACACACATCTATAGTACTATCTTTATTATAGTGTTATATTTGTATACACAGCTATAGTACTATCTTTATTATAGTCTTATCTATGTACACACAGATATAGTACTATCTTTATTACAGTCTTAACTATGTACACGCAGCTATAGTACTATCTTTATTATAGTCTTATCTATGCACACACATCTGTAGTACCATCTTTATTATAGTCTTATCTATGTATACACAGATATAGTACTATCTTTATTATAGTGATATCTATGTACACACAGATATAGTACTATCTTTATTATAGTCTTATCTATGCACACACATCTGTAGTACCATCTTTATTATAGTCTTATCTATGTATACACAGATATAGTACTATCTTTATTATAGTCTTATCTATGTACACACAGCTATAGTACTATCTTTATTATAGTCTTATCTATGTACACACAGCTATAGTACTATCTTTATTATAGTGATATCTATGTATACACAGATATAGCACTATCTTTATTATAGTCTTATTTATGTACACACAGATATAGTATTATCGTTATTATTATCTTGTCTATGTACACACAGATATAACACTATCTTTATTATAGTCTTATCTATGTACACACAGCTATAGTACTATCTTTATTATAGTCTTATCTATGTACACACAGCTATAGCACTATCTTTATTATAGTGATATCTATGTATACACAGATATAGCACTATCTTTATTATAGTCTTATTTATGTACACACAGATATAGTATTATCGTTATTATTATCTTGTCTATGTACACACAGATATAACACTATCTTTATTATAGTCTTATCTATGTACACACAGCTATAGTACTATCTTTATTATAGTCTTATCTATGTACACACAGCTATAGTACTATTTTTATTATAGTCTTTTCTATGTACACACAGATATAGTATTATCTTTATTATAGTCTTATCTATGTACATATCATATAATGTACACACAGCTATAGTACTATCTTTATTATAGTCGTATCTATGCACACACAGCTATAGTACTATCTTTATTATAGTCTTATCTATTTACACACACAGCTATAGTACTATTTTTATTATAGTGTTATCTATGTATACACAGATATAGTACTATTTTTATTATAGTCTTTTCTATGTACACACAGATATAGTATTATCTTTATTATAGTCTTATCTATGTACATATCATATAATGTACACACAGCTATAGTACTATCTTTATTATAGTCGTATCTATGTACACACAGCTACAGTACTATCTTTATTATAGTCGTATCTATGCACACACAGCTATAGTACTATCTTTATTATAGTCTTATCTATACACACACATCTATAGTACTATCTTTATTATAGTCTTATCTATTTACACACACAGCTATAGTACTATTTTTATTATAGTGTTATCTATGTATACACAGATATAGTACTATTTTTATTATAGTCTTTTCTATGTACACACAGCTATAGTACTATCTTTATTATAGTCGTATCTATGCACACACAGCTATAGTACTATCTTTATTATAGTCTTATCTATGTACACATCACATAATGTACACACAGCTATAGTACTATCTTTATTATAGTCGTATCTATGTACACACAGCTACAGTACTATCTTTATTATAGTCGTATCTATGCACACACAGCTATAGTACTATCTTTATTATAGTCTTATCTATATACACACATCTATAGTACTATCTTTATTATAGTCTTATCTATTTACACACACAGCTATAGTACTATTTTTATTATAGTGTTATCTATGTATACACAGATATAGTACTATTTTTATTATAGTCTTTTCTATGTACACACAGATATAGTATTATCTTTATTATAGTCTTATCTATGTACATATCATATAATGTACACACAGCTATAGTACTATCTTTATTATAGTCGTATCTATGTACACACAGCTACAGTACTATCTTTATTATAGTCGTATCTATGTACACACAGCTATAGTACTATCTTTATTATAGTCGTATCTATGTACACACAGCTACAGTACTATCTTTATTATAGTCGTATCTATGTACACATCACATAATGTACACACAGCTATAGTACTATCTTTATTATAGTCGTATCTATGTACACACTGCTACAGTACTATCTTTATTATAGTCGTATCTATGCACACACAGCTATAGTACTATCTTTATTATAGTCGTATCTATGTACACACATCTATAGTACTATCTTTATTATAGTCTTATCTATGTACACAAAGATATAGTACTATCTTTATTATAGTCTTATCTATGTACACACAGCTATAGCACTATCTTTATTATAGTCTTATCTATGTACACACACAGCTATAGCACTATCTTTATTATAGTCCTATTTATATACACACAGATATAGTACTATCTTTATTATAGTCTTATCTATGTACACACAGATAAAGCACTATCTTTATTATAGTCTTATCTATGTACACACAGCTATAGTACTTTATGATTAATGTACACACAGCTATAGTACTTTATGATTAATGTACACACAGCTATAGTACTTTATGATTAATGTACACCCAGCTATAGTACTATCTTTATTATAGTCTTATCTATGTACACACAGCTATAGTACTATCTGTATTATAGTCTTATCTATGTACACACATCAATAGTACTATCTTAATAATAGTCTTATCTATGTACACACAGCTATAGTGCTGTCTTTATTATAGTCTTATCTATGTACACATCATATAATAAAACATATACATGAACTTTTAAAATTGTACATAGCAGTTCTTGAAGAATCATTAGATACAAGTTAAACATAAACTATACATACCGATACAAATAAAGCTATATAAAGCTTAGGAAATACTTCCATCCTTTATTATTATTAAAAACTGCAATGAGCAAAGTTTTGAATTTGAAAAAAAATGAAGAAGACAAAAGAGCGCATACTAATTCCGCATATATACGATGTTAAAATAATAAAACCACCATGCAAACACAATCAACCGTGATATTATAGTTATACATGTACAACCATAACTACTTGGTTGGCGGAGACAGGCGACGGTCGATTGTGCACACGGTGATTTGAATAGCTCACCTTGAGCTAAAAAGATAAATCTTTTGTAATATGGCATTAATACAAATTACATCTCATTTCATTTGAGGTAAATCATACATATTTCGTTTTTGAATGAAGTTTATCCAATTACTTGTCTCACAAGCTAGCCTCTGGAAATAGCGGAACGACCTATATTAGTTAATTCTTGTGATACATGTACAATTTATTTGTTAATATAAAATAAACCTATCGCTCTAGGAGAAAAGCGATAGAATATATCTGTACGAGGGGCATTCAATTAGTAGTGTTGTCCGTCCAATAAATGTTAATCATGAAATTTCACAGTCAGATAGATTTTTTAGTTATGCATCACGGGTGGTACCAATAAACAAATCGTACAGTTTTCAGAAGACTTTTAGTGCAAATATAGTTGGAAAACATCTGCTAAATGTACTCAAAAAACGGAAGTACACGAAAGCGTGTTGCACGAGTGGAGTACGTACATCACAGATTTTCATATATAGTAGAAAGAAAATGAAACATTGGTTCACTATTTCGAGCCATATAAAAAGAATAGTATCAAAATAAGGCTCACCAAAAATGAAAAATGGTCTTGCATCGACAACAGAAGTGTTACAAATATTTGGTATGCCCCTTTCCTATCCAAGGTCCTGCGATTCAGGTTGCATTTTTAAAAAGTTCGTAAACGTCAATCAGCAACCTGAATTTGTGCCGTATATCTTTGACCACTTACATACATGTATCACCGTCGCCATATGTTCGAGTCCAGCTCGGTCCAAAAAATAATATGAGAAAGTTTGTCAGTTATTTGCATTAATTACAGTGGTTCTATTCAGATACATTCTGATGTCATCTCCACTAATAAACTGAACATGCCATATATGACCCATCATGTGTTGGAAATGGTGTTTAACAACATTAAAATGTTTCCAATATTAAGCTGAACACCTCTATACTTCCCTACAACCACATGTGTAAGCTGTTTTTTTATCACAAATATAACGTGACTTGTTGAACGTCCCTCGTAGCTTGTTGTATAAAAAGAAGTTCATCATATACCGATTGGTGAGACAAATGTGCCCTAGAACTGTTCTCTTAATGCTAAGCGCCAAGCAAGGAAGCTTCTAATACCATTTTTCAAATCTTTGTCTGACACGACCGGGGATCGAACACCAAACCATCTGCATGCGTAGTGAACACTCTATCACCGCTGCGGTTTACCACTCTCTATACTTCAGTATGCTCAATGTCAAGTTGCAACAAACTATACATGCGTGTATGCGTTCGTGCGTACGTTCTTGCAGGTTGTAAGGTTTTCACGAAATCATGATCATTAACTGATTAAATGCCTAGTTGACTATTACGTTTCATGTTCAAATACTATAGCTTACAAATGTCAGTTTATCAGGTGATTAGTCCTGTTGGGGATGAGATAAAACATAATATTTTTTCTCACCAATTTTGATACTTTGTGAAACCGCAGAATTACAAAGAGAATTTCTGCTCTTCCAGGTGGACAATTCTTGGGTCGCTGGTATTTTAGTTTAAACTTCTTTATCTTACTTCAAAAGTGAAGTTATTACATCTTATACAAGTCATGCTCGAAATCTGCTTGTGTAGAAAAGATACTAAACAAAGCATGGCCATAGCGGATGATCGAACCCACGACCCTTCGATCCTGGGTCCATCGCTTTTCCACTGCACCAGGCTCTCCACTGCTGATCTACCGATTGTCACAATAAGTACTGGAAGAAGCTGAATAAATGCTCATGTGTTAATTTTGATTAAATTAAACGATTTCCTGCATTTTGGTCATATACTGGTTTATTTCGTCAGCTATAATTTATAGTGCCCAAATTGTCGTTGAGCATCGGTCATTTGTACGTTTGAGTCAAGTTGACAACACTGACTATATTATACCAGCCTGTGAAGCCATTTTAAGCTATCATAATTTCGTTTTAATATGGATGTTGTATTTCCCGTGTTACATTTTTTCTTGTCATGTTTTATTTTATGCTGTTGTGATGGTAATCTTGTATTTGGTATACGTACGTGCTATTACCTTTAGGCTGGACTTGGTTAAGAACAAACGATTGATTACATTACAATGGAATAAGATGAGTTTAAGGTTGTCGAATTCCAATAATCACAATTTCTTGAAAATGTTTCACTTGTTTTGTGAGACGGTTTAATATATCTGAAGACAAGTTGTTATGTAAACTTTCAATTTTAATTTTAAGTTCAATTCAATTTGAATCGAAACAAAACATAAAAGTTTGGGAAAAAATATAAATACAAATATCGGAATGATAATATACATTTTATAACGATTTTTTCGCATTGCTTTGTCTGTAGTGAGAACAAAGTCCGTAAAATAGCAATGTTGGGAAGGTCACATTGGAGAACATTGATTGGTTAGTTGATTCAACTGAATGCTGGAATGACGTCACAATTTAGTTAGCGTTCAATTGCTATGAATTGTGGGACAGGCATAGAATTCCCTGTTTTTTCATTGGGAGTTTAAAGACCTGATTCGGGAGATATCAGGTTCTGGGATAGACCACGCATTTCTAGTCGAAATCATACTGTGTATAGATTTAAGTCTTGGCTATAAGTTGCTTTGATCTACGATTAAAGGCTTGTTTTCTCTTTAAATAAAACTATTTTCATTCCTCACGAATACCTCAAAACCAGTCTTTGCCTCCTGCTGTTTGTACTAGTATTAATTTTGGTGAAAATCATTGAATTGAAACTCATCAAGTCTCAATATTTTAAGAGAAAATCAATTATGTTTACAATTATCCACATTAACTTTTAATCATCTGATACTCCAGGGAACGATTGTAAGCTTCCTGTGTACTGAGTCAGAAGTTGCTGAGATGTTTTAGTCTTTTGTCTTATCCCACGTGAGATAAGATTATTACGTCTGGGAAATTAGAACTGTGTAATTTGATAAGGCATTTTTTTTGAAAATGCTTCAAATGATCATATTTCTTTCAACAGTGGAGAAGATTAAAACATTTGGATGAGTTCTAGCAAGTGTGATAACAGTGGGTCTTGTTGCATAAAGAAGTGACACTTTGAAGTCATGATACAGTGTTTCAGACAGACAGAGATGCGACACTTTGAAGTCATGATACAGTGTTTCAGACAGACAGAGATGCAACACTTTGAAGTCATGATACAGTGTTTCAGACAGACAGAGATGCGACACTTTGAAGTCATGATACAGTGTTACAGACAGACAGAGATGCGACACTTTGAAGTCATGATACAGTGTTTCAGACAGACAGGGATATGACTCTTTGAAGTCATTTACAGTGTTTCAGACAGACAGGGATGTGACACTTTCAAGTCATGATACAGTGTTACAGAAAGACAGGGATGTGACACTTTGAAGTCATGAAACAGTGTTTCAGACAGACAAGGATGTGACACTTTGAAATCATGATACAGTGTTTTAGACAGACATGGATGTGACACTTTGAAGTCATGATACAGTGTTTCAGACAGACCTAGATGTGACATTTTGAAACCATGATACAGTGGTTCAGACAGAGTTGTGACACTTTGAAGATATGTTATGGTGTTTTCGACAGACAGGGATGTGACACTTTGAAGTCATAATACAATATTTTAGACAGACTGAGATATGACTCTTTGAAGTCATGATACAGTGTTTCAGACAAACAGGGATGTGACCCTTTGAAGTCATGATACAGTGGTACAGACAAGCAGGGATGTGACCCTTTGAAGTCATGATACAGTGTTACAGACATGCAGGGATGTGACACTTTGACGTAATGATACAGTGTTACAGACAGACAGAGAATGTGAAACGTTGAAGTCATGATACAGTGTTACAGACAGACAGGGATGTGACACTTTTAAGTCATGATACAGTATTTCAGACAGACAGGGATGTGACACTTTGAAGTCATGATACAAGGTTACATACATACAGGGATGTGACACTTTGAAGTCATGATACAGTGTTTCAAACAGACAGGGATGTGACCCTTTGAAGTCATGATACAGTGGTACAGACAAGCAGGGATGTGACCCTTTGAAGTCATGATACAGTGTTACAGACATGCAGGGATGTGACACTTTGACGTAATGATACAGTGTTACAGACAGACAGAGAATGTGAAACGTTGAAGTCATGATACAGTGTTACAGACAGACAGGGATGTGACACTTTTAAGTCATGATACAGTATTTCAGACAGACAGGGATGTGACACTTTGAAGTCATGATACAAGGTTACATACATACAGGGATGTGACACTTTGAAGTCATGATACAGTGTTTCAAACAGACAGGGATGTGACACTTTGAAGTCATGATACAGTGTTTCAGACAGACCTAGGTGTGACATTTTGAAACCATGATACAGTGGTTAAGACAGAGTTGTGACACTTTGAAGACATGTTATGGTGTTTTCGACAGACAGGGATGTGACACTTTGAAGTCATAATACAGTGTTTTAGACAGACTGAGATATGACTCTTTGAAGTCATGATACAGTGTTTCAGACAAACAGGGATGTGACCCTTTGAAGTCATGATACAGTGGTACAGACATGCAGGGATGTGACACTTTGACGTAATGATACAGTGTTACAGACAGACAGAGAATGTGAAACGTTGAAGTCATGATACAGTGTTACAGACAGACAGGGATGTGACACTTTTAAGTCATAATACAGTATTTCAGACAGACAGGGATGTGACCCTTTGAAGTCATGATACAGTGTTACAGACATGCAGGGATGTGACACTTTGACGTAATGATACAGTATTTCAGACAGACAGAGAATGTGAAACGTTGAAGTCATGATACAGTGTTTCAGACAGACAGAGATTTGACAATTTGAAATCATGATACAGTGTTACAGACATGCAGGGATGTGACACTTTGACGTAATGATACAGTGTTTCAGACAGACAGAGATTTGACAATTTGAAATCATGATACAGTGTTACAGACATGCAGGGATGTGACACTTTGACGTAATGATACAGTGTTTCAGACAGAGAGAGAATGTGAAACGTTGAAGTCATGATACAGTGTTTCAGACAGACAGAGATTTGACAATTTGAAATCATGATACAGTGTTTCAAACAGGCAGGGATGTGACACTTTGAAGTCATGATACAGTGTTACAGATACACAGACATGTGACACTTTCAAGTCATGATACAGTGATTCAGACAGACAGGGATGTGACATTTTGAAGTCAGGATACAGTGTCTTATACAGACAAAGATGTGACACTTTCAATTCATGATACAGTGTTTTAGACAGAAAGAGATGTGACACTTTGTAGTCATGATACAGTGTTTCAAACAGACAGGGGTGTGACACTTTGAAGTCATGATACAGTGTTTCAGACAGACAGCGTGTGACACTTTCAAGTCATGATACAGTGTTTTAGACAGACACTGTATCATGACTTCAAAGTGTCACATCCCTGTCTGTCTGTAACACTGTATCGTGACTTGAAAGTGTCAAATCCCTGTCTGATATAGTGTTACAGACAGACATGGATGTGACACTTTGAAGTCATGATACAATGTTTCAGATAGACAGGGATGTGACACGTTTAAGTCATAATACAGTGTTTCAGACAGACAGAGATGTGATTTTTTGAAGTCATGATACAGTGTTACAGACAGACATGGATGTAACACTTCGTAGTCATGATACAGTGTCTCAGACAGACACGTTGTGACACTTTGAAGTCATTATACAGTGTCTTAGATAGACAGGTATGTGACACTCTTTGAAGTCATGATACAGCGTCTTAGACAGACAGGTATGTGACACTTTGAAGTCATGATACAGTGTCTTAGACAGACATGGATGTGACACTTTGAAGTCATTATATAGTGTCTTAGAAAGACAAGGATGTGACACTTTGAAGCCATGATACAGTGTCTTAGACAGACAGGTATGTGACACTTTGAAGCGATTATACAGTGTCTTAGACAGACATGATGTGACACTTTGCAGCCATGATACAGTGTCTTAGACATACAGGTATGTGACACATTGAAGCCATGATACAGTGTCTTAGCCAGACAGGTAGGTGACATTTTGAAACCATGATACAGTGTCTTAGACAAGACAGGTATGTGACACTTTGAAGCCATTATACAGTGTCTTAGACAGACAGGTATGTGACACTTTGAAGCCATGATACAGTGTCTTAGACAGACAGGTATGTGACACTTTGAAGCCATTATACAGTGTCTTAGACAGACAGGTATGTGACACTTTGAAGTCATGATACAGTGTCTTAGACAGACAGGTATGTGACACTTTGAAGTCATGAGACAGTGTTTCAAACAGACAGGGTAACTAGACATGAAGGAGTATCAGTAAAATATTCGAACTTTTAAAAAAATAAACATATCAACCTCATATATGTTTCAAATCTTACACAATCAACGGTCTTCTGAACTTTCTGGATCGGTTTTAATAACGTTTTTGGCAGAAGTACGTTACTAAGTCTTACGAATCGATAAATCAGTTGGAGTTTGGAATAGTTGTCTCTCTTTCATATTGATGTATATTACATAGATGTATGCCATGATTACTAATAATTTCTTTCGAAATCTTCGCTTGAGATTTATTTTGAAATAATGTTACAACGTTGTGTTCAAACGTAATATTACTATCTCCTAATTTTCTTATACTATCATCTGCTGTGTCAAATTATATTTTATTTCTGTTTGATTTTTGTTTTAGCTCGAGCTACAATCTATAATTTGTTTAGAATGGTGTGTCCCTTTAAGATTAATGTATATATGTTTATTCGGTGAAAGGAAAAAGAAAGTATACATACCTATAAACGTCGACAGGTCAAGGAACAAAAAATGTATTGCATATAAATTTTGTATATTTGTTGAATCAAAAAACAAACATCTAATTCATTTCAAAGCAAAACAATAAGAAAAAATCAGCTCATTTTTCCATCGCATGAATAAACTTAGTCAATAATGAAATAATTTCAAAAACCAAAATGTATGCTTTCTTTTTCCTTTCAGTGTATATATATGAATGTATGTTACAACTTGACTGATATATATATTTGTACGGTTTGTTGAGGGATGGCCCACCCCGACCCTCACAGACCTATTACGGGGTGATTAAATGGATCACTTTTCAGTGATTGAAATTAAAAAAAAAAAAAAAAAAAAATTACTTTCGAAGTACAAATAGTTTAAAGTTTGAGTTGATATTTCACATCAAAAGTGAAACATGTCGTACATATATACAAAATGAGTATTAAGTATAAGTGATTAAATAGTCTTGCTCAATGACACAATATAATTATGATCTTGGTGAGGGGTCGAATTCATGACCTTGTGATCCTGGGTTTAACCGAAGATCTGAGCGGTATAGGATGCGTTGGATCATCGATCATCGATTTTATATCTATAATTTTCTTTCCGAAACGATCAAATGTATAAGAAGTCAAATTGAAATGAAAAACTAAACAAATGCATTGATTAGATTCTGTCCTCTAGTATCCAAACTAGGGTATAGTTTAACCACATATTATTTTTTATTTTTGTTGCGTTCATTTCAAGAGTGAGAATTTCCAAGTTTGGAATACTACAGTACTAGACCTTAAGAATATTCTAAAAATCCCGCAGTAGTTTTTGCTTTTATTTTGAACTTGATTGACCATTTGTTTCTAAATTGGTAGCATGGTTCAATATAAACTTTACTGATTCGTAAATCTGATCGTTCCAAACCGGTACCTCCTGAGAACGTGCATGTATGTATTGTCCATTCACATTGTTCGCTTTGTTCTAGAAAACAGATATGGAAAACAATTCCAAATAAACAACACATTGCTTCTACATATCCTTTTTTGGAATTCACTTGTTTGTACATGTTGGTTTAATGTTTAGTGCTATTGAACTTAATGTGTTAGTCAAATCTCAGCACGGTATATCACCACACCGTTGTAACAGTGCTATTATAATTATAATAAAGCACTACTTTAGTTATATTTGAAGAATTGTTTTAAAACATATTTTGACTATGTAGATCGGGTAAAAACACTTTTCCTCTGTCTTTCCTTATACTTGCACAATGCATTGTTGCTATGAAGAAATACATTAAAATATGTCCCCTGCTGGACATACTTTTATATAGATTGTTTTAAATTTGTATTTGTAACAATGGAAATTATGACGACTGGTCTGTTTGATCATACGGTTGTAACAGAACCAGGAGGCAATATTTATATTAATGATTTTAACGCCATATTCAAAGTTTTATATCATGTATTATGACGTAACAAGTTTTATTAGTGGAGGGAGACCTTCGAAAGAATCTGAAGACAGCCACCGTTTTTTCCGTTAATTTAAGTAACTGGTAAATTTTCTCCCATGAAGTTTTGGTCCGAGCAAGACTTGAACCACCGACTAGTATAATTATGATCATTAGACGACAATGCCTAAGCTCACGAGGCCACGTAAGTTCCTTGGAAACAAATATAACTAGAAAGATTTAAAATTATATATCTAAAGCTAAATCAGACTATATTTTAACTTTCCTCTAATGGCTGAGTGATAGATCGCGCTTACATTATATCGTTGAGGTCGTCATTACGGTCAAAATATGTACGTGATAGAGTTAGATAGTTATTGATGGAATGATGATGGTTACATTAACGCTGTGGCAATACGAAACCATAACAACTTGATATGTAATACGTAACATGTTTTATGACGCTGGTGGCGTTAAAATGCATTAAAACAAACTTTCCACTGAACTAAACAAAATTATATTGTTTGTAATAAATGAAGCGAATAATTCGATCAAATTTTACTCTTTAAGTACAATTGTTAACTATCTATGAAAATGTTCACAACTAACGATGTGTATAGCTCAATAAACTTATCGCAAACTGGATCAAACTAGTATATATTACTGTAGTATCGCTTGCCAAGCTCCCGGGTACAGTATTGCATTATCAGCAAAAAAAACGAGAAACAGAAAATCCATTGAACAAAAACAGATGTAGGATAACTGGACTATTTTAGCCCTGACAAAGCACAGTATTCAACAGCTGTGTGATGTATCATCACATCATTATCTATAAAAAAACATATTTGATATCGGCAAACAGGAATTAAATAGTATGTGGGTTGGAGGTGAGGATGGTGGGTCCTGGCCCAAAACCAAATGTGGCAGAGTATTTAATTTAATAGAAAAATATGGGCGGAAATAAGTAATGCTCGGGGCGGGGTTGGGGTGCTAGGACAGTACCACAGTTTGATGAGACTCGGGTTCTTGGGTCGTTACCAAAATATTACAAAACATAATTTAAAAAAGTGGGATAGGATGATGGACTCAGACAGAGGTACATCGTTGTACCAAAGTTTAAAAATTCGATCAGGTCTGAATATTATAATACAATGCAAAGTAAATGTGAGTGAACGTACTCAGGCAGAGGTACCAACGTTTAAAAGGTCATTTAGAGTATTTCAGTACAATTTAAAACATGTAAACGGGTTTGATGCTCAGGCAGGTACCCATACCAAGTAGAACTAGGACAATGGGGTCGGACATGGGGTCGAGGTATCTCCTACAAACAATTAGTTATTGGACTAAATTCTCTGCAAAAAATCATGATTCATTTTCAGCAGTGCATATAAATACCCAACAACAGTTTTGGGCTCTCAAATCAATAATATACTGAAAAGTAAACAGTTGTTATGTTCAATACATACTCGTACATTGATAAAATTCAGAGTCAACGTTTGGCTGAACATTAGTGCTAAAAGATATACGATATATAATAACTGTTAACGTCTCACTACATAGGTATGCCACTTTTTTCCCACGATAACATGATTCATGATAAAGAGGCCTATGTAATTTGGTTTTGAAATATTTTCAAATTGGTTCATATTAGTTGTGATTTTTCTTGCTGCAGATGAGTAGAGAAACAGTTGGTATAGCATATACTGCAATAAGACACCACTGGTGTTAAAAAAGGTGAATTTTATAGGATTTAAACATGTGCATGTATTTAGGAGCATTTGAGGATTTCTTTTTTCAAAAACACTCATTGTGTCACTGCACCCTCTTTTAAAAAACCAACGTGGTCAACCTACAAGTTATTTTGCATTTTTATGAGGGTTTACATTCCTACTCTGGAAAAAACCAATGTGGCATTCTTTTTTTACCATGGAAATCCTAGACCTTATTTTATATAGAACAAAGAACAAAATTCAACTCTGAAGTGAGACCTCATAATACAAAATTAACAATGATGTCCATATGTACAACTTATTCTCCTTTTCGCACCGATAATTCGCTGTAGTATTCATTTGTGGTACGTCATTGTGTCAAAATACATTCACATAACAGTAAACACAACTTGCACGAAAACTTTAACGCATTGAAAATTTTACCCTGTAACATGACCTTGATGCTATAAAATATATTGTAAGTGATATTAATAGTTTTAAAAGATATATGTAAGGGAATTACTTAAATGATTTTGCAAGAAGGTTTCATATTTCATTTTATTTATTATATTTTTACTAAATTATAAAAAAAAACAAATATAAAACTTAAGTTTTTTATAACAATAACAATACATAAATTTTAGTCTAAAATCGGGTTTTGTCGTTTTTAATCAATTACTAAAAGAAGATCTGATATTCGATATTAGACAATAACTGTGACATCATCGATGACGTGAATACAATATGTTTGTCATGAGAAATAGTGATACTACATTTATTGAAACTCTGTATTAAATGATATTTGTGTTGCTACCATGATTCTTCAATAGCATCATGTACATCACTGAGTACATTTATAATATATACTTACCTGAGAATATTTGTTACATTATTTAAACATAAAATATATTATACATTGCCATGGGTACAGTTTGACTTACACTGTCTTTACTAATAATGCAAGGAGCGACAAAACGAGGTCGATCCAGCAGTAAACCAGGGTTGGTGTTCACTAATCATTCTTGACAATATTCTTAAACTTGTATTTGACAATCCAAATTTCAGCTTTAGATATCTAGTTTACTGTGACAAATAGAATAATTGTGAGAGATTATTTAACTATATATTAGGTGTCCCTGCATGTTTGCAAATTTTGACCTCAATAAATGGTCTATACGTATGTTTTTCAAAATTCATATTTGAGTTCAAGTCTAAGAATATTCTTAGGAATGATGTGGGGACCTCTGGACCGCTAGGCCGCTGTAGGGCGGTGACCTATGTGGTTTAAGCTCCCAGGATGTGGGACCTCTAGACCGCTGAGCCGCTGTAGGGCGGTGACCTATGTGGTTTAAGCTCCAAGGATGTGGGACCTCTAGACCGCTGAGCCGCTGTAGGGCGGTGACCTATGTGGTTTAAGCTCCAAGGATGTGGGACCTATGGACCACTGGGCTGCTATAGGGCGGTGACCTATGTGGATTAAGCATCCATGATGTGGGACCTCTGGACCGCAGGACCGCTGTAGGGCGGTGACCTATGTGGTTTAAGTTCCCAGGATGTGGGACCTCTGGACCGCTGGGCCGCTGTAGGGCGGTGACCTATGTGGTTTAAGCTCCCAGGATGTGGGACCTCTGGACCGCAGGACCGCTGTAGGGCGGTGACCTATGTAGCTATATTTTCTGTATATTTGCATTGTTCATTTTAGTATTATAACTACTTTGTGCATTGATTGTGTTTGCGGTGGTATGCCCCTTCAATGCTGTTTCCTGTCGAATATGTATTTGTGATACAGACAAATCAAACAACTTCCAATCTAGGACGACTATTGCGTAGACATGCGTAATGTATGGAACGCCGGAGTTGTCTTATATTCAACATTGACATCTTAATTGGTCAATGTATTATCATCTTGGGTAATCGTGCTTTTGTCTTCGGTTAAGAGGTTATTGTGTTGGCTTGTCCTATCATTATGCTGTGTTGTATAATCATTGTATTGGGTTGTCATAGCATTATGCTGAATTGTCTCATCATTACCTTGGGTTGTCATGACATTGTGTCGGGTTGTCTCATCATTATGTTCGGTTGTCATAACATTGCGTGGGTTGTCTCATAATAATGTTGGGTTGCCATAACATTGTGTTGGGTTGTCTCACCATTATGTTCGGTTGTTATAACATTGCGTTGTGTTGTCTCATAATTATATTGGGTTGTCATGACATTGTGTTGGGTTGTCTCATCATTATATTCGGTTGTCATAACATTGTGTTGGGTTGTCTCATCATTATATTGGGTTGTCATGACATTGTGTTGGGTTGTCTCATCATTATATTCGGTTGTCATAACATTGCCTTGGGTTGTCTCATAATTATGTTGGATTGTCATAAGATTGTGTTGGGTTGTCTCACCATTATGTTCGGTTGTCATAACATTGCGTTGTGTTGTCTCATAATTATGTTGGGTTGTCATAACATAGTGTTGGGTTGTCTCATCAATATGCTGGAATGTATAATCATTGTGTTGGGTGGTTATAACATTGTGATGGGTTGTCTCATCATTATATTCGGTTGTCATAACATTGCCTTGGGTTGTCTCATAATTATGTTGGATTGTCATAAGATTGTGTTGGGTTGTCTCATCGTAATATTCAGTTGACATAACATTGTGTTGGGTTGTCTCATAATTATGTTGAGTTGTCATAACATTGTGTTGGGTCATCTTATCATTATGCTGGAATGTATTATCATTGTGTTGGTTTGTCATAGCATTATGCTGAGATGTCTCATCATTATGTTGGGTTGTCATAAAATTGTGTTAGGTTGTCTCATCATTATGTTGGGTGGGTATAACATTGTGTTGGGTTGTCACATCATTATTTTCTGTTGTCTTATCATTATGTTGCGTTGTCATAACATTGTGTTGGGTTGTCTCATCATTATGTTGAGTTGTAATTATATTGTGTTGGGTTGTTTCAACATTATGTTCGGTTGTCATAACATTGCATTGGGTTGTTTCATAATTATGTTCGGTTGTCATAACATTGTGTTGGGTTGTCTCATCATTATGCTGGAATATATAATCATTGTGTTGGGTTGTCATACCATTGTGTTTGGTGGTTATAACATTGTGATTGGTTGTCTCATTATAATGTTGGGTTGTCATTACATTGTGTTTGGTTGTCACATCATTATGTTCTGTTGTCTCATCATTATGTTGGGTTGTCATACCATTGTGTTGGGTTGTCTCATCGTTATGTTCGGTTGTCATAACATTGCATTGGGTTGTCTCATAATTATGTTAGGTTGTCATAACATTGTGTTGGGTTGTCTCATTATTATGCTGGAATGTATAATCATTGGGTTGGGTTGTCATAGCATTGTGTTGGGTGGTTATAACATTGTGATGGGTTTTTCTCATTATTATGCTGGGTTGTCATAACATTGTGTTGGGTTGTCTTATCATTATGCTGGAATGTATAATCATTGTGTTGGGTTGTCATAACATTGTGTTGGATTGTCTCATCATTATGTTGGGTTGTCATAACATTGTGTTGGGTTGTCTTATAATTTTGTTCGGTTGTTATAACATTGCGTTGGGTTGTCTCATAATTATGTTGGGTTGTCATAACATTGTGTTGGGTTGTCTCATCATTATGCTTGAATGTTTAATCATTGGGTTGGGTTGTCATACCATTGGGTTGGGTTGTCATACCATTGTGTTGGGTGTTCATAACATTGTGATGGGTTGTTTCATCATTATGTTGGGTTATCTCATCATTATGTTGGGTTGCCATAGCGTTGTGTTCGGTTGTCTCATCTTTATGTTGAGTTGTCATAACATTGCGTTGTGTTGCTCATCATTATGTTGGTTTGTATAAACCTTGTGTTGAGTTGTAATAGCATTATGTGGGGTTGTCATAATATTGTACACGATTGTTTCGTCATCATGTTGGGTTGTCATAGCATTGTGTTCGGTTATCTCATTTTTATGTTCTGTTCTCTCATCATTATGTTGGGTTGTCATAACATTGTGTTGGGTTGCTCATCATTTTGTTGGGTTGTATCAACATTGTGTTGAGTTATTATAGCATTGTACACGGTTGTCTCATCATCATGTTTGGTTGTCATAGCATTGTGTTCGGTTGTCTCATCATTATGCTTGGTTATCTCATCAATATGTTATGTTGTTTCATCATTATATTTGGTTGTCATTACATTGTGTTGGGCTGTCTCATCATTATGTTGGGTTGTAATAACATTGTGTTGGGTTGTCGCGGCATTATGATCGGTTGTCTCATCATTATAATGGGCTGTCTCATCATTATGTTGGGTTGTCATAACATTGTGTTGGGTTGTCGTGACATTATGATCGGTTGTCTCACCATTATGATGGGCTGTCTCATCATTATGTTGGGTTGTCATAATATTGTGTTGGGTTGTCGTGACATTATGTTCGGTTGTCTCACCATTATGATGGGCTGTCGCATCATTATGTTGGGTTGTCATAATATTGTGTTGGGTTGTCGTGACTTTATGTTCGGTTGTCTCACCATTATGATGGGCTGTCTCATCATTATGTTGGGTTGTCATCATATTGTGTTGGGTTGTCATAGCATTGTGCTCGGTTATGTAAATATTGTATTGGGTTGCCATTGCATTTTGTTGGATTGTCTCATAATCGTGTTAAGTTGTATAATCATTATGTTGGGTTCTCACTGCATTATGTTCGGTTGTCTCATCATTATGTTCGGTTGTTTAACCATAATGTATAGTTGTCATAGCATTATACTTGGTCGTCTCATCACTATCGGTTATGTACGATTCCGTTCTGTTCACATGTAATTATGATTGGTCTACATGTAATTATGTTTGGTTCACTTGACATTATGTTGTAGTGGAGAACGAATACATTAAATGTATTCCTCACAGATGACGTCACTAGCTCTATTTGGCCAGTATGCTTTCACGCATTACTAACAGATATACATTAGGTATAGCGCTTTCCCCTGATAATCCATCAATTATACCATGTTGACCCCCATTTCGTAATTTTCTGGTGTCCTATAATGATATATACGAGCAATAAAAAATTCGCTACAAGAAGAAAATATTTATATATGGATTTGTTGTATTAGTAAAGAGATGATAACCATTTGTATATGGATTTGTTGTATTTGTAAAGAGATGATAACCATTTATATATGGATTTGTTGTATTTGTAAAGAGATGATAACCATTTATATATGGATTTGTTGTATTTGTAAAGAGGTGATAAATATTTATATATGGATTTGTTGTATTTGTAAAGAGATTAACATTTATATATGGTTTTGTTGTATACGCCATTTTCAACACATTTGAGGTTAAATATGGCATATCCGGTATTACTGGTGGAGAATGATCTCAGACTGAGTAGAACCACTGTCCTTCCGCAAGTAACTGGCAAACTTTTTCACATAAAAATTTTGGAGCGATCGGGACCCGAACCTACGACCTTAGCGGTGAGAGGTAAGTGATCTTGAAACAAGAGAAGATAGACATTTATATATGGTTTTATTGTATTTGTAAGAGAAGACAAAACATGTATTTATGGTTTTGTTGTATTTGTAAAAGAGAAGATTTACGTTTATGTGTGGTTTTGTTGTATTGGAAAGAGAAGATACACATTTAGATTTGGTTGTGTTGCATTTGTTAAGAGGAATTAACATTTGTATATGATTTTATTGTATTTGTAAAGAGAAGATTAACATTTATATATGGTTTTGTTGTATTTGTAAAAGAGAAGATTTACGTTTATGTGTGGTTTCGTTGTATTGTAAAGAGAAGATACACATTTAGATTTGGTTTTGTTGTATTTGCAAAGAGAAGATTTACATCTGTATATGGTTTGGTTTTATTTGTAAAGAGAAGATTTACATCTGTCTATGGTTTTGTTGTATTTGTAAAAAGAAGATTTACATCTGTATATGGTTTGGTTGTATTTGTAAAGAGTAGATTTACATTTGTATATGGTTTTGCTGTATTTGTTAAGAGAAATTTTACGGTTTTGTTGTATTTGTAAAGAGAAGATTTACATTTATATATGGTTTTGGTGTATTTGTCTAGAGAAGATTTACATTTATGTGTGGTTTTGGTGTTTTTGTAAAAAGAAGATTTACACTTATGTGTGGTTTTGGTGTATTTGTAAAGAGAAGATTTACATTTGTATATGGTTTTGTTGTATTTGTATAGAGAAGATTTACATTTATGTGTGGTTTTGTTGTATTTGTAAAGAGAAGATTATCATTTATATATTGTTTTGTTGTATTTGTAAAGAGAAGATAAACATTTGTATATGGTTTTGTTGTATTTGCATAGAGAAGATAAACATTTATATATGGTTGCGTTGTATTTGTAATATAGGATAAAAATGTGCATATGGTTTTGTTTTATTGCAAAGAGAAAATAAACAGTTATATATGCTTTGGTTGTATTTGTAAAGAGATGATCAACATTTAAATCTGTTTTTGTTGTTTTTGTAACCATAATGATGCGACAACTGCAAAATGTTATGATAACCCAACATGATGCTAGGACAACCCAACATAATGATAAGACAACAGGTTGTAATGATGAGATAACCCAACACAATGTTATGATAACCAAAAATAATGCTATAACAACCCAGTATAATGATGAGACAACAGAAGGTAATGATAAGACAGCCGAACACAATGTTATGACAACTCAACATAATGCTAAGACAACCCAACATAATGATGAGACAACAGAACACAATGATAAGACAACCGAACACACTGTTATGACAACCCAACACAATGCTATGATAACCCAACATAATGATGAGACAACTCAACATAATGCTATGACAACCCAACATAATGATGAGATAACAGAACATAATGATGAGAAAACCCAGCACAATGTTATGACAATCCAAAATAATGATGAGACAAACGAACATAATGATATGATAATCGGATTTAATGATGATTCAACCAAACATAAGTATGTGACAACATAACATAAAGATAAGACAACCCAACATAATGATGAGACAATCCACAATAATGATGAGACAACCCAACAATAATGATGTGACAAAAGAATATAATGATGAGACAACCCACCATAACGATAAGACAACCCACCATAATGATGAGACAATCCAACATAATGATGAGACAACCCAACATAATGATGATACAACCAACCATAATGATGAGACAACCGAACATAATGATGAGACAACCGAACATGATAAATAGACAACCCAATATAATGATGAGTCAACCCAACATAATGATGTGACTATAGAACAAAATGCAGAGACAACCCAACACAATGATGATACAACCCAACATAATGATGAGACAACCAATCATAATGATGGGACAACTAAACATAATGATGAGACAACCCAACATAATGATAAAACAACAGAAAATAATGATGAAACAACCCACCATAATGATGAGACAACCCACCATAATGTTGAAACAACCCAACACAATGTTGAGACAACCCACCATAATGATGAGACAACAGAACATAATGATGAGACAACAGAAAATAATGATAAGACAACCCACCATAATGATGAGACAACCCACCATAATGTTGAGACAACCCACCATAATGATGAGACAACCCACCATAATGTTGAGACAACCCAACACAATGATGAGACAACCCATCATAATGATTAGATAACCCACCATAATGATAAGACAACAGGACATAATGATGAGACAACCCAAAACAATGATGAGACAACCCAACATAATGATGTGACTACAGAACAAAATGCAGAGACAACCCAACACAATGATGATACAACCCAACATAATGATGAGACAACCAATCATAATGATGGGACAACTAAACATAATGATGAGACAACCCAACATAATGATAAAACAACAGAAAATAATGATGAGACAACCCACCATAATGATGAGACAACCCACCATAATGTTGAGACAACCCAACACAATGTTGAGACAACCCACCATAATGATGAGACAACAGAACATAATGATGAGACAACAGAAAATAATGATGAGACAACCCACCATAATGATGAGACAACCCACCATAATGTTGAGACAACCCAACACAATGATGAGACAACCCAACATAATGATTAGATAACCCACCATAATGATAAGACAACAGGACATAATGATGAGACAACCCAAAACAATGATGAGACAACCCGATATCATGATGAGACAACCCACCATAATGATGAGACAATCCAACATAATGATGAGACAACCCACCATAATGATGAGACAACCCACAATAATGATGATACATCCCAACACAATGGTGAGACAACAGAACATAATGATGAGACAACAGAACATAATGATAAGACAACTCAACATAATGATGAGACAACCCAACATAATGGTGAAACATCCCAAAATATCGATGAGACAACAGAACATATTGATGAGACAACCGAACAAACTGTTATGACAACCTAACATAATGCTATGACAACCCATCATAATGATGAGACAACCCAACATAATGATGATATAACAGAACATAATGCTGAGACAACCCAGCACAATGTTATGACAACCCAAAATAATAATGAGACAACCGAACACAGTGATATGACAATCTAACATAATGGTGAGACAACCCAACATCATTATATAACAACCCAACATAATGATGAGATAACCCAACATAATGATGAGTCAACCCACCATTATGATTAGAAAACCCACCATAATGATGTGACAACTGAACATAATGATGAGACAACCCTCTATAATGATGTGACAACAGAACATAAAGATAACCCAACCCAACATAATGATTAAACAACACAACATAATGATGATACAACCCACCATAATGATGAGACAACCCACCATAATGATGTGACAACTGAACACAATGATGAGACAACGCAACATAATAATAAGACAACCTAACATAATGATGACACAACCCACTATAATGATGAGACAACCAACCATAATGATAAGACAACCGAACATAATGATCAGACAACCCAACATTGTAATGAGACAACCCAACATAATGATGAGACAACAGGACAGAACGATGTGACAACTCACCGTAATGATGAGACAACAGGACAGAACGATGAGACAAACGAACACTATGCTACGGCAACCCAACATAATAATGAAACAACCCAACATAATGATGAAACAACCAAACAAAATGTTATGACAACCCAACATAATGATGAGACAACCAAACGCAATGTTATGACGACCCAATATAATGCTATTACAACTGAACACAATGGTTATACAATTCAAAACAATGATTATACACAACAAAATAAGTATACAACCCAACACAACGTTATGACAACTCAACACAATGCATACACAACCCAACATAACGATATGACAACCCAACATAATGATTATACAACCCAACATAATGCTTTGGGAACCCTATACAATGTTTCTACAACCCAACACAATGATATGACTACTAAACACAATGTTTATACAACCCAACATAATGCTTTGGGAACCCTATACAATGTTTCTACAACCAAACACAATGATATGACTACTAAACACAATGTTTATACAACCCAACATAATGCTTTGGGAACCCTATACAATGTTTCTACAACCCAACACAATGAAATGATTACTAAACACAATGTTTATACAACCCAACATAATGCTTTGGGAACCCTATACAATGTTTCTACAACCAAACACAATGCTATGACTACTAAACACAATGTTTATACAACCCAACATAATGCTTTGGGAACCCTATACAATGTTTCTACAACCCAACACAATGATATGACTACTAAACACAATGTTTATACAACCCAACATAATGCTTTGGGAACCCTATACAATGTTTCTACAACCAAACACAATGATATGACTACTAAACACAATGTTTATACAACCCAACATAATGCTTTGGGAACCCTATACAATGTTTCTACAACCCAACACAATGATATGACTACTAAACACAATGTTTATACAACCCAACATATTGTTTTGGGAACCCTATACAATGTTTCTACAACCAAACACAATGATATGACTACTAAACACAATGTTTATACAACCCAGCATAATGCTTTGGGAACCCTATACAATGTTTCTACAACCAAACACAATGATATGACTACTAAACACAATGTTTATACGACCTAACTTAATGCTACCACAACTAAACATAATGTTTATACGACCCAATACAATGATAGGACAAGCTTACACAAAAACCTTCTAACCAAAGACAAAGACACGACAACCCAAGATTATAATACATTGACCCATTAAGATGTCAATACTGAACATAAGACAGATTCGGTGTTTCATACATTTTCGTGCGTGAAAAATTGCTGAGCATGACCCTTTTTCTGCAAGAGACGGCATTATCTCTTGGATCTGCCAAAATATTTAAATTAGAACAAATAGAGTATTTGAATGCTGAAAGGCATCATTGCTACGGAAAAGCTTCAGAATAAGATAGTTCTAATGAAAACAAAGCCCAGGGTCCATGCGTTTGGACATAGGTCAGTACGTAAGCTCCATCTGCTGAGGGAGACATGCATGGGAATGCTTCTGTATTGTTTTCAGCTGGAGAAAATTGCAACCTTTTCCTCCGTAGCGGACCAAGAGTTGATGCGGTTGGTTTTAGTGACTATAACCTATCAGATTGAGGAAACCTACAAAAGAGGCATGCAATATTTGCAACGATGTCTGGAGCGGGATCGATCATTTCCGAACAGAGTTTCATTAGGATTTCTTTTGTAAATAATATCAGTATCCAACTATGATAACATAATTATTTTCATCAGTGTTTTGGCGTGATGAAGAATACGTTATTTTCCTCAATGTAGAAATATTCCGTGGAAAACGTTCAGGTCTTTCTTAAATAAAGTATCGACATAAGTGAGCTATTTAAGAGGGTTCCGTGAGGAGACACACATTTGCTAAGATTACAAACTTCGTATTTTTGTTATTTATATTGATACTATATGTCCAAAATAAATAGTGACCCGCCCGCCAGTTCTACGTTTAGAAATTGTGGAATCATTTTCTAAAGTAAACATGATTATAAGCTTTATTTGCGAATACCGGTGTGGATGATAATTTCCGATGATAGATTATGTAGGTCTTTATTGAATTAGAAAATTGCAATGTCGAAATAGGGTATCTTGCATTTTTTTTATTCATTTTCTTAATTTATTGGATCATCTTTTATCATGAAGATTATGTTATGACCAACCGACATAATGCTATGATAACCCAATATAATTATGAGACAACCCAACAAAATGTTATGATAACCGAACATAATGATGAGACAACAGAACTTAACGATGAGACATCCCAACACAATGTCATGACAACCCAACATAATGCTATGACAACCAAATATAATGATGAGACAACCCAACATAATGATAGAACAACCCAACACCATGTTATGACAACCCAACACAATGTTATGACAACCTAATATAAAGACGAGACATACCAACATAATGATGTGACAACAGAACATTATGATGAGACAACATAACATAATGATGAGACAACCCAACAGAATGTTATGACAAACCAACATAATGTTGAGACAACCTAACATAATGCTCTGACAACCAAACATAATGATGAGACAACCCAACACAATGTTATGACAACTGAACATAATGTTGACACAACCCAACACAATGTCATGACAACCCAACATAATAATGAGAAAACCCAACATAATGCTTATACATCCCAGCATAATGATTAGACAACCCATAGCAATGTAATGACAACTCAACATAATTATGAAACAACCCAACGCAATGTTATGACAACCCAACATAATGATGAGACAACCCAACATAATGTTTATACATCACAACATAATGATGAGACAACCTAACACAATGTTATGACAACCCAACACAATGTTATGACAACCCAACATAATTATGTGACAACCCAACGCAATGTTATGACAACCTAACATAATGATGAGACAACCTAACACAATGTTATTACAACCCAACACAATGTTATGACAACCCAACATAATGATGAGACAATCCAACATAATGTTATGACAACCCAACATAATGATGAGACATCTCAGCATAATGATATGACAACCCAATACAATGATTATATAACCCAGTATTATGATGAGACAACCCAACACAATGCTTTCGGAACCCAATACAATGTTTCTACAACCCAACATAACGATATGACTACTCAACACAATGATAGGACAAGCCAACACAATAACCTCCTAACCGAAGACAAAGACACGATAATCCAATATGATCATACATTGACCATTTAAGATGTCAATGCTGAACATAAGACAGCTCCGACGTTCCATAGTAATGACACAGTCTTTAATGGAGACTACAACGAACCACTGTGTCCTAATTTAGTTTATGTTACGCTTCTTTTGGGCATTTTTCCAAAAAGATGAAAATTCCAATTACAATAAACAACAAAGTAAACATCCTTTCTCCTGCTAACATTATTGCAAAAGCAGACTATATGTAATTCAAGTTTATGAAACTGAATGAATGCAATCTTAATGAGCAACTTTTGTTTAGATAATATGTGAAATTCAGAGCAAAGTGATATAAAACATTCCTTCCTGTTACAATCCATTAAAACTGGTTTAAATGTAAATGTTTTTAGAATTAGACCTTTTTTTTAAATTGCAAAGAAATGATTTGTATTGGTGTATAATTGCTGCATCGTAATCTTTATGGTGGGAAATTCTAAAATTTAGAAAAATGTCTCCGACCATGGAAGTGGTGAAACAATTCTATTTAGGATGAATTTGTATCTCATTGACTATTATAATGCAGTTACAATACTGCAACTAAAATAATGGAATTGAAGTATGTAACTGCTAGTAATATATAAGATACTATTGAAAATGACTAACAGTTTGAATTTCATTCCACATTCCAAAGAAGGAAATATTGGTAACATGATAGACAGAAAAGTAACAGTAAAGAATATTTCCACAAAGTGAACTGTTGACGTGTGTTACATTCTTACATACACTCTAATAATAGTCTTGATTTATGTGTGTATCTGTTTCAAAGTAAATAGGGTAGCTCAGTTATAAGACAGAAAGGCAAAGTATTTGTAACACCATATTTCCAGTAACAGGACTGAGTCCAAAGTAACAGGATGGAAAAAATCATATTTCAACAGAATAAGTGAAAGATTCTTCTACAAATTTTTGAAAATACAGCATCATCTGAACTGATCTGCATCAAATTGTTAACTTTACAAACCAAACACATTTCTTAGATGCTAAACCGCAAATACTTAGGTTTTATCCAAGATATACCGGAACATTGGCAAATCAGTTGCAGCGCGTTAAGCATTGCCTTTTAAAAAGGTATGTGATTAGTTTTTCATTTTAAACTTTTTAAGCATTGATGTTATTTGCATAAAATATTGAAAATCTGACCATTTTGAATGTTATAGGATCCACATAGTGTTTTCTTTAAGCAGGTTTTGAAATTCGTCCCACTTATTTGCCTCAACACAGAAATGTGAGTGTGATTCTTCATTTATTTCCGGTTTTGATATGATTGCAAGGAGAGTTTCCAGTTCATACCAACATTTGTCTTTGATAATTTTTGGGTCATGAAAAACAATTCTCTCTTCTACCCACTTTGTGCATACCCTCAACATAAATATCACTTTCACTGACATTTTCAACATAACCTGGATATGGTTCTTCATTATACACCACCACACACATATTTATTGAGAAATTGATGCAAGCTTGTCACATCTATTCTTTTGATCAAACCCTGTTTCTCTGTGTCTATAGATCCTCTTTCTGATCCTACAACCCACTACTACCCTCATTTCCATTACTTTCACCACTTCCTCCCTATTCTATTTTGCCTCCATGACTGCCCTCTTCTCCTACATCACCACCTGTCCCCTTTCCACCTACATCACCACCACCACTCCCCTCTTCTCCTACACCACTACTCCACTCTTTTCCTACATCACCAACACCACTCCCTTCTTTTCCTACATCACCACCACCACTCCCTTCTTCTCCTACATCACCACCACCACTCCCCTCTTCTCCTACACCACCACTCCCCTCTTCTCCTACATCACCACCACCAATCCCCTCTTCTCCTACATCACCACCACCACTTCCTTCTTCTCCTACATCACCACCATCACTCCCCTCTTCTCCTACATCACCACCACTACTCCCCTCTTCTCCTACATCACCACCACCACTCCCTTCTTCTCCTACATCACCACCACCACTCCCTTCTTCTCCTACATCACCACCACCACCATTTCCATCTTCTCCTACATCACCACCACCACCACTTCCATCTTCTCCTACATCACCACCACCACCATTTCCATCTTCTCCTACATCACCACCACCACCACCACTTCCATCTTCTCCTACATCACCACCACCACTCCCCTCTTCCTCTACAACACCATCATCATTCCCCTCTTCCCCAACATCACCACCACCAATCCCCTCTTTTCCTGCATCACCACCACCACTCCGCACTTCTCCTACATCACCGCCACCACTCCCCTATTCTCCTACATCACCACCACTCCACTCTTCGCCTACATCACCACCACCGCTTCTTTCTGCTCCTACATCACCGCCACCATTCCCCTTTTCTCCTACATCACAACCACCACTCCCAACTTCCCCTTCATCATCACCACTCCCCTCTTCCCCTACATCGCCACCACCAATCCCCTCTACTACTACATCACCACCACCACTTCCCTCTTCTCCTACATAACCACCACTTCCCACTTCTTCTACACCTCCACTGCCACTATCTGCTTTTACATTTCTAACAACAGACTCTTCTTTTAAACCTCCAGCACTACCATCTTTGCCTACATCTTTATCAATACCTTCCACTTCTAGGCCCCCAACGCTCTTCTATTTTCCATCCAACACCAGACTTGTTCCTTATTCCAGATTTACTGCTCTCCCATGTGTTACCCTGTTCCTCTCCAAAGTCATATCTGATCGCGTGCTGCACCACATGATAGTCACTGGGTCAACGACTTTCTGAATACGGGGTTTGATAAGTCTGTGTAAGTCTTTTCTCACATTTTGATTACCCAGTTTTGGGTACACTGAAAAAATCGGCATTTGCAAAACACAGTTTGTTTTTAAACTCTCCACTTCTTATTTGCTGAACGTTGTTCATCGCTGTCATATCTTTAACAAGTTTTTTTTCTTTTGAATGTCTTTGTCATATTTGTACTTTTCATTTTCCTTCTCTAAGTATTTTCTTCGCCTTCTATAGATCCGCATCTCACTTTTCTCTATATTAACGCTGTTTCTCGGCAGCAGATAAATCCATTTTATTTCACCTGAAAAATAGACAACCATTACAATGACCTACTAATCATGGAATATTTCTCTACAAGTTAGATTATTTGTTAGTTATTTGAAGAAATGTCCATCCTGTTACTTTGTGAGTCTCTCCTGTTACCATTACAGCCCTATTGTTTGGTGGAAATGTTAACCCATTAGATGCTATGGCGCTGTCTATTTTGAGCCATGCATGAAGTTCAGGTACATGTACTATGATAACCGTATTTGTATGAGAAAAGTTACATCCTGTTACTACACAAATCTCAACTGTTACTGTTAACATGGTACATTTTATGTTTCTATTCTTTGCGATAGGAAATTGTAACACTTTTGTATTTATTGCATTGTCAATCTGTAGTATTAAAGCCACATATAAATAATATGAGACAATGTCTGTAGCTATTTCTTTATCTGTGTTTAAGCTTCATATGCACAGATAATACTTGCAAAAATGATATATCCTGTTACCAAAAGGTATTTCCTGTTACTTTTTATTGCTTTTCATTTCGATTATATGCAGTTGGAAATAAAAGATTTATCATGTTTTATTGCAACGTCTAAATTCAGTATAAGGCACTTCTCCAATGTATTTTATACAAACAGTATTTGATGATTAGATGTTTAAATAATAGCATTTATGATGGAAGTTCCATCCTGTTACTAAATGATTCTTTGCTGTTACTGTTTGTGTTTGAGTTTCAATTCTGTCAGTTAGGAAAAGGCACATCCAACTCCATAAAAAAAAAAGTCAAAATTTGAATAACGACCCAGGTCTGCAATCGTAGATCAACATTCAATGCAGATCCAGGTCTGAGATCGTAGATCAACATTCAATGCAGATCCAGGTCTGAGATCGTAGATCAACATTCAAAAATAAAGTCAAAATTTGAATAACGACCCAGATCTGCAATCGTAGATCAACATTCAATGCAGATCCAGGTCTGTGATCGTAGATCAACATTCAAAATAAAAGTTGGAATTTGAATAACGACCAAGGTCTGCAATCGTAGATCGACATTCAAAATAAAATTTAAAATATGGACAAAATTTGAATACAGACCCAGGTCTGAGATCGTAGATCAACATTCAAAATAAAAGATAAAAGACGGACAGAACTTGAATACAGACCCAGGTCTGAGATCGTAGATCAACATTCAAAATAAAAGTCGGAATTTGAATACCGACCCAGGTCTGCAATCGTAGATCGACATTCAAAATAAAATTAAAAATACGGACAAAATTTGAATGCAGACCCAGGTCTGTGATCGTAGATCGACATTCAAAATAAAATTTAAAAGACTGACAGAACTTGAATACAGACCCAGGTCTGAGATCGTAGATCAACATTCAAAATAAAAGTCGGAATTCGAATAACGACCCAGGTCTGCAATCGTAGATCGACATTCAAAATAAAAGTTAAAAGACGGAGTTAACTTGAATGCAGATCCAGGTCTGACATCGTAGATCAACATTAAAAAATAAAGTCGAAATTTGAATAACGACCCAGGTCAGCAATCGTAGATCGACATTCAAAATACAAGTTAAAAGACGGACAGAACTTGAATACAGACCAAGGTCTGAGATCGTAGATCAACATTCAAAATAAAAGTCGGAATTTGAATACCGACCCAGGTCTGCAATCGTAGATCGACATTCAAAATAAAATTAAAAATACGGACAAAATTTGAATGCAGACCCAGGTCTGTGATCGTAGATCGACATTCAAAATAAAATTTAAAAGACTGACAGAACTTGAATACAGACCCAGGTCTGAGATCGTAGATCAACATTTAAAATAAAAGTCGGAATTTGAATAACGACCCAGGTCTGCAATCGTAGATCAACATTCAAAATAAAAGTTAAAAGACGGAGTTAACTTGAATGCATATCCAGGTCTGACATCGTAGATCAACATTAAAAAATAAAGTCGAAATTTGAATAACGACCCAGGTCGGCAATCGTAGATCGACATTCAAAATACAAGTTAAAAGACGGACAGAACTTGAATACAGACCAAGGTCTGAGATCGTAGATCAACATTCAAAATAAAAGTCGGAATTTGAATATCGACCCAGGTCTGCAATCGTAGATCGACATTCAAAATAAAATTAAAAATACGGACAAAATTTGAATGCAGACCCAGGTCTGTGATCGTAGATCAACATTCAAAATAAAATTTAAAAGACTGACAGAACTTGAATACAGACCCAGGTCTGAGATCGTAGATCAACATTCAAAATATAAGTCGGAATTTCAATAACGACCCAGGTCTGCAATCGTAGATCGACATTCAAAATAAAAGTTAAAAGACGGAGTTAACTTGAATGCAGATCCAGGTCTGACATCGTAGATCAACATTAAAAAATAAAGTCGAAATTTGAATAACGATCCAGGTCGGCAATCGTAGATCGACATTCAAAATACAAGTTAAAAGACGGACAGAACTTGAATACAGACCAAGGTCTGAGATCGTAGATCAACATTCAAAATAAAAGTCGGAATTTGAATAACGACCCAGGTCTGCAATCGTAGATCGACATTCAAAATAAAATTAAAAATAAAGTCAAAATTTGAATAACGGCCCAGATCTGCAATCGTAGATCAACATTCAATGCAGATCCAGGTCTGTGATCGTAGATCAACATTCAAAATAAAAGTTGGAATTTGAATAACGACCCAGGTCTGCAAACGTAGATCGACATTCAAAATAAAATTTAAAATATGGACAAAATTTGAATACAGACCCAGGTCTGAGATCGTAGATCAACATTCAAAATAAAAGATAAAAGACGGACAGAACTTGAATACAGACCCAGGTCTGAGATCGTAGATCAACATTCAAAATAAAAGTCGGAATTTGAATACCGACCCAGGTCTGCAATCGTAGATCGACATTCAAAATAAAATTAAAAATACGGACAAAATTTGAATGCAGACCCAGGTCTGTGATCGTAGATCGACATTCAAAATAAAATTTAAAAGACTGACAGAACTTGAATACAGACCCCGGTCTGAGATCGTAGATCAACATTCAAAATAAAAGTCGGAATTTGAATAACGACCCAGGTCTGCAATCGTAGATCGACATTCAAAATAAAAGTTAAAAGACGGAGTTAATTTGAATACAGATCCAGGTCTGACATCGTAGATCAACATTAAAAAATAAAGTCGAAATTTGAAAAACGACCCAGGTCGGCAATCGTAGATCGACATTCAAAATACAAGTTAAAAGACGGACAGAACTTGAATACAGACCAAGGTCTGAGATCGTAGATCAACATTCAAAATAAAAGTCGGAATTTGAATAACGACCCAGGTCTGCAATCGTAGATCGACATTCAAAATAAAATTAAAAATAAAGTCAAAATTTGAATAACGGCCCAGATCTGCAATCGTAGATCAACATTCAATGCAGATCCAGGTCTGTGATCGTAGATCAACATTCAAAATAAAAGTTGGAATTTGAATAACGACCCAGGTCTGCAAACGTAGATCGACATTCAAAATAAAATTTAAAATATGGACAAAATTTGAATACAGACCCAGGTCTGAGATCGTAGATCAACATTCAAAATAAAAGATAAAAGACGGACAGAACTTGAATACAGACCCAGGTCTGAGATCGTAGATCAACATTCAAAATAAAAGTCGGAATTTGAATACCGATCCAGGTCTGCAATCGTAGATCGACATTCAAAATAAAATTAAAAATACGGACAAAATTTGAATGCAGACCCAGGTCTGTGATCGTAGATCGACATTCAAAATAAAATTTAAAAGACTGACAGAACTTGAATACAGACCCCGGTCTGAGATCGTAGATCAACATTCAAAATAAAAGTCGGAATTTGAATAACGACCCAGGTCTGCAATCGTAGATCGACATTCAAAATAAAAGTTAAAAGACGGAGTTAATTTGAATACAGATCCAGGTCTGACATCGTAGATCAACATTAAAAAATAAAGTCGAAATTTGAAAAACGACCCAGGTCGGCAATCGTAGATCGACATTCAAAATACAAGTTAAAAGACGGACAGAACTTGAATACAGACCAAGGTCTGAGATCGTAGATCAACATTCAAAATAAAAGTCGGAATTTGAATAACGACCCAGGTCTGCAATCGTAGATCGACATTCAAAATAAAATTAAAAATACGGACAAAATTTGAATGCAGATCCAGGTCTGACATCGTAGATCAACATTCAAAATAAAAGTTAAAAGACGGACAGAACTTGAATACAGACCCAGGTATGAGATCGTAGATCAACATTCAAAAATAAAGTCGAAATTTGAATAACGACCCGGGTCGGCAATCGTAGATCGGCATTCAAAATACAAGTTAAAAGACGGACAAAACTTGAATACAGACCCAGGTCTGAGATCGTAGATCAACATTCAAAATATAAGTCGGAATTTGAATAACGACCCAGATCTGCAATCGTAGATCGACATTCAAAATAAAATTAAAAATACGGACAAAATTTGAATACAGATCCAGGTCTGACATCTTAGATCAACATTCAAAATAAAAGTTAAAAGACGGACAGAATTTGAATACAGACCCAGGTCTGAGATCGTAGGTCAACATTCAAAATAAAAGTTAAAAGACGGACAGAACTTGAATACAGACCCAGGTCTGAGATCGTAGATCAACATTCAAAATAAAAGTCGGAATTTGAATACCGACCCAGGTCTGCAATCGTAGATCGACATTCAAAATAGAATTAAAAATACGGACAAAATTTGAATGCAGACCCAGGTCTGAGATCGTAGATCAACATTCAAAATAAAAGTTAAAAGACGGACAGAACTTGAATACAGACCCAGGTATGAGATCGTAGATCAACATTCAAAATTAAAGTTAAAAGACGGACAGAACTTGAATACAGACCCAGGTCTGATATCGTAGATCAACATTCAAAATAAATGTCGGAATTTGAATACAGACCCAGTTCTGAGATCGTAGATCAACATTCAAACTGAAAGTTAAAAGACGAACAGAACTTGATTACAGACCCAGGTCTGCAATCGTAGATCGACATTCAAAATAAAAGTTAAAAGACGGAGTTAACTTGAATGCAGATCCAGGTCTGACATCGTAGATCAAAATTCAAAATAAAAGTTAAAAGACGGACAAAACTTGAATACAGACCCAGGTCTGAGATGGTAAATCAACATTCAAAATAAAAGTCGGAATTTGAATACAGACTCAGGTCTGAGATCGTAGATCAACATTCAAAATAAAAGTTAAAAGACGGACAGAACTTGAATGCAGACCCAGGTCTGAGATCGTAGATCAACATTCAATGTTAATTCTTGCTACAAATAATTAATTATACATGACGAAGTGTCGCGAGTAAAACCCAAACCCGTACCTTAAAGTTCAAGGTCACACTTTGAGTTTGTTTGACAATACTTTTTGTATGTTTAAGATTTCGTGTCCGGCCTCTTACTTTGTCATGCATTGATTGATTTAATAAATACTTGATACAAATTATTTTTTAATTACTCAAGTTAAAGCTGATAACCACAACCCTGAGTGTAGCAAAATAAGTATGGATATGGCTTGTTAAGAAAATTGTATTTCGACGATAAGTATATGCTTGTTTGTTACACTAAGGGTTATTTATAACCACAACCCTGAGTGTAACAAAATAAATTTTGAAGCACAATATCCCCCTCACCACGATGGTTTCCTAAATTGTGTTACTTATTGCAACAATATGTCACATATCGCCCCTTAGTGTAACACATTATTTTTGTTACATTAAGAGTTGCAATGTCAACCACAAACAAAACTTTTGGTTAGACTTATTTCCTCACTTAAAACGTTTAATAACTTAGAAACAGATAAAGAACACAAAACTTAATAACACTCACTTGTGTGTGAGAAGTGCATGTGTATAACAAATAATATAACTTGGTCAGGTCTTTAGTATTTATTGACAAAGCAGTGCGAATCAGTCGAGCATGCTGTCTTACGGTCTTGTTTTTCTACCAATACCTTCCTATTTTCGTTCCATTTTATAACCTTTTTGTAATATGAAAATATATTTTACCAGCTTAAACAAAAATGAGTATGCAGATTGTGCATTGCTATCAAAGGGAGTTGCCTTGCATTATATAATGATATGATTATATCAAATGGTTCGCATGGATTTTGTCAATGTCAATTTGAAAAGGAATTGTTATTTTTTTTGTTATTATCACTAACTGCTATAGCAACCATTTGTAATCATAGCAACCGATCGTAACAAAGCTTACCGGAGCTTATGTTTAATTGTTGCAACATGCGACAGCAGTCATGTGATGTTTTGCTAATATTTAACAAACCGTTAAAAAAGGACCCCATCTTTGATCAAAATTTAATACTGATCAGTTTTCAACGACTGTTTTGATCAGAATTTAATGTTGAAATGTGACCCGGGTCAATTTTCAACGGGGTCAAAATTTAGTGTTACACCGGCGTGAATAAACAATTGAATTGAAATTAACAATGAACTTAGATGCGAATATATTCTTAATCGTTTTATCCGTATATCATGTTAATGTCCATTTATCTTCATCGATCAAATAATACACCAGAACTTGTTCAATTCACAAGATTTATTCCAGAAGTATTAATTTTGTAAAAAGACCATAATCAACTTTTTTTTATAAGTGTGTTCATCCTCAAAAAACTGATTTTTTTATAAATGTTTTTTTTTTAGTAAATATAAATTATATTCTAATTGATATGATTACTGAAATGTCGATAGCTAGTGCGAATACATGAGTTGTTGCGCCTGCTTGTGTAATGTGTGCGTGCGTGCGTGTGTGTGCGTTTATGTGTGTGCGCGTATGTGTGTATGCGTGTGGGTATATGAAAATATGCATGTAAGTCTTATATTTTGTTTGATGATGAGCTATACGATTAATGCAAGTCGATAGTCAAATATACGTCTTTTCCGCATTAATAATTGCTTGAGCAAACTGTAGCCAGCGACAAATCAGGTGCAAATTCCCAGGTATAACGTAGATTATATAATATATAATATATAATATATATAATGCACGTGTCTATATAATAACATATCCGTACTTTTCGTTGATTTCATTCCGTCGAATCCCGACCAATTGTAATGGTATTGTGATATTATTTGTACCAATCACATTTGCGCAAGTAAGATATAAAAAGTGAAACAATATGTGTCTTGTATGCTATTTCCTGATATTACGCAATTTTAACTCAAAGTTTATTTTAGGTGATTCACGTCTATTCTTTACTTTTTTACTTACTAGTGTTCAGGTTCATAAAACACACAAACACTAATGAACATGTTTATAAAATATCTACTCAAAATATTTTTATTTTGCAATAGCGGATGCGATAACGCTATATCAAAGGATGAAAAAGAAATCATACGTGCAACAAATTAATAAACACTATTGTTAATTACTTTAAACCGAAAACATATTTCCTTTTTGTTAGATATAATCCGTGTGTGTGGTTTAAGTGGTATATCGGTGTATACATTAAAATAATTAATTAGTGACATGTACTTATTAGTATCCGTGTAAAACGTGTATATATAGGCTTACCAATTAGACTAAGCAAATGTGTATGAAACCGACCTGCGTTCACCTGATCAATATACTTGCAATAAACCATTATGACTAAATTGGTGAGTAGTTAATTGATTTTTTAGATTTTGTTTGAAATAAAGTGGCGACAATATCTATATGATAAACATATACACGTTGCAGTGTCTGAACAATGAAAATGTCAGGTATAAGAAAAACTTGGTGTTTCAGGTGTTTGACGCAAATTTACAAAACAAATATTAACGATATGGCAGAACATATATTAAAGTGATTTTTTTTTTAAAATATTGATATGAATGCAATTTATACCTAAACTTACCTTTACTTGTACAGGTACACGCAGTTCTAGTAACTGTTTTGGCAGTTGTTGTATTTAGTCGATACGGAAGTTCTCAATGGCGAGGAAGAGCCGGTATAAGATTAGGACGGGGACGGACCCCGCAATTTAACATCGGAATCAACAGGAGATGGAGAAATGGTAGATTTAGTGCTGGTGGTTTTGTCAATGCCAGGGGGGGCTGGGGAGCTAGTGCCAGCTTATCATTTCGATTCAAACGGGAAGCCTCGCATTGGGTATGTTTCATCATGTTAGTTTTATTGCCATAAGCGATAATGATTCAATTCTAATATCACATTTGGTCGCAATCTTTTCTTAGTTATGTCTAATTTTGCAAAGATATAATAATTCCTGAAACCCACAATGACTGTTAGAAGTATTGGTTAGTGCCACGTGTTGAATTCTACATATTATAAATGTATATGAATAAAGTATACAACTACTAAACTGACGTTGTATGTCTAATTCAGAACGGAGAACATTTCACCCTGTTCATCCAAGCGAACCCGTGTCATTTTGACATATACGACACCAACAAGGACGGAGCAATAACACTGGATGATCTTACAGCTTTCTTTGTTGACGAATCATTGGCAAAAACGTTTTTCCGCGATTTGGATATCTTTTCAGGTTTGTGTAACACATATTCGCCTTTTTCTAATTTCATGTTTAACATATTACTGTATGTCAATATAATATATTTGCTAGAGAATATTTATTCGATTGGTGGAGTTTAAAAATAAAGGGGATGGGCATTGTCAACTTTTTCATCTTCACTTTATTGTATATGCATTTGATAAAGAAAGTAAATGTGATATACCATTGATTTCCATTCTATACATTTGACAGCTTTCACAAATATAACGTTGATACAGTTATATAAGAGCCATGTCTGAAATAATATTATATGTAAAATTCGAATATCAGTCGGTCTTACAACACACTGTACGAGAATATACAGCTTAAGACGTACACTTTAGAAATAGAGAATACCATGTTAGTGTCTGATATTATCAACTTTATCAGGTGAGGCTTAGAAAATAATAGGACGAGGCTCTGCCGAGTCCTTGTGTTTTTTCGTGCCAAACCTGATGAAGTTGATAATATCAGACGCTAATATAGTATTATCTTTATCATGTCAATATTTCTAATTCGTCTTTTTTTTATGAAATTGAAAATCAGCATAAAACGTTGTTTCAGCCTGTAGAGAATCCGTTTAGGTCAAAATGTATAATTAATCATAATGACATCATGTGTGTGATAAACTTGTGTTGTCGTGATAAACCTATGTTTATCAGACAGACATTTTATTAACATAATTGAATGCATTGGCATGATTAAATGCGTTTGATAATCATTACAGTATAAATTTGGTATTTTCAAGGCGTTGTAACTAGTGGTGTAGCTCAATGACTAAGTTAAAGTCTTAATGAAAGCAAAAACGTATATAGGGAAGGAACACAATTGATTGATATGTTAAACACGCTCGCTTATTCATGCAATATCATGCGAAATCTCGTTTTCAAATATCCTAACTTCCATTCATCTCAGAAATACAAATCAAAATTTATTGCACAATGGAATTATCTCTAAAACGCACCCCAATGAATTGTTCTTAAAATTGTTGAAGTTCTTATGATTACAAACTTTATATACTGCAACTAAATATAACATAGGCAAAGTACTTGAAATTTTACTTCAAATTGCAATATTTTATATTCAAGATAATTTTGCATGTTTAATATATTACACAGTATCCACGGTTACATACACGTTACATTTTATGTAATAGAAATCAGTTGCCTGTGAAATTTTAATGATTGATTTGCCAAATTATTAATTCTTCGCATGCTATTTTATCAACATTTAGTAGAGAGATGCAAGTTTCTTATCCTTCTATAGAAGTCCTTGATGGAATGTCATTGTTAGTCTAAAGGTTGTAAATATCATTTATTAAGAAGGAAATAGATACGTGAATATTATACAATGTTGATTGTTTTCTTATACCTTATTCATAGCATGCAATGTGTAAAGTTGACCTTGTAAGACATGCTTCTCAGTGTGTAATTTTTATGTAATGAGGTTGATTATGAAATATGTAGATGATTTCCAATTTCACTAATAAAAACCAATGCGCATATATTCACGTAGTAACTAAAATACATTTACAAAACAATTATTTTAAACGTATATAGAGTAGTTAAACGTGAGGAAATAATGATGCCTTCATCAATGCACTGCACCAAAACCCTCCATTAGCTAATATTAACGATAATGATATATAAATATTTCCATCATTTTCTGCACTTTCGCAACAGCATATCACTTATATAACGGTGGGCGTTCCTGGGATCCGCTGGTTAACCAATACTTAACACACTTTATTTCTTCAAGCCACAGATACTTACCCACTTATTCAGGGGTGAGACAATCTTGTTCGTAGAACAAAGTTTACAGCTAATCAACACAGAGACTGCAGTAGGGCGGGGATTGGAACCTGCCACTCCTAGAGTGACATTCAGTCGTGTTGCAAAATGATCTAGTTAGTCCCGGCAAACATAACTTTCTTGGGTTTTATCAAGATGACACTCGTGACAGAATGTAAACTTTTGTCCCTAAAGTCTATTGTTGATGATTCGTCACTTGATTCGGGTAGTGTATTAGTGTATATATGTTTTTAGTATAATGTTGATGTATCACTTATATTCAATTATCGTGTTTTAGGTGATGGTAAAGTCGGCATCGACGAGTTCAACTTTATGGCACCAATGATCATTACAGGATGCTCCGAGTCAAGCTTGTCTGACGAAAATAAGGAAACAAAAACACCTTATAAAATATCGTAATTAAGACAATATTCAGTACCTATTAATATTACTTATAATGTATTGTATATTTAAACAACAAGATCTTTCAATTGTCAACTTTGCTAATGTGCAATAAAACTAATTAAAATATGGAGAATTTACTATTTGATTCCATTTGCACCTAATGATGTAAGACGGAGCGCTTCTAGTAAACCGCTCAGCTACTTCTCGTCAGTAAAAATATTTTGTTTGATATAGAATGGCACTTACGTTATATTCCGACAAATCGTTTTGGAGGGGAAAAAAAACCCGACAAAGATTACTTAATTAAAAACAAAATATTGTTTCGGAGTTATAAGGACATGTAAAATTGTTATAAAGTATGTACGTAGATGTCATTTATTCAATAAATGTTTAATGTACATATTTATTCGAGATTCTGAAAGTAACAAATAATAGCTCCGAAATTTTTCACGGTCAAGTGAATATGACATTGATGCATTCAAACATAAAATTTAAATCACACACTTGTAATATAACAATAAGTTATTCCATTAGTTACTTTGGGTTTCAACATTATTTGTTTATAGGAAAAATATATACCGAAATCACTGACACATTCCTAATGAAGAACTAAATAGTTTTGAAAATGGTGGCGACTGTGGTCGCCAAGATTCCTTCCATATACCTACCATTTCTGTAATGATATGTCTTTTGTTTATTAAAGAAAATCTGAAGCTGTTATAACAATGATGTTACATGTTGGCATTGACTGTCAGACAAGTAATGTACGTAATGAGTATTGGCAAGTACATATTTAAGAGGCAAGTAAGATAAGAAATGGAAGTCATTGTCAACATATAAATACAAACACATGAGCCGGTAGAAATGTTTGCGATTGAGGAACAATTACGTACATTTCGACATTTTATATCACAGTCAAACCAATAACAATTATCAATTTGATAAAAAAAAAAACAAAGACATAACTTGTGTAAACTGGAAGATACTTTCGAATGGAGGCAGTCACTTTGAGAAATATTCTGAAAGTTAGTAAAATTTCAAAGATAATTTTTATACTGAAATAATCTACTATTTATTATATTATAAATCTTTAATAACAGTTTAAAATGGAACATACGAAACTAATAATTAAGTTAGGGGATATTGAAGATTTATACGTTACAGATATTACAAATATAGAAATAAAAACAACACACTTAAAGAATATAATGTGAACAATAAAACATTCTATGTGGTGATAATATGGGTAACCAGCCTTTAACAGTCAGTAAGTTTTATAAACCTTAGTCTTGTTCACAGAGGCACATGACCTCACTCTTTACCTGGTCGTAAAATAAAAACAATGTAAACAAAGGAAGCCGAGTCAGACTCGCGTATCCACTTACAAACGCTGTGTCATAATAATGCGTATGATTGTTAAAATATGTAACCCTTTTGGCAATGAAAGAAAACAATATTTAACCTATTTTGTTCTTCGTGTATATTCCAAATTTCAGAGTCATTAAAGTTCAAAGGCGCTAGGTACCATATGCATGTGTTTTTCGTGTATGTCCCGATTTCCAAAGTCATTAAAGTTCAAAGGCGCTAGGTACCATATGCATGTGTTTTTCGTGTATATATTCCGATTTCCAAAGTCATTAAAGTTCAAAGGCTCTAGGTACCATATGCATGTGTTTTTAATACACGTGTGTCTCAATATAAGGAACACGCTCTGTGTGACATCAGACGTTAGATGTTCTAGTGTTCTACAACCATCAGAAACAACTTTGTTTCGTATTTCATAAGAAGATGCTGCAATTTAGTAGATCAGCAATTTTGTTGGGTGGGGTGGGAAAGAAGCTTATTTTATATTTAAAAGACTCGTTCATAGTGTAGTTGATTGATATTTTAAGGCGTCTGTATTTTTGAGCAAAGACATGTTAATGAGTTATATGCCATATGCTATTGTCATTAACATCGCCCGGCTTCGCTGTAAACAATAACAGTTCTGGAGTTGTTCAGTTTTGACAGACAGAATGACACATTAGATTTTCATCGTTTTTTCTTTAAGTTTTGTCTTCAAGTAACTATGATCTCAACATCTCATAAATGCATACCGTCTTTCATTTTGGTATGTTTGTATGACTTCGCTTAAACATTATTGGACACGAAAATGAAAAAAATAATGTATATGGTTTGGATCGCCATTGTTTATCAACATAGAACAGTTTTTAAATCATGGTTTCCATAGTAGGAATATGCCCACTCATAAACATGTCTGGTATTTTGACCAATGTTTATTAACAACAGTGCAATGACACCCCTACGTTTATGGTGTTGTTGTTTTTTTAGAATCAGCGATATCTTACTGTATATATCCGTCACGTCCTTTGTTCTACTGATATGCAGAAAGTAATTGCAATCTGTATAGACGATTTAGAAAATATTTTAACCAAATCCATATGGCATTTTTAATGCAATAATTTTCCTTTCGCTATTGAAAGGTGGTGCAACTATTTAGTAATATGTTAAAATACATAAGTAAATCGTACATGCACAAAGTGTAAATGTTTATTTGAATACATACTTAACTGCGATAGTGAACACTAAGACACATGTATGAGTAAGACAACTTTGTATTTCAATAAAAAAATTTCCTCATATTTTCATGTTACCAATTTCTTACATACGAAGTTGCAAATGGCAATATTTGGAGAAGCGTGATATTGCTCCTGGGACCAATGCAATTTGATAAAAAATGACAAAAAAATTAATGTACAGTTTACGATACTTTTTCAATATATCCTCCAATCTTTCGTATACTTTATGTCAACCTAGTCACTTATCTAAACTAACAAAGTCTAATTGATGTCTTAAGTACTTTGATATTATGAACTTGATGAAGAACGACAATTACGTTGTTTGATTCCATGGAAACGGCTATAATAAAATCTTAAAACGGAACAAACATTAAAATTATAGTTAGACTCTAACGTTATTGTGCTGGTAATTTAATGCAAGGTGATTTACAAGCGTTTCCCAAACGTGATGTCACACGTGACTTTTCTCATTCCCGAACGTGTGTAACACGTGATTTTTCTCATTCCCGAACGGGATGTCACACGTGACTTTTCCCATTCACGAACATGATGTCACGTGACTTTTCTCATTCCCGAACGGGATGTCACACGTCACTTATTCCATTTCCGAATAACAAGGGAAATAGTTTTCGATAATGGAAAACAACAGTTGAATTAACTACAAATGAATCAATTTAATTCCGAAAATTTGTATTTAATTTTAATAGAAATATCAATTTTAATCACAAAGTGTACTTCCTTAATCATTCTTAAATTTATATAAAAGTGTATACAAGACAAAGATTGATGCAAGCATCAATGGCGCTGCAAGTCTGTTTTAAAGAAACAACAATGAGTTTGCTTTGTATGTTTATTTTATGAATATGTACCAACAGAGAATGACCGTTTAGTGCAAAACGTTATGAAGAGACAAAACAATCAATTTGAACACGTAAGACTAGCTTGATCAATAAGATGTAGGAAAGCCATAAATATATAATCGAAAGATAAACGAGTTCTGTCGATTTATCAGAGTAAAAAAATAGAATTAAGTCACCACTTCAAAGATTGTGTTATGACACCTTTTCTCAAACACGAAACACAATTACAAAGCATTTCCTAAGCCAAATCTATCACACATACTGTCCGTCTTTTCATCCAGTTCTGAAAGCATTTTTTATAGTCCTCAATGGGTATACGTCTCAGGTACTGGCAAAGAGCAGATCCATCTGCTTTTCGCTAAGCACAGCGCCTCCCAGTGAGAATCGTTTTCAGCCGAGGGAACAGGAAATAGTCGCAGTGTACCATGTTTTGCGATAGAGTGGATGCTTCAACACTAGCAATTATTCCCTGTTCAAATAATCCTTCACAATATGAGCCTTATGTGAGGATGCGTTATCACGTACTTAACGCCGTGTTTAGGCCGATGCACATTGAAGTATTTGTTCTTAAAAAACAACGTTTTTTTTATAGAATTTGGCAGACATACTTCTACCTTTGGGAACAGGCACTTGTATTGCGGATCCATGAATTGGTATGTCTCTTGGTACCTCTTGGTAAGTTTCGTAGCCACTACACGATTCGAACTCTTTCGTTGTGACTCAAAAAAGCGTACCAAGTCTCATCACCAGTTATTAAGTCAGAAAAACTCGCATTGTCACATTTCGGGTACAACTTCAATACTTTTCTGGCCTTTTTAACGCGTTCCTGTTTCTGCTTTTTTGTCAACAAATGAGGTAACCAACGTGCACATTTCTTTTTAACAAGCAGAAGTTTGCACAGAATGAAATAAACTCGTGCCGGTGTAACATTAAATTTTGACCCCGTTGACGGATGAGTGATCCATTTTTAACATTGACAACTGACACCGACCGTTATTTAATGACCTACCCACACGTGAAAAATTGACCCTCGTTAAAATCTGATCATCAACAGCTGGAAACTGACCGAATAGTCGGCCGGACAACATTTCAACATTGAAAACTGCTATTATAAATGTTGATGTTATAAACATGGATATAAAGTGTGAATTATAACCGGAAAATGTTGGTATACGATATTTTAATGATTTTTTTTTAAAAGGAACGGCTTGCCTTTTTGAGTAACTTAGCGTAATTATAAATAACGACGCTTTAATGGGTGTAAGAGACCTTCAATTATTGGGGAATTATTTTCTTTAGTTTTAACCCTTTTACTGTGTATGTTGTGGATTATGTACATAACTTATGAATAAAATATGTTTAAACCAATTATTTGGGAGAGGCAACCTCAGAGTTCTTCTCTACTCCCGCTATTGGGATACTTGGAACCGCTCCGAAAAATGTTTGATACATATTAAAACACTAACTACTGAATACTACTAATTTCTAAGAGAATATGTTTTTTATCTATGCTAAGGTTGATTTATTTTATTTAATGCGTTATTATTTAAACGCACGCACGCACACGAGCACGCATACGGCATTAGATGTTTTTAAAAGCGAATCTCTAACGTTTTACAAACCAGTACACTGCGAGTCAAGACGTAGGGGAACAAAGCATGCTTTCTAATGGAGTTTACGGGGGAGGTGGGTATGGTAATTATTAACTCCAATATTTTTTTGACTTTAAAACGCTTTTATCAAAGAAACATACACACACAAGATATATACTTAAGACTAAACCATAAGATGTATTAAAAGGTGAACCTCAATCGAGTTTCATTCCAATTCAAAGAGCCAAGACGTATCGGAGAGTTTCCACCACCCGTCCTGAAAATTTGAGTAGGTGGTTTGTGTATGACAGGGACCTAGGTTGGTCGAAGTAAACCTGAAGGCCCAAAATATTTTTTTAGCTACCGTAAGGTTGCCCGCTTATTCAACCCGCACACTAATAGCATGTATACAAGTTTAGCAACATTTTGCAGAACATATATTGTCATGTAATATTGAAATCACTAATACATTTATTTGTTTTCGTTTTTACTTGCATAGGTGCAAACAATTAAACATATTTGGCTGTAAGAAAATTATATCTCACACATAGGATAGAAATGCGTTTATTTTCAATTTGCTCAGACAAAACGTACAAGGTGATCCTAACCGATATTCCAGGCCTAGACATTTTTATTGGGGCGCTGAGGTACTCCGCTACATATTTGTTTTAAAAATGGAAATGCCTGCAGTGCCTACGGTTTAGCTACGCCGGTGTGTGTAGGAGGGGACATGTAATGTGTGTCATGTTCAGTGTTTTATATATATTGCAGCTACGCCGTTAAGTTTTAAATCAAAATACATTTTGGGACAACGTATATGCTTACTCCGCTAACCTTACCAAACTTAATCATTGTGGTAGGAGGTCACTCCGCCCCGGCTGCTACGCCTTTACTCTATGACTGTAATGTTAGTAGGTAGTTCGCAGTTGGTAGTTCGAATGACCAACTACCGACCAGCTGCCAGTTGGGGATTCGGAATCGTTATTATAATTATTATTTGATTTACATATTTAACTCGTGTTAATATGTTTAAAAATATAATCAATAAAAATGTATGTAAAGTAATAGAAAATCAGAATCCCGTACTGGCAGCTGGTTGGTAGTTGGCTATTCGCGGCGAATCCCCAACTGGACATTTTGAATCGCCGTCTGGTGAGTTTACTCGTTATATTGAAGAACCAACCCGGCACTAGTGTGTTATCTATTATTATAAACTTACTTTTTATTGAATTGATTAGTTAAAAAAATAAAACAACGATTTAAAAAAATAAATCCGAATCCCCAACTGGCAGCTCGTTGGTAGTTGGCGATTCACGGCGAATCCCCAACTGGACATTTTGAATCGCCGTCTGGTGAATATACTCGTTATATTGTAGAAATAGCTGTTTAATTTTTTAACTAATCAATTCAATAAAAAGTAATTTAATGATAATAAATAACACACCAGTGCCGGTTTGGTTCTTCAAAATAACGGGTATACTCACCAGGCGGAGATTCAAAATGTCCAGTTGGGGATTCGCCGCGAATCGCCAACTACCAACCAGCTGCCAGTTGGGGATTCAGATTTTCTATTAATTTACATATATTTTTATTGATTATATTTTTAAACATTTTAACACGAGATAAATATGTAAATCAAATAATAATCATAATCCCCAACTGGCAGCTGGTTGGTAGTTTTTATTTGAATCCCCAACTACCAACTGCGAACTACCTACTAATTTTACAGTCATCTTTGCTCTCATATGTAAGAAATCAGAAACAATAAAAATTATTAACGGTGTGACCCACTTTCATCGAAGGTAAATCACCATTATAATGATTCATTCTAACATCGATAACCTATATACATTGTACTAAATATCAGAGTATCTTTAAAACGTTTTACCCTAAATATATTAAATTATAGGCTAGACCAACGATTCCGTTACTAAGTAAATGAAATTATGGTAACGGTAATCAACCTATATAATTGGTTCATTCATTAATATTTATTAGATAATTTGGCAGTTTGGCGGGAAAATAACAAGACTAGCCTATTAAGGAAGGGGATTTATTTGCATCAGTCATGGCATATTTAAAAGTGTGATAAAATTGAAATAAACAACAAAAGTACCGTTGGCACCTAAAAATAAAAAAAAAAAACACAAAAAAGGTCATAAAAAGTTTGTCTATATCTATTTACATAAAAGATGTTTTTATTCGCTGAACGATGATAACCTGTGTATTAAAATAGACTAGTCCGCATAGCTTTCGTAGTCAAGGGACAGTACAATGACCTATTTATAAAAACAAATTTAATGGTTTGATAAACTGAGAATAACAGAACTTCAAGGTAATATAATGTATGAGACCAAGACTTTACCGTCCAAATTGTAAAATAAAACGTAGAATACAGAATGTTTCCGATTTTGATGGTACATGTACCTTGTGTGATATTGCATTGTATTGACTTGTCATTATTCAACGGGATCAAAATTTAATGTTACACCGGCATCAGGTTTAAACAAGCTGGCTTTAGATACACTACTGGCTTCATTTCACGGTAGTTTAAACAGGTAGATAGTGCATTAAGTTTTATATCTATCAAATAAATTGATTAGGTTTCATTTATTAACATTACTTACAACTTCTTCACAAGAATGACAGAACAAAAAACCAACCAACATACAGCCGTTAGAAACAGATATACAGATCTCACGACTGCACGAGTATCGCTGACACCATCATGGGAATTAAACGAGGTAAAGTTAATGCACGCATACTGTGGCAGTTATAGGTCGTGCTTTTTATTCGTGCATTACGTGTATACTTATTTCATCTTGATAACAATCAATAAACAAATAAAGATATAAATTAATTCAAAATAAACGATGAGTAGTTAAATAAGAAAAGAATAATTATAAAATAAATGCTCCAAAAAATCATGTTTGATATATAATTATGTTTTGTATCTTTATCGCAGGATTTATGGTTAATATACGACATTGCGTCTCATTATCATTCGTCTCTCACCACTGATTCAAGTGGGAAAGTTATCAGTTACTTGCGGAAATGGTGTGTTCTCGAGTTCTGGTTAACCTTCCAGGATCCCATGAAACAGTGGTTAGGTTAACTGATCGTCTGTTAGCCCTCGATGACATAAAAATGACGCTAAATATTAAATAAATAAATCAATCAATCAATCAATCAATCAATCAATCAATCAATCAATCAATCAATCAATCAATCAATCAATCAATCAATCAACCAATCAATCAATCAATCAATCAATATTCAATCAATCTCAGGATATAAAAAGGAAATCAATTCTTTAAAGATTACAGGACCGCGGCGTGGTCTAGTGGTAGAGCGTCCGCCTCGCATGCGGAAGGTCGTGGGTTCAATCCCCGACCGGGTCATACCAAAGACTTTAAAAATGGTACTTGAAGCTTCCTCGCTTGACGCTCAGCATTTAGAGGAGAGTTCTAGGTCTGGTCGGCCCGGTGTCAGTATAATGTGACTGGCTGGGGTATCATACCATGTGTCTGCGGCATGATACTCCAGTGTGACAGCGCTTAGAATACTGTCTCAAGTAGACATCGTCGCGATATGACTGAAAAATTGTTGAAAGCGACGCTAAACACCATACAACAACAACAATTGAAAGATTACATAAGCGCACAAGGTTCAACCTTGCACATATATATGTGTCTATATATGTGTCTAACACCGTTGCTATCCACGAGCAATATTTCAATATACAACACGCGTTTGTTCTTAGCAAAATAGTAGCTGTGAAAGTATTGCAGCCAATCCCTTACAGAAACCAAACATTTACGAGAGCTCTGGGAAAAATTCGACGATAATTAGTCCGCGGAATCGGAATTTTGATCTCTCCCTTGCATGAGCAGTCTCTTTATGAGGAAATTTGTAAATTATTTATGTCATTTTATTCATTCGTACAATTCTTTCGTATTGTATACTTTTTGAGTTAGCTAATAGTTGTCTAGGAATAGAACGCTTTGATATTTATAAAATTAGTTAATAAAATGTCGACAAATGTCTCGGCCTTCGTTTTTGTTTATTGAATTACTTTTTTTGCTGATAGTGCTATACTGTAAGCAAGATTAATAGTTCAGAGCTCAGTTAGGGATATTTCATGTAATCGATACCGGTTTGATCGAGGTAGAGATACGTTTACTGCATATACGTTACGTTAGTTGTAAAACATTTAGACACTTTTACGATGAGTTGCAATAACAAATGGGCAACACAAACAATTTCAAAATTAAAATTGGATCGAATAGTTCGCTTCATTTAACACGGATAATGTAATAGGTTTTATGGTACATGTGCTTTGTGTCGTTAACTATTTTTCTTAATGAGGGAAATATTAACTTACAAATGAAAATATAGGTCAAACTTAAAAGGGCACGTGCCAATTACGCTAAACGATCACTTTACTCTGTTTCTATATAACCTAAGGGAGATATATGGAGACGAATCTATAACATGCGATGATTGCTTTACATTTCCTTTTGACTGCAAAATAAAGTTGATTTTTTAAAAATATTATAAGTATCTTTCATGGGTTTGAGATGCGTATTGAAAATTTCGTTCCGATGGATAACTGTTTTGGCGGAAACGAGAATTACACCGAGGGATGCAATTTTCCATCTCCACCGAAAACCCCATTAAAGAAACGTTGTCTTGTATTAACCCTAACTGTGCTATTTTTTAAATGTTTTTTTTTATTCAGGTTTAGTTTTTATAGTAGCACAAGAATACTATAATATTAATGAATGAAAACATGACAGTGCGAGGAATCTTCCATACAGCAAGGATTTTATGAATGGCGTTACGCCATAGCGCGGTGAGGTAGAACATATCTTAATCAGTAAATAAAAAAGCGAAAATCCTTGTCCGGCATGCAAGAAATAAATATATACATGTATGCACAACTTAAAAAAATATATAACATTTTAAAACATGGAGTTAAACGAGCTGGTTTTGCAAATGATACTAGTTTTTTTTTGTGAAATCTTACTTGTCGGAACAATAATGAATTACATGGACAGTCTGTTTAATGCATTAATAAAAACATTTATTGCAAAACTCTAAAATACAATGACTGAATTAACAAATTACACGATGATGACGACCAGATGTACACCATTCGTGATTGCGCACTTAAACATCACAGCATCATGGGAATTAAACGAGGTAAAGTCAATACTTGCATACTGCCATAGTTATAGGACGTGTTTTAATTATACACTAGGATAACAAATACGTCGACATTCGTTGACATTAATCAGCCTTAAGTCACGTGTACTACGGTGTATATTTTATTATTTGTCTTATTCATGTGTTTTCTTTATTTCATTCTTGAAAGCAGTCAATCTCCAAAACATTCACACGCATTAGTTTCATTTTTGGTGTACAATTTATGTCAGTTTACGTCACTTCCTGTGCAGTTATAATACAGAGAAGTATTACACATGTGTGTAGATAATTCCTTCACTGAACATATCGTCCCTATGGTGCAAGAATGTACCAAACAACATTTTAGGAGAATTTGACTTTTTTTTATAATTCTGACAACAATATGATTTAATATTGATTGTGTAAAAAGATCTAAGCTTTTTCTTTAAAACTGAGGGTAATACTGTAAAAAGTAATATGATACCAAGTGCGTATCCCAAAATGTTTGGTGCAAAAAGGTTTAATGTGAACTGCAGTTTGTGCAAAAAGGTACCACATGTTATATGGTACCTTTTTGAATAAATCACATTTTCATATTTTTGATATAAGTATATATGCCAAAAGGTTCCATGTGACAAGTGATTAAGCCTATGTAGAAATGTGTAATAAAGATGCAATTGTCGAATGGTACCTTTTTGCATTGAACAACATAATTAACAGAGTATATTGTATTACTATTTCTGTTAAATTTAGCACAGACTAAGATGTTAACCAGCAATCAATCAATAATTATTTAGATAAGACAGTATCTTATTCCAGCAAGTTCTGGACAGAACAAATAAAAAAAGAAGGGCCCAGTTGTTCAAAGCTTTGTTAGTGAAATTTTGTAACTTCAATATATTCTATACTTAATGATTTTATGTCATTTTAAATGCACTTTTAAATACAAAATGGCATGTTTTCCGAATTATCAATAAAATAATAATCTAAAAAGTTTGTGATTTGAAAATTTCACTTAACCCAGGGTTAAGCTAACCAAGCTTTGAACAACTGGGCCCTGGTGTGCAATTAAGTGTGACACTGTATTCCCTGATAGATGCCATTTATGGGATGAAACACAGGGAAAAAGGGAAAAAGGGGTTCCTGTGAAACATCAATATTAATATCGCATAAGGAAAACAATGTCAGCCTGCGAAGCATCCAGAGATGTGACAGATTCCATTTAGCTTCAAACTCTTTTGGAGGACAAAATAGAAGCCAATACATTACTTCAGCATATCTCCTTACAGGGGACATTTGAAAAGTCTGTGCACTTGGCCTGTATCTCCGTTATTTCTTTATTCAATAATTAAAATTTGCATATGTCTAGAAATGTCATTCAAGTTTCAATTCAGTGATTATGAATCTGCACGTGCAAATCATGACAAGTAAGATATTTTTTTGGTTTGTCTCATTTAGGTTTCTATCTTTTGAATTTAAGTGAATCAGGTCGAAACGACAATAGAAGAACAACGGACGTAAATCAAAATACGGACCTTGTTAAATAGTTCGCCTACAGAAATTAAAGCGGTCTTGAACAAAGCTTATGGGATAAGTGCTTTTAAGTATCGTGCAGTTGCAAACTGGTCTAAACGTATTAAAAATTGAAGACGCAGTGTCAAAGATGACCCCAGGGCGGAACGTCCGCTGTCAGCATTTAGTGAGAAAGATGGTGCTACTGTGCAGAAAGCTATCGAGGTAAATGCAAGATACACTGGGGAGGATAAGTCCTAGTCATGTGGCTTAAATTCGTCGACGGTGTTTTTTTTATATTAAAACAGAAACTGAATCTTAGGAAAGCTTGTGCCAGATTGATACCGCATCTTTTGACTTCAGAGTAAAATATGGTGACCTAAGGCGGCTGCACTAGTCTACTAGTCTAGTGATGATACATGGATTTTGTTTTTTTAACCGGAATGAAAGGAAAATAAAGTTTTGATAAGTGAAAATGGTGGACAGCCTCAAATAGGAAGGAGAACCAAGACTGAAACGTGTAATGTATGCCTTATTTTTGGATGCAGATGGATTGGTGGTACGGGTGTTGGTTAAAATGTATCTGAACATACTAATGCCACTAGAAGGTATCACAAAAAGTCCTTCCTGTAAATACTAATCACTTCACCAAAGCCCACCCACGTACCGGAGTGTACGGAATAAAACTACTGCACGGTAACACACCACCGTGGTTATTGATTATTTAGGTAAGACAACACTGACCTAACACCGTGTGACTGTTGGTTCAATTCTGTCATCACACGGTACATGAGAAGATGCCGGCTCGAATCACATCGGGATGTCAGACTCGGCGGGAATTCACTGTATCAGCATTATACCGAAAGTGAACTACAGAAATGCATTTTCTGATTGTATTAAACATTTGAAAAAGTTTGTAGACGTGCAGAGGGAGTACTTTGATGGTCTGATATAGTCAGTATCAAAGTAAGCTTCATTTTTTATACCACATCAAGTGCAGACCTTTCTGATGCCCCTCTTACAAGTTCACAAATACCCCAGTTACAAACATTTAATCATAAATTTCTGCAATGTGGTCATTTACATATGGAGTGCGACTCTGTTTACTCTACGATTGAAACGGCCATGAAAAATACCTCCATCTCTGTACTATAACAGTAACAGAAAACATGCTAGAAATGTCTTACAGTGTAAAATAAGTAATACAATGGATAGAAAGCATCTCATTATCATTGATAAATAAAATCCGAATAGTCTGGTATGACAAATCGACCGAAACGTGACACGACACAAACATATCCACACAAAAATAACATGAAATGTCAATGGCGTGCCGCCTAATCCACACATAGTCTTCGTTTTATCACCGCAAACATTGTTCAAGCTATGGCAACACTAGCTAAATAACATAAACGGTCAGGTTGAAAACGTTTGATCTTTGAACATTTTATGAAGTGTCCGCAAGACATACCGCATTGGAATGTCAATAGCAACAGCAAATATTATACAGCTGTCCGAAGTCAATTTCAGTAACGTACCTAGTCTAGACCCCCATCCTACCCCCTGTCGTCTCGTCATAACACGAGATGATGTAAATAAAAGTACCAGAAGTAGCCATTCCAGATTACCCTCGTCTCGTACTGATTCCGCAACAACATGTGCTATTTAAGCACGCATTAAAAGATTGCAATTTTATCAGATGTGTTTATTGCATTGCTGTAATGAGTATCATTTCGATTTATCAAGAACACAGAAACCTTGAAATGAAGAAAGAAATGTAATTCAATTCTAAATCCTGAACATAAACGGAAGAATTTTATCTTCACCGATAATGCCAAATAAATTCGCCTTAAGAAACATCTACACGGCTATTGTGCCGTCAATATAGAGGCGCTTGGTCGATATATAATTGTTTTGAGGGGGTCCCGATAGAATTTATCACTTTTGATAGATATTATCTCATCATTACGTAAAATCAATTTTGCTTTTTCAATTCCGCTTTCGAATTGCGTTAGAGGGTGAAGATACAGTTTTCGAGTTGGGGAGGTTTGTTTAGCAATGGTATTAATCGTGATAATAAGACACTACCTTTGAGATTAATGCTGTCGTCAGTGCTTAGAATGGCTTAATAAAACAACAGCATTTCTACAAGCAGATCTCATTTGCCAATATAGTTACGCTGTATGTGTCCTGTTTATAGCTTGGAGCTGACAAATAGAAAAATTAATCAACGATTAATTTCTTCAATGAAATAACAAATTTAATAAATTGCAAATTTACCATTATGACATTTTTGTGTTCCATGAATATAGTTTGATGACGATGAAATAGGGGGGGGGGGGGGGGGGGGGGAAGAGAGAAACCTATGGCATGGAGCGGTTCTCAGTCTGATGTTTTGTCAGCAGCCGTAAAACGGATTTATAAAATGGTGAATACGAGAGAGAATGCATAATATTCCAAATATCTACGTGTATATGTCGTGACGGTAGATAAAATAAGCAATGAAATGATGGTACATGTATAATTTATATAAACATTCCCGAGTTGATGATAAAGTCTTCAGATATAAGCGATGAAATGGTGACGCTTAAAAACATTGCCGTGTAGATGCTAAAGATATCAACGATAAAAATGGTGAGACTTCAACACATTCCCGTGTCGATTATGAATATATAACTGATGAAATGTTTGGATAAGCATTTCTGTTTTGATAATAACATCCCAGCGATGGAATGGAGATACTTAAAAAAGACTTTGACGTGTTAGCGATACAGATTTAAGCAGATTAAATGCGCATGGTTTTAATACATTCCAGTGTTGATAATAAAGATATAAACTGTTAAAGTGCACGCCTTAAACACATTCATATATTGATGATAAAGATATAAGCTCTTAAAGTGCATGCTTTTAACACATTCATGTATTGGTGACAAATGTCTTAAAATCATGCCTTAAACACATTCATGCATTGGTGATAAATATATAAGCCTTAAACTACACGCCTAAAACACATCCATGTATTGGTGATAAAGATATAAGCCATAAAGTGTACACCTTAAACACATCCATGTATTGGTGATAAAGATATAAGCTGTTAAAATGCATGCCTTAATCACATTAATGTATTGGTGATAAAGGTATTAAAGAGCATGCCTTAAATACATTCATGTATTTGTGATAAATATATAAGCTGTTAAAGTGCACGCCTTAAATACATTCATGTATTTGTGATAAATATATAAGCTGTTAAAGTGCACGCCTTAAATACATTCATGTATTGGTGATAAATATATAAGCTGTTAAAGTGCACGTCTTAAACACATTCATGTATTGGTGATAAATATATAAGCTGTTAAAGTGCATGCCTTAAATACATTCATGTATTTGTGATAAATATACAAGCTGTTAAAGTGCACGCCTTAAATACATTCATGTATTTGTGATAAATATATAAGCTGTTAAAGTGCACGCCTTAAACACATTCATGTATTGGTGATAAATATATAAGCTGTTAAAGTGCATGCCTTAAATACATTCATGTATTTGTGATAAATATATAAGCTGTTAAAGTGCACGCCTTAAACACATTCATGTGTTGGTGATAAATATATAAGCTGTTAAAGTGCATGCCTTAAATACATTCATGTATTTGTGATAAATATATAAGCTGTTAAAGTGCACGTCTTAAACACAGTAATGTATTGGTGATAAAGGTATTAAAGAGCATGCCTTAAACACATTCACATATTGGTGATAATGAGATAAGCTGTAAAAGTGCACGCCGTCAATACATTCATTTATTTGTGATGAAGATATAAACTGTTTAACTGCACGCCTTAAACAAATGCATGTGTTGGTGATTAACATATAAGCTGTTAAAGTGCACACCTTAAACACATTCATGCATTGGTGATAAATATATAAGCTGTTAAAGTGCACGCCTTAAACACATTCATGTATTGGTGATAAATATAAGCTGTTAAATTTCACGCCTTAAATACATTAATATATTGGTGATAAAGGTATTAAAGAGAATGCCTTAAACACATTCATGAATTGGTGATAAAGATATAAGCTGTTAAAGTGCACGCCTTAAACACATTCATGTTTTGGTGATAAAAGTCTAAAAGAGCGTGCCTTAAACACATTCATGTATTTGTAATAAATATATTAGCTTTTATACTGCACGCCTTAAAACATTTATGTATTGGTGATAAAGATATAAACTGTTAAAGTGCACGCCTTAAACACATTCATTCATTGGTGATAAAGATATAAGCTGTTAAAGTACACGCCTTAAACACATTCATGCATTGGTGATAAAGATATAAGCTGTGAAAGTTCACACCTTAAACACATTCATGCATTGGTGATAAAGATATAAGCTGTGAAAGTTCATGCCTTAAACACATTCATGCATTGGTGATAAATGTTCTAAAGAGTGTGCCTTAAACACATTCATGTATTTGTGATAAACTAACTTAAAAGCTGTTAAAATGCACGCCTTAAACACATCCATGTATTGGTGATAAAGATATAAGTTGTTAGAGCGCACGCCTTAAACACATTCGTGCATAGGTGATAAAGGTATTAAAGAGAATGCCTTAAACACATTCATGCATTGGTGATAAAGATATAAACTGTTAAAGTGCACGTCTTAAATACATTCATGCATTGGTGATCAAGATATAAGCTGTTAAAGTGCACACCTTAAACACATTCATATTTTGGTGATAAAGGTCTTAAAGTGCGCGCCTTAAACACATTCATGCATTTGTAATAAATATATAAGCTGTTAATCTGCACGCCTAAAAAACATTTATGTATTGGTGATAAAGATATAAACTGTTAGAGTGCACGCCTTAAACACATTCATTCATTGGTGATAAAGATATAAGCTGTTAAAGTACACGCCTTAAACACATTCATGCATTGATGATAAAGATATAAGCTGTGAAAGTTCACGCCTTAAACACAATCATGCATTGGTGATAAATGTACTAAAGAGCGTGCCTTAAACACATTCATGTATTGGTGATAAACTTAAAAGCTGTTAAACCGCACGCTTTAAACACTTTCATATATGATGATACAGATTTAAGCTGTAAAAAGGACGTCTTAAACACATTCATGTATTGGTGATAAATGTATTAAAGAGAATGCCTTAAACACATTCATTCATTGGTGATAAAGATATAAGCTGTTAAAGTGCACGTTTTAAACACTTTCATATATGATGATAAAGATATAAGCTGTAAAAAGGACGTCTTAAACACATTCATGTATTGGTGATAAATGTATTAAAGAGAATGCCTTAAACATATTCATTCATTGGTGATAAAGATATAAGCTGTTAAAGTGCACGCCTTAAACACATTCATGTATTAGTGATAAAGATATAAGCTGTATAAGTGCACGCCTTAAACACATTCATGTATTGGTGATAAAGTTCTTAAAGAGCACGCCTTAAACACATTCATGTATTGGTGATAAAGATTTTAACTGTTAAACTACACTCATTAAACACATTCATGCATTGGTGATAAAAATATAAGCTATAAAGTGCACGCCTTAAACACATTCATGTATTGGTGATAAAGATATAAGCTGTTAAAGTGCACGCCTTAAACACATTCATGTATTGGTGATAAAGATATGAACTGTTAAAGTGCACACCTTTAACTCATTCATATATTGTTGATAATGATATAAGCTGTTAAAGTGCACGCCTTAAATACATTCATGTCTTTGTAATAAAGATATAAGCTGTTTAACTGCACGGGTCGATCAGCAGATCAGTTCGATATTTGTTTGAATATTTAACATCGGGTTTTTCCATTGAGACCATCAGCTAACCTAACCGCTCTTTCCTGGGATACCGAAAGGTTAAGAATGTCGCATCTCAACCATAGCGAAGACTGTGACTGGGCGAGGATTGAACTCTCGGCCCTTTGATTGATAATAGCACTAGCTACCGGCAGAGCTATCGGGCCCGGCTAGATTAAACTAAATTTCAAACCACAAATAAAACAGGGTCCTCTGTGGTCACATGTGCCGTCTCAGATCACTTACGCATCACCGCTAAGGTCGTTAATTCAAGTCCCGCTCGCTCCAAGAACTTGTAATTGAATTTGCCAATAACTAGTGGAAGAACCGTGGTTCTACTCAGATTCATTCTGAGGTCTTCTTCCTCAAATACATCTAGTTAATATATAACATGAAATGTGTTGAAAATGTCGTTAAAACAACAAACAAATAAATAATTCAGACAATATAAATTTCACACGTGTAAATCGTATAGACAAGATGAAAGAACGAACAATTCATGCTGAACTTGGTTTTGGTGACACGGCGTCAGTGTGGTTTGAGGTTTCGAGGGTTTGCTTTATGGGCAACCATGATGAGTAAACGCCTGAGCATTATATTGTTATATCGGCTGGAATACGGTGAATATATGACAAAAAACATAATCCCGGTGAGTATCACGCTACGGGAAATGTACATGCCCCACAGACGTACTTGATTCTTGGAGATTTAAACTGTTTGAGGCGTCATGTTAAATATAGTAGCGTGAGTTATGTGTCTGTATTTGGCAAGAAGCCGAGACATAGAATATATACTAAAATTGGCTCAACCATCAGGGTCTGTAAGATATGTGACGGTAGACACATATGCCAATGACAGTTCTAAGTTTAACAGACGTTTTTATAACACATGTGGTCGATGTGTATATATAGACTCTGTAATAATGCATGTGACCCTCAAGGAATCAATGTATCCGACGAGGGAGGAGATGGATTTTATTGAAACGTCATCGCATTTATTATAGATTGTATTTTTCATAGAAGGCAATTTTCATAGAAGGCATGTCAGAAGAACCTGAAATTACTATTAAAATAGAAAAACGATCAAGGATCGATAACTCTTCTGCCACACTCAAAACAAAGTAAAACTGGTACAGAAAAAAAGACATTAAAACTAAATACATATAAATACAATTATCATGATCGGGACTTAATAACGTAATGCTAATATCATTCCTTGCCACTCCAAAAAAGTGTTGTTTTCTCGTGTGGCCATTAATGTTTAACTCAACAACAAATACTTAAAGACAGCATGAAAGGTATACACATTTTTATAGGCTAGATAAAAACATTTTTTTTATGATTTTACTAAAAGAACGTATTTCAAACACTAACAAGAATTAACTATAATTATGCAGCAATCAATGGGTGGAAGAAATTGTTTAAATAACAGAAACAGCTCGTGTAAAGGTAAGGCAATTTTGTTTTATAGACAGTTGAAATTGTCAATTTCGGATACTTAAGAGGAGGTGTTAGGTGTTTCATATCACTAGTATCAAACTAAAACCACACAAAGATTGTTTATAGAGTATCGAACATAGATTTCCAATTATTGATTATTTTTAAACATATACACAGAAGACTGCGGAATGCTTTATATAAAATTAACAGAAGACGAGGTAAATAATCCAACTTTCAAATCCAAACGATCTAAAACACCAGATGAAGACGGCATAGAGGCTGAATGGTAGCAGATATTTTTGTCCACTCAATACGGTTATTGATTAAATATAATACTAATGTTATCTGATTCCCATTATGTTCTCAAAGAAAAGGTGTACCTTATCTAATAATATATCTTCAATAGCGAGACAAATGCACATAAAGTTATTCTGAATACAATTTGAAAGATAACGATGGAGTAAAAAATGTTGGCAAGGTAGAATAGGATTGTATCAAAGTGTTCACAACAATATACACACATTCAATATTTCTTCTGTAACAGATAAACTGAGAAATACTAGTACGTCGTTATATGAAATTCACGAACAAAAAAGCCGATTTTTTGTGTCATGGGGACCGTACCCACATCCACATCCTATAGCGTTAGCGGCAAACACTGTATCCACTACCACAATATCACCATCATTTGTTTCTATTGAATATTAACATAATTATTATTATAAAAGGGCCATTGGATAAAAAAGCTATAACAGAGCAAGATCAGACACAGGATCGTATCGACTATCACAATATAAGTTCCAAAAGAGCAGGACTTAAAACATGACTGAGTTTGGTACAAACTCTAAAAATGTGACCTATGATTGTAACCATAACTGAGTTGTGTTAAAGTTCTAAAGACAGGACCAAACCGTGACTGTAACCATAACCGAGTTGGATACAACCAGTCACTACGGGAACAAACCGTGACTGTAACCATAACCGAGTTGGATACAAGCAGTCACTACGGGACCAAACCGTGACTGTAACCATGACCGAGTTGGGTACAAGCAGTAACGACGGGACCAAACCGTGACTGTAACCATGACTGTACAAGCTCTTAAGACGGGACCTAACTCCGACTGTAACCATTACCGAGTTTGGTACAAACAGTTACGACGGGACCAAATCGTGACTGTAACCATAACTGTGTTGGGTACAAGCTCTTAAGACGGGACCTAACTCCGACTGTAACTATAACCGAGTTTGGTACAAGCTCTAAAGACAGGACCTAACTTTGACTGTAATCATGACCGAGTTGAGTACAGGCTCTTAAGTCGGGACCTAACTTTGACTGAAATAATGACCGAGTTGGGTACAAGCTCTAAAGACGGGACCTAACTCTGACTGTAACCATAACTGAGTTGGGAACAAGCTCTTAAGACGGTACCTAACCGTGACTGTAACCATTGCCGAGTTGGGTACAAGCTCTTAAGACGGGACCTAACTCCGACTGTAACCATGACCGAATTGTGTACAAGCAGTAATGACGAGACCTAACCGTGACTGTAACCATTACCGAGTTGGGTACAAGCTCTTAAGACGGGACCTAACTCCGAATATAACCATTACCGAGTTGGGTACAAGCAGTAACGACGGGACCTAACCGTGACTGTAACCATAACTGTGTTTGGTACAAGCTCTTAAGACGGGATCTAACTATGACTGTAATCTTTACCGAGTTGTAACAATATATGTGTTAATGTTCAAGTCATTAGCTTCAAAAACCCGTGCATAAACAGATGCTAGTATTGAACATAACAAATATAAGCTCTAAAAAGCAGAACATAGACGCATCGTTGTGTTGATGATATAACTGTAACCTCTAAGAGTACAGGACAAAAACACATAATCATGTTCGTGATAAGCTATATGATTTTAAAGATCAGGAGCTAAACACATGCTCGTGTTTATGATTATGAAATCAGTATCAAAGCACTAGAATGTAGAAAAAAATTGATCTAGAAATATTCCCTTTTAAAATTATAGATTGGAATATTTTATGTGGTTCCTTTTGCATACAAACTTAAAATACCAAAGGATAAGTATTTCCAGTTACATTTTGTATACATTTATGTTGTTTTCCCCAAGATTGTCCTCGCAACATTTATATTAAAATCAGTTATGATACTCTTCTGACATGTGTATCAAGTATTTCTTACTGAAAAAATGTCAATACATTTGTCTTAGAGATATTGCCTGTACGTTTATAGTTGGTCACAATTGATTTCTTCAAACGCGTTTATCCCGAGGAAGGATTGATAAGCAATATCCCAATATCCAGTCTTGCAGTGTTCTTCTTAATAACTGATCAAAATGAAACAATGTTTGCTTACCGATACCTACCAGTAATACACAATCGCATATTTACGTGATTACATCAGAGATTCGCTGATAATCAATAGCCTGTTGGGCTATTTTCATATAAATGTAGAGCATTTCGTTTTGGAAAAGAGCGAGGATAGCTGCACTGGTAAATAGGGACTACGCCCCCTACTACTTACCGTTCTCATGCAGTGACTCCTGCTGTCATTTCCTCTGTATGTAAATAACGTTCTAATAGGCTATGTGTTAATTGTGTGTAAACTATGTGTTAATTGTGTGTAAGCTATGTGTTAATTGTGTGTAAGCTATGTGTTAATTGTGTGTAAACGGTAATTCTGGAAATGTCATCAAATGTCACGTACACTGTAGAGCATATATTTTAATATCGTTTGATGTATAGCTTTATCTGTTAGTCTGTCAGTCACTTAAATTTAAGTCATATGTTGTCGATTCTCTCTTTTAATTTAAATAAAACATGTTTATAGTAGTAGGAGGGCTTACCTGATAGATACATGTTACAGAAGGTAACCATTCACCATGACAATGCTATACCACCGTGATCGACTTCTGCGTGTTTCCTCTTTGTGTCTCATGTGAAATGAACGCAGTTACGTGTAGTTGATTGTTTTATCTTTCTTTTCTATACAAGTATAAACAGATCGTAAGAGTACACGTAAACTCGACCATACAGATAATTGATTATTACCCCGTATATGTAGTAAATTGATGCTTAATTGGCATTCTGCCGTACACCAATGATCATGATTCCTCTACTATGGAACATAGACAGGGATAATTCTGCCTGACGTGAAGTGTTTATTAAACAGTTTACGGTGTGTTTGGTTCTAAAAAGGAAGCCAATCCTGGAGAGTCTGTATTGGACCTTCAAATACATTTTCAAAACGCTGATCATGTCTGTCATATACATTTAAGAACTCCCTAAAGTAAAGGTATATAACAAAACACCAATAAGCAATATTTTGAAACGTTACAAACAATATGAAATAATTAACATATAAATAATTTACATCAAATGCGTATCCAAAAAGGAGATAAATATGCATGTGTAGGGATGCTGGTGTTATTTCCTAAAAACAAGGAAGCGAACAGTTTAAATAAAATATTATGTAAATAACATTGACCTATTTCAAAGTTATAATTGTTGCGAATCATAGATAACAATAATTTATGTATCGTTTTTGTGCACAGATATTTCAAACACATTAATTGAATATATACATGTATCAATTACACTGAAATGTTGTTGCACTGACGTTCAAAATATATATTCGAAGCCTAGAACTTTCATAAAAATATGAATGAAATATTTAATGAAATGCAAGTAATTCATGTCCTGTCTTTTATTACTATTTCTCTTTTTCACCAAAGACAGGAAGTCAAAAATCAACACAGAGACAAACTAAAGAGAGCCTTTTCTGCAGCCGCCACATGTCACATGAAGCTAATATTGTGAAAATCAATACTTTTTTTATGAAAGGATTCATTGGAATCAAAGGATGCAGTCATGAATATAACACTCTAGTCAAGTCGGTTTTATAACGCAACCACGATTACAAAACTCTAGTCAAGTCGGTTTTATAACGCAACCACGATTACAAAACTCTAGTCAATTCAGTTTCATAACGCAATCACGATAACAAAACTCTAGTCAAGTCGGTTTTATAACGCAACCACGATTACAAAACTCTAGTCAAGTCAGTTTCATAACGCAATCACGATAACAAAACTCTAGTCAAGTCAGTTTTATAACGCAACCACGATAACAAAACTCTAGTCAAGTCAGTTTTATAACGCAACCACGATAACAAAACTTAAGTCAAGTCAGTTTCATAACGCTACCACGATAACAAAACTCTAGTCAAGTCAGTTTTATAACGCAACCACGATAACAAAACTCTAGTCAAGTCAGTTTTATAACGCAACCACGATAACAAAACTCTAGTCAAGTCAGTTTTATAACGCTACCACGATAACAAAACCCTAGACAAGTCAGTTTCATAACGCAATCACGATAGTAAAACTCTATTCAAGTCAATCTTATAACGAAACCATGATAACAAAACTCTAGTCAAGTCCGTTTTATAACGCAACCGAGATAACAAAACTTAAGTCAAGTCAGTTTCATAACGCAATCACGATAACAAAACTCTAGTCAAGTCAGTTTTATAACGCAACCACGATAACAAAACTCTAGTCAAGTCAGTTTTATAACGCTACCACGATAACAAAACTCTAGACAAGTCAGTTTCATAACGCAATCACGATAGTAAAACTCTATTCAAGTCAATCTTATAACGAAACCATGATAACAAAACTCTAGTCAACTCCGTTTTATAACGCAACCGAGATAACAAAACTTAAGTCAAGTCAGTTTTATAACGAAATCATGATAACAAAAAACCTTAGCCAAGTCAGTTTTATAATGCAACCACGATAACAAAACTCCAGTCAATCAGTTTTATAACGCAATTACGAAAATTTAACAGCAGCAAAGTCGGGTTTATACACAACACGAAAATGAAACACTAGCAAAGTCGGTTATATAATGCAATCATGATATCCAAAGTAAAACACCAGGTAAGTTGGTTAAAAAATCGCAACAATGAATATCAAAGCGAAACACTAACAAAGTCGGTTTTAATAACGCAAACACGAATACTAAAACACTGGCAATGTTGGTTTTCCAATGCGCTTTATGATTAAAAAAGACAACATACAACACTTAGAACTGTGTTATTTGAATTTACAGTCACATTATTTGAATCATGACAGAACCAACGTTCAATAATAAACAGAAAATAATACCAAATATCTGCAACCACTGTTTATTCGTTTGTTTATTAATCGAATCCAAATGTCATGCCCATTATAACCATCAATATTTCTGCAATTGCTTTTTTTCATTTGTTCATTAAAAACATAACAATGACATATTTCATAAAATTTACATTTAAATTACTTGTACCAAGAAAATTCTTAAGGCAATTCGAAATTTCGTATTTTATACCATAAACTTAACTATTAAAGTTAATAGTATATATTGCCAAATATGACATCTAAACTGTTTTTATATATACTTCATATATATGTATTGATGGCATGTAACGATTATATCCATATAAACGGTTGTAGCACATATTCACAATTATCATTCAGTTTGTGTTTTACTGAGAACGAGTTGATCGGATATGTTTTCACTTCACCAGCATAAATTTCAACGTGTAATGATTTTTGAGCAGTTTCGAATATCCTAAATTGCATTATTCGTCAGTGACGGAAGTGGAATTAGACATTAACATTTTCTTTTAAATCTGACATTCCGTCTTGTTTTCCAAAGAATGTTAACATAATAAAGAAACGACATTTGTGATTACAGAAAACCAAAAGCACCAGACGTCCATGCGTTCTGCTTCTATAGGAATAGGTGTGCAAGCAAAGTGTAGATTGTAAGACCTTATACCTTGGTAATGTTTCATAAAATAGATTGCAATTTTCTGGAGAAATCTATTTCTGTCTCCTCGTGGAGACAAGTTATTTACATTACTTAGAAATAATTGCCTTAAGACGTTTCCATGGGAGAATAAATGCGGCTACGTTTGTAAGATTGACTTTATCGTATACGCGTCTACGAGTTAGAGATTGACTTTATCATTCAATGTCAAACTACTCACAAAGTGGATTATTGGTACTCTCTGCAGCTTGAAAAACTGTCACCGTGATGAATTAACAACATTTCGTTTCATTTCTGCCCTGATTGAAACAACTTAATGCATCGAAAGATATACGAACGCGGGGAATTTTAATAAGCATTACCGAAAAGTGCAATGTCGGACGTATGACGCAAAATATTTACCCAAAGTCGTCTGGTGAAATGGTATGTACTTATCAAGGAATGTTTTGTATTAATATACATAAAGGTGATTTATACGAATACCATAAAGAGAACTGTTTCATGGTTGTAACGTCATACCCCTAAAGACTCATTACTATTTGTGCACAGTAAGCCATTTATATAATCAATATGTTAAGAACAGTTGTGAACTACCACATATTAATTAAACATTGCGACAGCGTTCAGCTGCACGTTCATTGCAAGCAATCCACTTATGAATGAGTCACCTTAAGGTCAATTGACCTGACGTGGGCTGTTGATCAAACAAATCGAGTATCCAATCATCAATCGATATATTCCAGCGCCGCCATAATCCTTTAACAACCTGACGATTTATAAGTAAACACTCATTTATTTGGAAAGGCGGATCTGGTTTAGTACACAAAACGTTACGTTACCAGTGGGCGAAGTAGTAGTCGTTCTCGAATCAGGTCAATTGTTTAAGCCGCTATTTAATATATATATATATATATATGACGTTTACTATACTAATGATACGAGTTTGTGTTAACATAAAATCAACATTTTCTTATATGTGTTATGCTTCTCGGATTTAACATATTCTAAAACAAAACCTTAAAAAAGAATAAACAGTACGATAACTATTACAGACTTAATATATTTAAATTATATATGTACAGTATAAAATCCATATAACACACTTATTAACTCAACATTTATAAATATTCATTGACATCTCTATCCATTCCATTGAAGATTTATTGACCTGTGCTTAATTAGGTTAACCCACTAGACTCATAAAGAAGAGAAACCATTTCAAATAAAAAGAATGCAAATTAAAAAAAGAAATTAAACCAATTCAACCTCACACAAAAGCTTGTGACAAAGTGTCATAAGACGTACTAATGTCAAATCGTTAATAACCGATAAGTGCCCAATTCATCTCTATGAGAATAATGTGCTAAATTAATTATAGTGTATTTTATGTATTTAATGATGCTATACATGTAAACGAAATAATAGAAAATTAGTTTTATAATAAAGTGAACATTTTTCGACTTAACTGTTCTTAATTAGTGCTTATAGAAGAACATGAGCGGTAAGCACGTGGTAGGTGTCAAACACTGTAATTGACGGAAGATCCCAGTCAAGTCGTGCACTGAGTTTGTAAGGACTTGGTAGGTGTACAACACTGTAATTGGTGGAAGATCTCAGTCAAGCCGTACCCTTAGCTAGTAAGCACGTGGTAGGTGTAAAACACTGTAAATGACGAAAGGCCTGTCAAGTCGTACCCTTAGCTAGTAAGCACGTGGTAGGTGTAAAACATTGTAATTGACGAAAGATCTCAATCAAGTCGTACCCTTAGCAAGTAAGCACGTGGTACATGTAGGTGTAAAACACTGTAATTGACGGAATATCTCATTCAAGTCAAACCCTTAGCTAGTTTTCTCTCGCTGCTCTGACTTCTACAAAGACATTGCGTACTTCTGCGTATGGCATAGTTTGTATAAAGGCTAAGTTAAATATATATATATGCATTTACCTCAGCATTCAAATGTGTTTTTATGCTATACATATATGCATGCCGTCTGTATGTACAGGAGAAAAGGCTGAGGGGTTACTTGACACTGTCTGGTTTAATGATATGACGACGGGTCTGATTTGCACCGTCCGAGTCCACCCCCTCCCCCCACAACCTTTTTTTTTATTTTAATTTCATTTATTTATTTTTTATCTTTAATTTTGTTTTGTATCGAATACTTTGCTCAATTCCCCCTCCCCTTACTTTGGTAATTATTTCTGTATGTAGTAAAATACTCAGTACAGTGTAAACTTTCAAATTTTTATACCTGCACCCCACCCACACCCCCACCACACACATACTGTTTTCTTATGTTCCTATGTTAAATTTAAAATTATACACCATTTCATCTTTGATATGAGTGCAAAACTTCTTCGACCCAATCACTCATTCTTTTTCTTTGTTATAATATACAATGTAGCTTTGTGCCAACCCGAGCCATGCACTCACCTCCCCGTTTTATAAAAATATATTTTGTATTAAACTGAAAACAATGTTCCACATTACCACTTTAGTACTATCCAAGAACCTTACCCCCTCCCTTCCACCTCACATACATGTATCACCTAATTCGCTCATATTGAAGGTATAACTGTTTTTAACAAGGTTAGAATAGTCGAATAAAAGCGCTTCTCCAACAGCTCTTGTCTTAAAACCGTCCCGTTTTATGATGCAAGAGCGGCGTATACTTTCCATTCTTTAAAAGCAGTTACCTTTGTCAATAGTTACCAAATATTGTATTTTACAGCTGACATTTTTATGTCACTATATATAAGCATGCATACATTGGTTTTATAATACTATATAGCTATTTTAATGAAGCTGTGAACGGATTATTCATTGCGTAAATGATCACCACTTAATACGTTGGTTTCTGAGACTTGTTTTGTTTAATATTTGAATGCTATAAAATGAAATGATACATTTACGTTTTCAGCTAATGACCAAATTACCCTCCATCATTGATCCCTTTATGAAACACGGTCTTACTGAAAAAGAAATATGTGTGGCATCCATGATATGATACATCGGTGTGTCACCAATCATTTTTGATATTTTTTTATCGTTTTATAATAGGACGGGTGGTGTTAACATGTTTTGACAGTTTGACAGTAACTGGCACGTCTATACAATTGAGGATAGAAGTATGTCAATATACATCCAGCCGGAGACGATGCGTTCATAAGAAAAAAGACACCGAAACAGAACACATTACACTTCAGTTGACATAAAGATAAAAATGCAGTACAGTTTATCGATATATCAAATTAGTGAAATATAAATACTATTTAACAGTTACTGTATAAAAATGTTGATTTGTATTGTTGGTTGTTGCTGGTTATTTATGTTTTTTGTTAATGATTATAGGGTTTTCTTAAGGTAGTATTTAATAATTCTGAAGTTAAACCTGAATTTATAATCGGTAATATCACTGTATTCCATCAAGAATTAAAATGTGGTTTCTTTGTAAAATTAACTAACTTTTATTTAAAATTGACATGCGTACTTGTGGTTTCTCGACACTACGTCTTCAAAGTTCTCTCAATAAAATAAAAATAGTTATTATTGATATAATATATATGTATGAATTGTTTAGGTTTTCAAAAGTATATCACGTGTTTTGTATGTTTTGAATGTTAGGTCGTTAAGTATAATGTCTTCTTTGACGTTGTCTTATGTTTAACCCTAACATTGGTTTATGCTATAAAAATGCAATGTTTTATTGTTTAAAATATAATTTGCTTAAATGTGATTGAATACCCAAGTATATTTTACTAGTGCTCGTTGTTTTGCTTGCTTTTTTGCCGATATCGTTCATTTTCTTTTTTTTTTCGGTTGGTTCACAATAACAGACGTATTAAATTGAATTTTATTGATGACAGGTGCATCTCTACTAATGCGCATAGTGCATTACGTCATTTTCAGGGAGCGAATTAAAACATTTTTTTCACGGTAACCTCATCTGAAGCGTTTCTCTAAATACATGTATGGTAATAAGTTATCAATGTGATTAATCAAGATGGCTTACGTACTATGTGGTGGTGGTAAACAGTCGCACCATACTTTGACTTAGTGCAGCTATTGTTTCCCGGGTCTTGGAATTCTGGAGCTTATTCAGCTATGTTAGAGAATAGATACCACTTTAGCCGACTCTAACGGACATGTTGGATATTGCACATTTAATCGCTCCGCATCACCAAGTCAGCTGTTTTTTTTATTATTTGGACGCATTTTGCACTACATTTGTGTAGCAGGAAATATTTTATCAGATATACATTTTACTGATACGGACCATATAACACCATAATTAACTTGTTTTGATTGTCAGACAATATGTGTCTCTCATATAAACCATAAAATACTTTTATTTCCGACGTTATCTGGTCAAAATTACACACTTAACATTTCTGCAAGGTACGTTGGTTTAATATTTCCCAACAGAAAATCTTATCTTCAATCGAAAGTGTATGTATTATTTACTGTTGGCAGGAATAGTCGGGAATTCAAACGCCACATACAGTATAAAAGTGTAACCGTCCTTTGGCTCAGTGCGTTGTTATCATTACGGGTTCCTTAGAAAAAAGAATTCCACTTAAACCCCAACTGATATATGAGAGACGTGAGATTGATAGGGGGCAGGTATTACATAAGCATATACATATTTCATATCAGAAAGCTCTTTTTTCTAAATGTCAGTCACCACTGCATTGTTTTTGTTATATTTTGGCACATTGCTAGACTCAAAAAAATATTTCCAAAATGTTTAAAATTATGCGGTTTAAAAGAATAAATTCCGACTGCTGAACATTTGAAATTCTAGGGAGAAGCTTGTGGGGTCATGCACTCTAAATTGTAAACGAATGCACATTGATTTCTGCGTATACATCCTCACCAGGTTAAAGCTGCCGATTAATGGTGTATTTTGGCAAACTTATACCTAACTGACAGTACACGGAAACCAGCTGCTATGCAAAACCACTCCTCCAATTTCTCCCTGCCGGCCATAACGATTGAAAGATATGCAAGAATCCAACTTGATAAAACGGTTCTGTTATTTTTGTTGGCTGTGTTCCGTATTTCCAATGGGTGTATGTATCAGATAGTATTGACATCCACCACACTACAATATCTGAAATAAGTAAAAGTCTTACGTTTGTCACACAAAAGTATGAGCACACTCGTTTTATTATAATTATGATATTATATCATTCTGATGAGATGTTATGTGCAGTATAATATATGTTAGCACAGGTGACAGCATCGCTGTTTAGACAACCCAATGTAACTGCACTTCAAAAGCATAAAAAATAACACCCCATCCATCCAACAACCAAATCTCCCTATTTTGTATTTTTTAAAAATAAAAAAGAAATTAAATAGAAAATAATAAATAATTATATGAAAACATGTTAATTTCTTTTTAAAAATATGAGCGTATGGGTAAAAGGCTTATATATTTAGATATATGTACAACTTCACACGTAGTCACATTTCTATCATCTATTTCACTGATCAGATTTTGAGTTTTACCCACGAACCATGGCTGGTTAACACTACAAATGGTTGTAGTTTTCGAAACCGAAAACAAAAAAAAGCAATTTCATTTAACTGTGTTTCCGGTCGAAATGCATGAAAATAAACCATTTATCGTAGGTAGGAAACCTTTTGGAAAACACAAAATGCCAATAACAGCGATGTTTATCAATAATTCTCTCAATTTGACAGTATCTACAAGTTAAAATTTTATTTTTCATTTTTTTCTGGTTTGTATGCATATGTAAAGAATGTCGAATCACGCACAAGTCTTATAAAGTCCGTAGGACTTTATGTTAGATCTGAACATTTTATGTCAAATCTGAACATTTTATGGCAGACTTCATTGTTTCTCAAACAACTTACGGTCTGATTGTGGCGCCCGGTTAAAATCGCTAAACCAAAAAAATCAATAAAACAATAAACCTAAGAAAATAGCAAACGTTTTTGTTGTTGTAATTTTTTATCTAAATAAGCGCGAAACCGTGTTGCACGTCATTTTCGTTCGTATAATATTACACCGACCATCAAAGTGTCGATTCTTCTTTGTTAACGAGAGAAACGTAAAATGAAGTCCGGCGCCATGGGGTTTTATAGAAAAATAAAAATCTTTTAAATTAAAAAATCGACGATGTACAATTAAAATGCTTCAAATACATATATGATAATGAGATTGGAATTATCAAAATGTAAATGGAACTTATTTAACAGTATAACCCGCACCAAATCGTTGTATTTACACGATTTTAATCATCACATGGAAATTTATATTTTATTGATATAAATACATGATTGTATCCGGTGTCCATTGGTCCAATGGTGAACAGGAACCAGCGAGAAGACATTTTCTTTTCTTTTTTTTGGTTGTCTGGCTATTGATACTGCAGCCTGTGTACTCAAGCAGAAATACGCAATATTTTTGCCACATTTACAAGTCTAGACTGGTGTTAGGATGTCAATTCAATACTTGTCTGCGTAAATCTAAAATCCAACTTCACGTTAAATACATTTAAATTACGTTTTCAAATATAACCAGTGAAATTGCATCTGGAAATAGGAGATTAACGGTTGTCATTCTTAGGCAGCTCAGTTTACCTTTTCAAACCTCTGGCAATATGGAGTTTTTAAATATGTTTTTTATACTTTATTGATTTTAGCTCAAATTCTAAGTGAGCGGAGAGAGAGAGAGATGCATATCTAAGGTGGAAACATTCCTGAACTGAGTCGAGAAATGGATCGAGCCAAAGACCTCTAAACACGTTACACTCTGCACAACAGTTCTGCTTTATTGAAATGCAGATTTATAGACAATACACACGAATAAGCCACTGATTTACAAAAACAGACTGTGCACTTCTTGCCAGTTTATGCCGCTTAATTGATGCCAAAAACGATACACTTATCCAACCTTAGTTTATGTTACAAAATGCCCTTGTTGTTTAAATCAGTTAGAAATTTATTTGCGGTTAACCCATGAGATCGCTGTTTACCTATGTTGTATCAGGTCGTGTTACCTGCATACCTTTGAACGTGTCAGCTGCTTTAACGTCATTGCAGTCAACTTAACTGACATAAGGCAAAAATAATACCATTAAATGGGAAAGTAAGAGAACAGTCTTTTTACTGAAAATTATCGTCAAAACAATTACACTTTATAAATGAGTGTTTGCTCCCAGTAAAAAGTAATTAAAAGTAAATGACATTTTTATTACTACTAATGATGTTATTTTTCTCTTGAGGTGTAATGAACTCTGTCACATGTTGATATAATTGTGTAATGACGTTAATGTGTATATGATGTAATTATATTTAAGTACACTAGTATACAGTAAATACGACTTTGTTCGAAACTCCAAAGTTTAGTGAAATAATGTAGGTAAAGTTAAAAAAAAAATAAGTAGAAAGTAGAAAAATATATCATATTCTGAAGTGGTTATAGAAGAAGTACAAATCGAAATTGATAATGCTGAACAACTAAACTGAAATCTTGTTCATTCCATACCGATTACTGAACCAGTCGATCTTCAAATTACACCGCGAACAAAGAGCGTTTGAAGCCGTACTCCACGCAGACCTCCCCCCCTCCCCCCACACCTCACAGAACACCACCCCATACCACTGCCCAACCCCCGAACTAAATATTTCCTCATACTGACAATTTATTTTCATCATAATTTTATATTATTGATTCCAGCAACAGTAGTCGTACCTGTCGTTACAGACAGTAACATGTCAGCCATTGCTTTAGTTTATTTCTGATTCTTTGGGCTCGTACAGTTTACTTAGTATGACTCGAACATATATTACAGCTTATGTGGGTGTTAGTAGGAGCTTGAGGGATGTTGTACTAAACAGACTTTATGAAAACAAGTTTTCTGCTCTCTCTGATTTCTCTGATTAAGTTTCCAAATGATGTTTCTTGTATTACACATAGTTACACATAGTTCATAATTACTGCAACAACTGTTTCGATGTCAGCTCTTAAATTTTATATAAATATATTTATACATTATGTGTGATCCGTTATAATTATGGAACTCAGTATTTTATTATGTCTGATGCGTTATAATTATTGAAGTCCGTGTTATCATTATTTCAGATGCGTTATAATTATGGAACTCAGTGTTGTTATTATGACTGATTCATTGGAATTATGGAACTCAGAGTTGTTATTATATCTGGTCCGTTATAATTATGGAACGCAGTGTTGTTATCATGTCTGATCCATTCTAATTATGGAACTCAGTGTTATAATTATGTCTGATGCGTTATAATTATAGAACGCAGTGTTGTTATTATGTCTGATCCATTCTAATTATGGAACTCAGAGTTGTTATTATGTCTGATGCGTTACAATTATGGAACTCAGTGTTGTTATTATGACTGGTCCGTTATAATTATGGAACTCAGTGTTGTTGTTATGTCTGATGTGTTATAATTATGGAACTCAGTGTTGTTATTATGACTGGTCCGTTATAATTATAGAACTCAGTCTTGTTGTTATGTCTGATGCGTTATAATTATGGAACTCAGTGTTGTTATTATGTCTGATCCGTTGGAATTATGGTACTCAGTGTTGTTATTATGTCTGATACGTTATAATTATGGAACTCAGTGTTGTTAATATGTCTGATCCGTTGGAATTATGGAACTCATTGAGTGTTGCTTGAAATCAAAATGTTGTTTACAAAAGTACAAGGTTGTATGAAAACAACTGCCAGAGTGTATGAACACAATTGCCAGGCTGTAAGAACACTGCCAGGGTGTATGAACACAAGTGCCTGATTGTATGTGAACACACCTGCTAGGGTGTATGAACACAACTGCCAAGCTGTATTAACACAACTGCCAGGGTGTATGAACACAAATGCCTGACTCCATGAACACCACTGCCAGGGTTTATGAACACAACTGTTAGGGTGTATGAACACAAGTGCCTGGCAGTATGTGATCAAAAGTGCCAGGCTGTATTAACACAAGTGTCAGCGTGTATGAACGCAAGAGTCATTGTGCATGTACATAAGTGCAAGGCTGTATGAAAACAACTGTCAGGGTGTATGGACACAATTGCCAAGGTGTATGGACGCAAGTGCCATACTGTATGTGAACACAACTGTCAAAGTGTATGAACACAAGTGACAGGCTGTTAGAACACAAGAGCACGCGTGTATGAACACAAGAGCCAGGGTGTATGAACGCATGCAAGAGTCAGGGTGTATGAACACAAATAACAGACTGTATGAACACAAGTGCCTGACTGTATGTGAAAACACCTGCCAGGGTGTATAAACACAAATGCCTGACCGTATAAACACAACTGCCAGAGTGTATGAACACAAGTGCCTGACTGTATGTGAACACACCTGCCAGGGTGTATAAACACAAATGCTTGACTGTATGTAAACAAAACAGCCAGGGTGTATGAACACAAGTGCCAGGCTGTATGAATACAATTGCCAGCGTTTATGAACGCAATAATCATTGTGAAAAAACACAAATGCCAGGCTGTATGAACACAACTGCCTGACTGTATGTGAACACAACTGTCAGAGTGTATGAACACAATTGCCAGGCTATATGGACACATGTGTCTGCGTGTATGAACGCAAGAGCCAGGGTTCATGAACACAAATGCCAGGTTGTATGAACATAAGAGTCAGCGTGTATGAACACAATAACCAAGGTGTATGAACGCAAGTACCAGAGTGTAAGAACACATGAGTTAGTGTGTATGAACACAACTGCCAGGGTGTATGAACACAAGTACCTGACTGTATGAACACAACTGCCAGGATGTATGAAAACAAGTGCCAAACTGTATGAACACAACTGCCAGGGTGTCTGAACACAATTGCCAAGGTGTATGAACACAAGTGCCTGACTGTATGTGAACACAACTGTCAGAGTGTATGAACACCCGTGCCCGTCTGTATGAACACAACAGCCAAGGTGTATGAACACGAGAGTAAGGGTGTATGAATCCAAGTGCCAATGTGTATGAACGCACGCGAGAGCCAGAGTGTATGAACACAAGTGGCAGGCTGTATGAAAACATGAGCCAGGGTGTATGAACACAATTACCAAAGTGTATGAACGCAAGTACCAGGATGTATAAACACAAGATTTAGGCTGTATGAACACAAGTTCCAGGGTGTATGAACACATGAACCAGGGTGTATGAACACATTAGTTAGGGTATATGAACACAAGTACAAGGGTGTATGAGGGGTGTTCTTTATCTCACTACCACCCATTAACAAACTCGAACTATTGCTTTATTGTTGAAGTTCCACGATTGCAGTATATCATTTTATAAATATCATATATCAAATGAGTCACTAACATCTAGATATTCTCATGGTCTTGTTATTTTTATTATTCAGGTTTCCTAAGAATATAAACAATATTAAAAACAAATGAAACATTTTCCTAAGTACGGCAACGCCACTGGTACTTATCGATTCCCATTGCAAGTTAGGTAGCACTATCGAATGCTGATTTAATAGGTACCCGATGGACTGTTAAACGGATAATTCAATTTCAAGCAATAAACCTTGCCAATGGCATTATTACCACAATGATAATTCATAACACACTGGCGTTTATAAACCTCTACACACACAATGCCGCGTCGATGGAGATGATTCGGTCGATACATAGATGTTCCTGGGAAGTCCCGAAAGGTTTTACCGCCATAGAAAGATATTATCGCAGCCAGACGTAAAATCAATTTGTGTTTTTTTTTTCACTTTTACATTTTGAATACAATGAAGACATGTGTGATGCCAAAAAATACGAAAATATATATGTCCTTTCACGCGCGAATCTAGCACAACATATTACCCGTGACAGGATAATCATAATAAGTGCAATACAAACATACAGAAGACGATAACTTAATTTACCGCCTTGGAACGGTCAGACGCCACCATTGAGATTATAAATCTGGTTTACGGATGCATCTAACCTCTCTCCTATTCATCTAACCTCTCCCTCTATATTTAACCTATCTTCTCTGCAACTTACCTCTCTCATCTGCATCTAACCTCTCCAACCACTCTCCTCTACATCTTGCTCTCCCCTCTGCATCTAACCTCTCTGCTCTGCATCTAACCTCTCTCATCTACGTCTGGACTCTCTCCTCTGCATCTAACCTCTCTCCTCTGTATCTAACCTCTCTCCTCTGTAACTAGCCGCTCTTCACTGCAAATAACCTCTCTCCTTTGCATCTAACCTCTCTCCTCTGCGGTTAACCTCACTTCTCTGCAACTAACCTCTCTTCTCTGCATCTTACCTATTCCCTCCATATATAAACTATTTCCTTTGCAACTAACCTCTCTCTCCTGCATCTAACCTGTCTCCTCTGCATTTAGCCTATATTTTCTATATCTAACCTCTCTCCTCTGCAATAAACCTCTCTTCTTTGCAACTAACCTCTCTCCCCTGCATCTAACCTGTCTCCTCTGCATTTAGCCTATATTTTCTATATCTAACCTCTCTCCTCTGCAATTAACCTCTCTTCTTTGCATCTAACCTCTCTCTTCTGCATCAAATCTCTCCCCTCTGCATCTATCTTTTCTCCTATGCATGTAATATCTCCCTCTGCATCTAACTTCTCTCCTCTGCATCTAATCTCCCTCCTCTGCATCTAACCTTTCTCCTTTGTAACTTACCTCTCTCCTCTGCATATAATCTCTCCCCTCTGTATTTAACCTCTCTCTTCTGCATATAACCTCTCTCCTCTGGCGTATTGTAGTGTCAGTTTGTAAAAATACGTTATAAACGAGCGTTTCGCTTATGATATCAATTTCAAAATGTACATTCCTTGTCGCGTAATATGATAATTTTGAATCAACTAGACGGTTATGAACTATTTATTTATATATGCATATTAAACTGTACTGTCAGAAAAAAATGAACCCATATTTGATATTGTTACTACTTCAGAAAGTAAAATTGTATAAAAAGTTTCTACTTTAGTCCTCATATGCAGTTATTGATCAATTTAACTAACTCGAAATAATCAAATATTGGCATCATTTAGTGTTGCTAAAAAAATTGAATACCACTATACGAAGGGAGTAAAAGATATCCTGATAAATTACCCATTATAATTCATTTAAATCGAAGCTGATCTTTTTTGTTTGGTTTGCTTTTTTAAATGAACCCTTTTATCATATATCACAACCAATAAAAAAAAATGACAGACCAAACAAATCTTGATATCATAACATTTGTAGCTAGACCATTACGTTATATCTCTTATAACTACAACAGTTTGTAAAATATATATAGTGTCATAACCTGTATTTAAATGTAATACGCGTAAATGAACGGATCAGGGATAAAAAAACATCCGAAATTGAGTCAAGTTCAGACATAATTAGTTTGATAAAGAACGTATTTATTTCTATGAACTGTATCTCAAATATGGTGAATACTGCCAAGGGATCCCAACCAGTGACCTTTGTTAAAGGCGATATGGGTAACATTTTTCATACTAGAGGAAATTAAGTATTTTAGTGGGTGTAAAAAACAAGTGCTTTTACTGCATTTTTCGTGTTGGTTCCTGTTTTATTGAAACTATTTCAAAAGATAGCTGTGCATGTCGTATCTGAACTAATTTCGATACTTAGAAGCTTACAACCGCATTTCCATAATTATAAACAAAAGAAAATCTTTCAAGGTTTAACAATGTAAAGCTTTATTGTTAATAAGCAAAAAATTCGCGTGATAATGACAAGAACAAATTATTGTAGCACGCCAATGCTTTACCTTAGGGAATACTATCAGACATTGCAGAGTTACCATGTCTTTGTGATATATTCGCCATTACTTACGTATGGTGATTAAATGGATAAATTAAAAGAAATTTAGAACGCTTAATAAATGTGGCAAATCACGAGCCTATCTTTGATTTTAATCGAGGACTAACTACTAGCGTAAACTAAATACATATAATCAAAAACTTTAGCTTGTTCCTGTCTGTTCCATTTTCAATGATAAAAATTCTGAGCTAGCCGTATCTACCATTAACATAAAAGTGTTGCAATAAACAATTTGGAGTAATAGAACAATAGGGCAATATCAACATGATGATATCTTTCAAACAAAACACAATATCATTTTTACTTTTTGCAAAACATTAAAATCACTCTGCACATGCCTTTGTTGAATACAAACACCCAAATACAAATACACCAGTGTAAGCATAAATACGTGTATTCACAAACAAGAAACTATAAAACAGTAAAGAAGAACACTCGGAATTTGGTTTATCAATTATTAATGAAAAAACGGTACTAGTATATTGTTAACACTTCTTCAGATGAAATTTATGGTGCCTCGTTCTATAGAAATATGACACCTACTACAAGGTGGTGGAGATAGATATGTAATGCATTACAAGATACAAGATACAAGAAACTTTATTTTGTGTCGGATGTACAAATATTAACCACTAGCTGTAAGGCTATTTGCCGACAGTAACAAAGATACAAAACATTTATTTTTCTTTACTTACATGTTTATAGTAAAAGCATACACGCACTCTCATATATACACACACATACATATATACATACACATACACACACACATGCATACACACTCATAAACAGATTGCCCACACCTTCATATACATATATACAGCACACACACATACAAAGTACTCGTGCATACACAACCTATATTCCCATACATATATACAGTACACACCCTCTCATGAACACCTGCATACATTCACACACACCTATACACACAAGTATTTGAAATTTAGTAAAATGACATCATCTCAGGTTAATAATAAAGCAATACAGAGCAAGAATCTTTCTTACCTTCTTAGTATATATAATATATCACACAAAATGTTCCACTACCGAACATCATATATTATTGCATCGCTTTTTAGCATTGATACGAAGACGATCGAATTGTATCACTCAACATATATGAAGTATCTCGAACATAAACTGCAATATTTACACACCCAGTCTAGTATGACATACTATTTGATTACATTTCGACTGAAATTAAAACTTAATTGTGTTTTAGGGTATTCAGAAGTAACATGTTTACTGCCTTAAAAGGAGTGTGTCATTTAATTTGCTATAATTTGTTAAAGGAATAAGTTTATGTTTGATATGAATATAAAGCACCAATTATTGGAATTTCAAATCTGCTAAAACGTGACATGATTGCCAAAGTGGATAGGTGAAATCAAAACGAAGTCATCAATTAGATATCATGCACGCACTACCTGGTGACCTAAACCTCGTCATTCCAACTTCCAGTATCAACTAAATTGCATTAAACGTAGCCAATATCGGGAATGAATCAAACCAAAATTGAATTGCTCGTTTTATACATCCAAATAAAGCAATGAGTGTAAAGTGAGTAGGTAGCTGGCAGCTGGTAGTTGGGGATTCAGATAACCAACTACCGACCAGTTGCCAGTTGTGGAATCGAATTTTATTTTTCAAATCGATATTTGTTTTAAAACACAAATCAATTTTATAGAAAAAAACAACAGTTTATAACAATAAATAAATATCATTCCTGCGTTGTTCCTCCAATGCCATGAGTATATTCATCAGGAGGCGATTCAAAATTTCCAGTTGGGGATTTGCCGCGAATCGCAAACTACCAACCAGTTGCCAGTTGGGGATTCAGATTTTATACATCCTTTTTTAATTGATTATATTTTTAAACATGTAAATAAGAGTAAAATATGTAAATAAAATAGAGATTATAATAACGAATCTTATCCCCAACAGGCAACTGGTCGGTCGTTGATTATTCGAATCGGAATATCTAATTACATAGCCTGATGGTAATAAAGCCTCAGTGAGAAAATCTAAACATTACATATTGAAAATAAAATTGTCTTTTATATTTTATTTCTTTACAAAACCATATTTATATTTCATAAGTAACTAACAAATCGTTCATAAATAAACAAGTACTCCATTTGAATGGCCATGACACACGAATAAATAAAATATTACTGACTGGTCTTCAATGAACTGATATTTCAAACATGCTGATGTATAACCCAAATACAGCTTGTTTGTCCATTTCTGTCTGTTTGTTCATCTATCAAATTATGTTTAAAATTAGATAAAACTTCACGGAAAGTGCCAATATAAAGTGCGCATAATTGACACTCTCGATTCGTTCCACTAATTTCTTCCGGAGTTATTGCCCTTTCGGCAGTGTTGTGAGTTCCGGGTGAAGCGAAAACTGCATAGAATGTAGGCAGTAGAAATGTGCATGCTGACACTAGTGTTCTGGGGTCCGTTTCTGAAACCTTCGCAAGTCAAAGATTTTCGTTCGAAATTATGTTGCTACCTACATACGTTTCAATAACACATTGAGTGCGAGTGTAAAATAAATATCCTAATTACAAAGTTTAGGAGTTCTTGTCAAAGCGTCAAGTGAACCACTGTATCAATTGTGTAACGCTGTTTTGTTCTTACCTTTCAATTTGTTTGTAAACTAATGTATATTGGCAAGATGGGCCAACATTATACACCGTTTTGTGGAGTTCCCTTTTTACATAAACTCCTCCTACAGTTCCCATCCCATCCGAATGAGAGGTAAGGATCTTTGTGAAGAAGAAAGATTCATGTTGCCACACTGTTTTGATGGTTTAGATGGTTTCTTCTAAGTTTACGATCTTATTTTGTGCTTCTTTTAGTTAAAAAAACATCATATTTTGGTTACCAACCTCCTTATAATACATATTATAGCAGATGTTTATATATTTATTTATATAAATTTATACATAATCCAGCGATAGAACGATCGTGGAATCGAAATTCCTGATCGGAAACATGCGTTACAACTTTAGGCAAAGCTCTGTTATCTGATTAAAATTTGCTTATTACTGGTTCGACACAGAATGACAACATCCCAAGTGATTAGAATAAGCTGTGAACTAAGAAACAACATATAATACATTATCATAGTACTACAAAGTTAGCAAAGATAAACGACGACTGTCAACTAGCTATAAACATCTTTATGATATGAATGATAATACCTGATGGGTACTGTATCTTTAAAAAATGAGTTTTTATGAAAAAACGATTCAATAAATCATACTTTGTGATATTGCTCTAAATCAACTGTTGGCTTACAAGTAAATGAATGAGATGTCATAAATGACAGCACGCTATATCTCACAGTTTAATGTCAATGTCGTGGTTATCATTGGTAAAAAAAATATGCTAAATCGCTTATATTGACTTACTTAGTATACAATGTATTGCACTTTTGACGTCATATAGACGTCATATAGATTTACCATCGGTATGGCTTTTAGCCTTTCGGTAATAATTGATTGTGTTTATTTCTTCAAGGCTACTTTAAACATTGTATTTGTTTGATACGCAACGTTGACGTTTCAAAGATACCGATTATATAAGAGTTTACTTAACGTAGTAAATGACCAAGCCTGGTACATGTCCTTTGTTTAACAGTGTATTCTGCTGTTTTTCTCCTTTTTCTCTCCCTCTGTCCACATAAATGTGTTCCTTTGTTGAAACTTTATAACAAATAAGTTAAATATTTTGATTCAACAGTTTAATTTCATGAAACTATGAGGTAAAAATACATTTATATTCTATTTTTTGTTTTTATTTCTTTATGCATGCAATTGAAGAGAAGAGGCATTTTTTACATAATTATCAAACTAAAACAGATTAAGATATGAAACAAACAACAAAACATAAAAAATAACAAGTTAACGTTTTAATGTGTTTTAAAACATAGAATGATTATTGGTAAACTATTACCTTGAATGTATTGAATCTCAAAACACCTTGATCAAGAAATTGATCTTAGAATGAAACTGGTCAAAATTTGCTTTGAACATCTAGGTCCAGATAAAAAAAACAATCAGTTCATGAAACATTACCTGCAATATGACTAGTCCTTATACAAGTATCTTTACTTTCATACTATATGTAAACAATGTAAGTATTTAGAGGGGTTACTCACCCGGACGACATACGCCTATAACGGGGTGGATAAATGAACCACAAAATGATGGTTGAAAATAAAAATAAATGTGCAAGGTGTTTCAAGGTATTTCGTGTGTATTTATCGCGGCATTTCACGTATTTTCACAATTCGTCGTTAGATCGCTTCATGTATTGGATGAGATCGACAAAGAAACGATCAAGTGTATCAATACGTATGGATTCACGGATGTCACACGTTTCAGCTTTCAAACTTCAGTTTTAACAGCAAAATTTTTTTTTATCATATTTTTTTATGATATATTTCATATATTATCATTACATCTGATAAAATTATATATATATTTCACATCTTGCATACGTCACGTTTTTATGCGTGTTCGTTACGTCACGTCCGCAGGTACCGGCAAAAACCGTGTTCTATTGTCGGGTCACATTGAATGAACCTTGTGATTAAACCGAAGAACAGAAATAAGTACAAAACTGACTCCAATTACGACGCGTTTTTATCTAACCAAAAGATCACTTGTAAACTAAATACCATCCTAACAATATAACTATAGCGAAAAAAACAATAAATATTTATGTCTTAATTATTAAGTATCGCAGCAATTTGACAATAAATAATTCTTTTTTTTTCATCTTCACAGTGTCAAGCTATATAGAATACTTTATAAATGGGTGTCTTTAGAAAACTACCATCCTGCTAGTGATAGTTGACATAGTACCATGTCATAGATGTATTGGAAGCAAAATCCATTCCAAAGTAGTGAGTTGATAGCTCGGTACCGGCACAATGCGTCTTCGTTAACGGAATGCCAAGAGACAACCTGGTCATTTTAACTACACTTCCTCGTTTGATTATCTAATTTGCAGAATATTTTAGACTGTAAGTAAGTTACCGCTTCTAATTATAAAACTGGATGAACATTTTACGCTACTTAACTCACTTCCAATGAAACATTAATTCATCAAACAGACAGACTGGTCATACAGGGAAGAAAACACAATTCCTAAATGTGTTGCGTTTTAGGTTGTCAGTGTATATTAACACTTGTTAATTTCTACCGGTATCACTCAAACTCAACACTCGGTCATATCTTTGCGCAGGCGTCAGGTCACTGGAAACTGGTTCCCGGAAGGTGTTTAACGATGTTTCATTTCCAAGCAAGATAGTACGGTACACATCCTATGTTTTCTGTTATATATATATATATATTATAGTAATTGTAAAAAAAATTATGGTTTGATGAAAAAGCAAAGAAAAGAACGGTGATTTTCGGATTTCTTTATTGTTACGTTCGGTACTGGTGTTCTACATTCGTGGTTTCTACAAAGTGATGATTTATGTTATATTCAAAAACTATATTAATATATTAATACGTAACTATTTCATTAAAAATGATTTTTTTTGCAAATTATTCTAACAAGAGTTGAAATAAATATGCAATGGCAAAGCAATAGATGTAAACATTTAGTTTACCGTGGCTCTTTCTCATTATAAAATATGTTTTATGCACAGCATTGAGGTTACAGTGGCTCTTTCTGTTCGTAAACGGGGCTATATGCACAGCATTGAGGTTACAGTTGCTCTTTCTGTTTGTAAACGGGGCTATATGCACAGCATTGAGGTTACAGTGGCTCTTTCTGTTTGTAAACGGGGCTATATGCACAGCATTGAGGTTACAGTGGCTCTTTCCGTTTGTAAACGGGGCTATATGCACAGCATTGAGGTAACAGTGGCTCTTTCTGTTTGTAAACGGGGCTATATGCACAGCATTGAGGTTGCAGTGGCTCTTTCCGTTTGTAAACGGGGCTACATGTATATGCACAGCATTGAGGTTATAGTTGCTCTTTCCGTTTGTAAACGGGGCTTTATGCACAGCATTGAGGTAAAAGTGGCTCTTTATATTTATAAACGAGGCTATATCCATTCGATTGTTACAATATATATTATTTTGCTTAATAGATTATACGTGGCTATCTGTCAATTGCAAAATAGAAAAAAAATTATTTAAGTTTATATGTCAGTATATATGACTTTACCTTAAACATATCAATCTGACTATATATTACACAGTTAACTGTAATTTAAACACACCAGTATAAGAAATAACTGAACAAAGACATAATAAATACTGGTTTAATCACAGCTTTTATTTCCTCGGAAGAAAAAAAAAACAACAAATCATAATCCGATTGCCATTTGTAATTATCCGTGTGTGTCTCCGTTTCCTATCCCCTGTCATTTCTCGCAGTCCGGTGCCGTATTTTGTCATTGTTCGCCTCGAGATACATTACTCACGTTGGATGTTTATAGTATCTTTCGGCAGACTAATTTCCCCTTAGGATAGTACGTTATTACCATGGAGCCATTTGACTGCTGAAAAAAAACGGATAATTATTTTCGGGCCAATAACACGTTTTTCGGTAGTCTACTTTTCATCAGGATTGAAAACAGACGCAATAATAAGATACTGTAGTAGGTAATTGTGGTCTTTCAGGATTAAAGCGATCAGTCTGTTAGTAACGGTATTGGCTTTGCAGAAATATAAATATTCCATGTACATGAGTGTAGAAGTTAATGAACAAGTGTATAGAAATGATTTATTTCTCATTTGATAACTAATTAAATAACAAGTAATTACTCGATCTAGGAATTTGGTTTTAATATGATATCTGTTACGTTGATTTATTTTTAAAAATGATTATTTGGCATTTGAATGAATTTGTTTGCAGGAGTTCAGAAACAGTTGTTTTACCGTTAGTTTTTGAATCAAGTGAGCCAAATGGTACTGCAAGTTGCATATAAAATCAGGCCTCTAACAAACAATATACGCGCACACGCACGCACGCACGCACGCAACACACAAACACACACACACACAAACACACACACACACAAACACACACACTTAGTAATATGGCCAAATTGTAGACGTTATCTATAACATAAACTAAATCAATGGTAATAAATAAAAGTTTTTTTTTTAAATGAGATGGACACAACAGTCAATATTCTTATATCATGATTTCCCCGCGGCACACTATGTTCGATTATACGTAATACACTTACATACAGGTCTCCAAACCGCATCATCTCAATTCATCGAAAGGTCCCATTTCATACATAAATCAGAATGGAGGACACGGTTTTGTTAAAATTATTCGATATTGTTACAGTATCAAGGATAGAAAGTGTCAGACAAAAAAACGTTTTGTAATACAATTATTGTTAACTTCAGAATTTCTGTGCATGAATTGTACACGAAATAAGGATCACTGACAGATATGTAGATCCCGTTATAGCTCTCCTTATTTGGGTCCGTTATAAAGCAGTGACAGACAAGCGATTGCTTGGTTGCTTTCGTTGAAACATGCCACAGATTGATAAACGCATCAGAGTGCTTGAATTGTGGGACAGTCAGCGAATCCAATGCCGTTGCATAAGAGTATAACAGACCCGAATCGGAATATTTCGGGTACTGGCACGGAATTTATTATATTTAAATAAAGAGAGTCACTTAATGTAAAAGTGTCATAAGACAGAGCATTAAAACTTATCGCGATGATAAAACCTAGCTTCGTTGAAATCTGTGTAAATGTAGACTTAAGTTGTATTTTATGAAAATAATCTAACATTATATAAATTACATTAAATTATATAGCATTACCAGTTTATTTGTAATTTATTTAGATATATGTTGGGAATTTGACGTTTAATCAGTTTTTTATGTGATAACCATAAAGCATAAGTAAAATTAATCGAATACATATAACTTAAAAGCTTCCAATATGACACCATGTGAGAATTATTATTCAAGTTTAAAATTAAAAAAGACAAATTGAATAAAATACTAGCATTATTAAAGGATAGGTTTGTCGATATTCTGTATATGTTCATTGATACGAATTTACAAATAGTTAAGCAAATGCCTATAATATGTTTGTGCTATTATTGTTCTGATCTTGTGCCGTTTGCAAAGTCAGAGAGCGCATCTACGTACAACACATTTGATTTTGAAAATACACATTGTACGTGTCTCACAAAAGGGGACTATTAGGTTTACTAATTACTAATTTAGAGGGCAATGAAGAAAAATGCAGGTCATTTTAAGTCGGACAAAAAACTGTGATTGCTATGGCAACAACACTATCTGCGTCGTTCGGAAATATTACTCAAAAAGTAACAAAGCTAGGTTTGTGAAACTTTGCATGTGGATAGATGGCAAAACCTGTGCGTTAACAAATTCCTACCTGTAAACCGGTAGGGGACGTATGCAATACTCCACTTTCTTGTTAATTAACCCTTTTCTACAGTATTGTCTCCAGAATTATAGTGGTTTGTATTTTCAGCCTTTTCATTTCTTAATCACCCAACTCATCTTAACCGACATTTGGCTCTAAAAGTTTATACCTAATATTAAAACATTTTATTGATTTATAAGTCTTACACTATATCTAGAATTTAGTACATAATGTTAAGTGAATTTGCATGTGTATTCCTGTTGTTACTCAGTTTTCAATTTATAATTGTTAATATGGAAACTCCAAGATACATGCACGTGTCCTCAGCCTTTAAATATCAATGAAATCTAGCCAGATTAGTCGTTCTGCATTATATTACCTCATACCCCTATTGACACATCAGTTGAGATTGTGTTAAATAGCTCCGCTACACTATTTTACGACAATGTTTTTAAAAAATAATGCATTCCCAATAAATTGGACACCTGTACATTACATGTTTTTTTATTGGTTTTCGTTTGTGTCAGTTATCAGCTCAAAAACGTATAACTCATCGTTATGCTCTGCAGACAGGCGACGTTAACCATACAAACACAAATACAGCAGGAAACGTATCGCAAATTATGATTAAAAAGCGACTGAGGAAATATGTTCGTCAGATTGTTAATCAAGTGATTATTTTACATAAAACATTAAATGTTTTGAACTATTTGTTGTGGCTGCAATCAGTTGCACATTACTAGCTGCATGTGTTTGTTTAACTTGTCGGCTACCAATCTGTATAAAAGAGACCTATCGATCAACTCCAGTTTGTGTTATATCCATCAGGAAGTCGTTCAGTCTTGTTGTGTGTCGGCGAACGGTGATTAAAATTAAAACTGGACCCGTACGCGTGTGGTTTATTGTGACGTGATGGCTGTTACCTCGGAATGATACGAGTATTCAAAGAACACTCCAAAACAGAAAAAACTAATTCATGTATACAAAATAATCATTATAATAACAAAACACACAAACAGAAGAAACGACAACAGGATCCACCGTCGCCTTGGAATAATCAGCCAGGGCGAGTTTAAAGACACAGGTTGATTTAGCACAAAAGATTTTTTTTCAGAATCAAAAGCTTAAACTTAAACGATCTGACTGTCTTTATACATTGCAAACATAAAATCGGGCAGTGACTAACCAGCTAAACAATTACTTGCCTCCAGGTAATAATCGTCAAATTCAACGGATGCTTTATAATATGCAAGTAGATTGGACGATAAATAAATTACGCCTACATGAATAATTAGGTTGCACATTTGATTATTGCCTTAATTGGTTCATGATTAACCTGTCTCTTTTTAAAATTTATGCCAACATATGTAAGAGTGTTTTGCATATGAACTATTATAAAACGAATGCAAGTATAATTATTAAACAATTAATTAATTCACCATTTACATATTGATATGGTACATTGCACAGCATGATAACAGGTTTGTAGTCATCGATATGCTATTTAAGAACAATGTTTAACAGGGACTGAATCTGATGATATTTAGCAAAAGTAAAACAAAAGTATATTAATTGAGAAATATTTTACACGTTTTAACATCATAAGCATCCACTTAACTTAGCCCAAATGTATATTTACAGTGGAAAAGCCAAATCAAGATTCACGCAACAGGGTATATATGTCTCAGATATCCTTTTAACTTTCTATGACGGAATTCTTTTATAATACGATCCGACAAGATGTTTCTACCGCGATGATGATTGGTTTAATTTAACAATGAATCATGTTTCGTTATATGGGACTGTTAGCAAAATTAACATAGAATAAGAAAGAAACATTGTACTGTATCAACGAAAGTGCTTATTATAAGTTTCTAGCCCACATCAATCCAACCGATATAGGCGTCAAAATAACATTTTCATAGAAAAATAACAATTGATGCTAATATTAATAGTTGTAGAAAAATGTTTTACCGGACTTATAATTACTTATCTACGATATCTCGTAGGTGCAAAATTAAAGTGTTTTTTTTAAACTACAGTAGAACTCCGATGGCTCGAACCTGATTGGACTGGAAAAAATAGTTAAAGGTTGTTCGAGCCAAGTATTATTCAACATCATACCATACATGTATATATATATTGAAATAGGAATCGGCCAGGACCAGATAAGTGGTTCGAGCTATATGTGGTGTTCCAGCCATCCGTGTTCGAGCCAACGAAGTTCTGCTGTAAATACATTTAAGTTTTACAAGATGGTTGACGTTATGTGAATTATGTTAACGTCATGAAAGTGAAGTTTATAAATGATAATTTACCGAAAATCCTTGCAATTCAATAATTAACTTTCTATAGACCACACTGCAGGGTAGAGAACTTTTTGTCTATAGATGTTGATTGCCTTAAATTTCACGCTTGCGTATGAGTATAGCAAATATATAAAAATATGCCCACTCATTTAAAACTAACAAACTATCTTCGACTAAAAACCATCAATCTTTCACGATTTTCACGTGCAATGTTATGTTTCCGTGTTGTGATATTGACCGGTCTTCATTTTCGTGTTTCTGTTATCAAGATGTTAATTCATTTCTACCTTTCCTTTTTCGAAGATGTTGTATTTGCAGTTACCCTTATTTCTTTACATATAGTTATTTAATTTTTATTTGAATGCTAATGGATAGTCTAAGAATAGATTTGCCAATGTATTGATATTTCAAGGACAGTGTGTGATAAATAAATATTTACATAACTGGTAAACAAATATCATTTTGCTAATTGAGCTATTAAATTCCAATGTTTAAATTGAATTGATTGATTGAATATTAAGCGTCATTTTTGCTATCGCGGTCTAACAGACGATCATTTAACCTAACCACTGTTTCCTGGGATCCTAAAAGGTAAATCAGTACCCGACCCCATCTCTGCAAGTAACTGGTAACTTTCCCACTTGAATCAGCGTTGAAAGACGAATAACAATGAGACACAATGTCGTATATCAATCATCACGGAGACTGTTGCCGGGTGGGGATTCGAACTCACGACGCCTGGATTGATAGTCAGACGCGTAACCGACTGAGCTAATCGAGCCCGGCCAAATGTTTAAAGGACAAATATATGTCAAGATTTATTGACAGACTACATCTATATAGCACTGCTACGGTAGGGGTATAAAAATAATAACGAAATTTGTTTTCAATTTTAAGGTATTTTGTTTGGCCATGTATTAATATGCACCAGTGGCATAAATAATTATTATACTGATTAACTGTGACATACGATATGAAATTTTGTATCCAAGGTGCAATATGTAGTACTATTATATACTAAACATGTATAAACAAATAAATATAAGTCATTGCAATGAGCGAATAACATATGGTTTAATGTCTATAAAATATGTCATCTTTTGTTATTATGTTTAAAATGTTATATTTGACAACATCAGAAAAAAGACGTTACGGTTTAGATAAAATGTTTTCTAGTCAGTACGATCGTCAACATATTCTCCTACAAAATTTGGAAAAAAAGCATTATTTCACCTTTTGAGAAAAAGTGTTTGGTCTACTTAATACGCATTATTTATTTTGGTAAAGAAATGGTATCAAACGTTAATATCGAGAAATAATATTGATTGCAAAATGGAAATGTTCAAGATCGCGGCTTAAATTGTTAAACTGCTACAAACACTAAGGGTTCCTTAACCTAATACAACTTCAATATTAGAACAATTAGAAACTTCCTAGCCTCCAAGCCAACTTCTGTAGCTCGGCTCTATTTATCACTTAATTTTCTTGAAAGCAGATATGTAGAAATTGAATATTCGTGTGAAATGATATTCACAGATCACTTTTTTCGGAAAACATTTCATTTATACATATTATACGGTGTAAACTAAAAATTAATGTTTGTCAAAGTTTAAAGTTCAAAATGGAGAACAGAATGAAATATAACTTAAACACATTATTAAGCAGAATTATAACGTACGCCAATACGGCAAACACTGCAAATATAAATACTAAAAGGCCTTTCGTTAATCTGACAGACGCGCAGACAGACGTGCAGACAGACGCTGACTTGACATAGACGACAAGGCTATAATATATATCTTGAAGGTAATATGACATCATTTAATGAGAATATTGTAAGAAGGTCATGCCACAATTTGCTTCATAAATGTGTAAGTGATATTATATTAAGTCTTATATTATACAAACATTAAAGTCAAATACATGGTATTACGACCTTTCCATGAATTAAAAATTATATCATGCCAAACTACGGCGACAGTTATTGCAATTAAAGCACTATGCTAATTGAAACTGCAACGAGCAGGAAACTGTTTATTTATATATTCACGAAGAGAAGAGATTTAAATATATATATCCAGCGAAAGATCTGTTTACATATTTTGCATAAATAGACAATTTCCGCGAGAGAAGTACGGCACTCTGCATAATAAAGGACGAACAGATTGCCGGTATGTGTCCGGCTGGATTAATGGTATGTATTTTGTGGGTACTGATCATTATCATTTAGTTTTTTTCTCCCACGCTAAGACGACCCATATTTCAACTACTCACGTATCCTCTCTGCAGTGTGGATAGTGATTTATACCATTACCAGATCAGTTTAGATATAAAAATATGTATGTCCATGCAAAAAAGAAATGTATGGAATCAGAAAATTAATAAAATATGCAACAAAAACATTTCACCTTTTAAATAAAAAAATAAATATGTATTCAAAATAGGAACATTGTATCCAACACAAAATGACAAAACCAACGCAACAGCATCCACACACTATATACACAGTGTAATCATCATGCGGCATATAACACATTACACACGGCGTCTTGAAACGGTCAGGAACAGAAATGCGAGAACATGCATATTATTAATTTATACATTTAAAATATTTAAATTGCTTGTTCGTTAATGGCCAAGCAAGAGCGTAAACAGGAAATCTTAATGCGTAATGCTTGTATTCCTGGGTTGTGTATATACTCTTCCTGCCAGGTGACTCGGTCACATTGCAACGTTGAGTCATGCCCATACGCGTCAACGAAATTAGATCCCCAAGGTGTCCAAATAAACGTCTTTTGTCTATAATGCAATGAATTATACTGTCTTGAATGATTAAGACACATGTATCGAAGCAGATGACTACCGGACTTAGAGGCGTATGGGTGGGGACAGGTCCTACACATACCCTGTAGTTTTCTGAAGTAGAGAGTACACTATTTATGTACGAAACTAGAACCACACTTAATTGTGTTACAAATCACTATTTGTAAAATAGAGGCCAGGTTTCATACGTTAAAATCATAAGTGTGGAACAATTATTTTTAATAACAAATGTCACTATTCCCAGGATGCATTAGACGTTAATCATGAACCACAATTGCACCAAACTTAGCACAAACATAGAACAAGGTTAACTGATTATTTTAACACCGAGACCCATTTTAAAAATGGCGGGAACTCCAAGATGGCCGCCAAATTTAACAAAATCCCTATGTGTCTTTATATTTAAAGTAATTAATGATATTTGATAGCTTTTTATGACTTATGTTATCAAAACATATTTATATTTGTTAATTTAATGCTTTTATTGCGAATACGAAAAAAGATCTTAAAATATAAAAATATGCAAAATGTAGAAAAAATAGCCACAATTTCTATAATTTGAATATTCAATTAAAATTTTGCCCAACTTTTTCATAGATATTTTACAAAATAATAGTAACACCCTTTATAAACATATAAAAATAAAGTTCTTAACGATATAGAGCAAATTCATATGTATTTACATGCAAAATATGGTGGTGGGGTAAATCAATATTAAATGTATATAAAAACTGATGTGACCTCATATTTACATCATTTTGCGCACTTTACCCTGTAAATTTCACGAAACGTGTTAAAGGTTCATAATTAAATTTTTAAAAAATGTGAGATGTAATAGTATTTAAGTGAGTGATATGAAAAATATGTATTGGTTTAAAATACTTATAACGCCGGTATGCTATTTTATTGTTATAAGGCTTTGCTGTACTGATTCATATAATTTCTATGCAATACAAGTATCTAAACTCAAAAGATAAACACAGCGGACACATGTATAAGTTAAGGGGGTTGGTGTTAATTGTGGTTGTCTCAAGACTACCAGTTACAAGTTGTTGCTTATTCATTATTTCATAAACTTTGAATTCGAAAGCATCATTAGTATCATGATATTTTTTTTAACAGAATGCAGAATAATCATAGTCGTTTTGTCACACGCCAATATGTTGGAAGGTATTAGCTACATATTCTATCAATGACAAATGCGCCCATCAGCCTCAATCTGTTCTGTCTGTTTGTCATTCAGTAAACAATACAGGGCGTCTGTAAACCTTTTCAGTCTCGAACAAACTACCTTTGTTGCTTGTGACCAGCCTCTAACAAATTCAATAAAACTGACCAGGTACATTCGAAGATATTAGTATTGAATATTGTTTGGAAACCTTCACATTGGGACGTCTTGGCAACTGGCTTAGAGGTAATGACTGCATTAGTGCTCTGGAAAGGGCAGTTAATGTATCATAGGGCCACGTCATTCCTCAAGGCCACCCACATGAAAGAACATGTTCGCCTATCAGGTGACTGATTGTGCATTTCACGAACGTATGTAAAATTATTTTAGATTAAGCAACCAAAACACAGATGATGGCCGCAGTAAACATTTTGATTGTTGTTTGCATCACCGCAGAATTTTTAACTGATCTGTTACCTTGAAGTTCCGTCAGGTCGCTGTAAGAAAGAAACTTCAGCTTAACAGATGTTTATTTTATTTTGGTTTCTTGTTGACATTTATAACATAATTTAATGGACAAGATAGCAAAACAGTTTGCAATAAGCACATCGTTATTTTTTTGAGTACCAACAGACCAAACACGTGAATATAATAACACGCTTATAAAATGAGATCGACGGACATTGACCCAACTTCTGATATGGATGGTATGGTGAGATGGGGCAAGCAGTTAATGAATTTTAAATGTCGCTGGAAAATAAATAAAAAAAACATAGAGAAAATTTAATGTGTTAAAGTAAGGACTGATTAACGCTGTGTGACTTTGAGAGCAATGGGTAATCTATTTGTAAAACACTCTGGAGATATGTTGGTATTTGACACAGGCAATGATATAGGTTTAGTTTATAACACTGTGCAACTATATTCACTACTTTCTGTAAAGAATCAATAAATGTGTAATGTCATATATAGAGTGATTTGTAATTTAAGTTTAGTATACACTTATTTATTTTACTTGATTGTGAAACAAATTCTTATACAAATAACGTTCGAAGTCTTCTTGTGTAGAACCAATACTAAGCATATGCGGAAAAAGTGTCTTGCTCAAGGTTACCATACATGGTTGTGGCGGATGATCAAACCCATGACCATGTGACCATGGTTCAATGCTCTACCCATGTACCTGGCGCTCCACAAGTGATTTGTATTCATCCCAACAAGTACTTATCAATGAAAATGGGTCCTTAAAGAAATTATTCACACATAAAGGTGACCAGACAAACGAACAGCTTATCAGGTCTTTTCCTATCATCATTTCGTCAACCGAAATCAGATTGGGGAAAAGTATGGGAACCAATCTGGTCATCTCTCTACATGCTGACAAATGGTATTTCAAAAGATGTAAATGTAGTACAAAGGTTAAAGTATTGTGTACATCATAGTAATATACCAGTAGCTGTTAGATATTTATAAAACTTAATCTTTAATTTGTTCAAGCATTGACTGATGCTGGTACATTATGTCATATTGAATTACCCAACCCACTTTAAGTTGCATATAGATACAAACCTGTCCTATGCATTGTTTTAGCAATTTTGTATCTTACATGTCCAAGCATGTCTTTTTGTAAAATTCGATGTTTGCTAATTTTGATGGTCTTAGTCATTGGTTTGCTTTTAATTATCTCTTGCAATAAGTTGTCGCAATAAAACCAATAAAATTATAAAATATAAGTATAATTTGATAACATTAGTCTTAAAGAGTTAAAATATTTCATAAAAAATGTAAATTTAAGGACAAACGTGAAATTTGTAAAATTTGGCGGCCATCTTGGATTATCTACCATTTTAAAAGTCGGTCTTGGTGTTTAAATATTCAGTTAACCTTGCACTATGTTTGTGCCAAGTTTGATGCTTTTCTCAAAAAAGGCACAATTCTCTCAATATAGAGCACCATATTGCCCAACTAATTCTAACCATTTACTTTTTATGTCTTAATAAAAACAATTATAAGTAGCAGTAGGTAGTGATTATTGGTTTATAAACACACACTTTCTAAAATTAAAGACAATATGGTAAAAGCCAAGCAATGATTTCATGCTCTGGTAAGTGTCGTCTGATCGCCTAAAGTACAATTATAGCAAACAGTATGTTGCGTGTACTGAAATTGGCTAGTAATCTGTTGTAATAAGATCATTCAAATCTAGGGTTATTTTACAGTGGTTTGTACAATATGGCAACATATTGTACGAGTATGTATTGACAGTTTCCTACAAAACTGGTATTCAAATAAATCAAATAGTGGTGTGCTAGAATGATGTAATAATGTTAAATTTTCTTTTGCCTACGAACAATATTTAGATATGTTACCATGTGGTTTGAGAACATATATTTTTAAAATTCGATTATCTCACATTCATTAAGAATACAAACAGGACGTTATGCGAGAAATAGAACTCCTAGAAATGAACGCTTCTGTCTAAATTGTAATTCGCAGGATCTAGAAGATGAATTTTATTTTATTTTGATATGTCCCTGCTTTTTAGATTTAAGACAACAATATATAAGCAACTATTTTTTTCAGAGACCTAGTATGTTTCGATTCATAGAATTATTACAGTCAGATAATAGAAATACTCTTTTTAACCTAGCACATATACAAAATGTGCTTTATCTATTAGATTGTCTTTGACACATAGTTGAACGTTGTCATCCTCATTTAATTTCAGCACTCAAACACTGATATATAAGTGTGTGTGTGTGTGTGTGTGTGTGTGTGTGTGTGTGTGGCTATACAATTACAGGTATAGAATAAATAATATTATAATACTTTTGTATATATATGTTTTTCTTCTCAAAAAGTGCGGGACAAGACACTTTTCAATGGGTAAACAGGCTTAATTCAACGTAGGAATTTAAAGAAACAAGATGTAATTGTTAAATTGACTTACGTGGATTTTTTTTTGTGAAACGCAACCCTGAGTATTAGAGATTTAGAACACTGACATACGCAGTATGACAGTATTGTACAACTACCTATGCAGGTAACTAACCAGCGTCAATGTCACCTTTGCATAAAACAGTTCATTAATTGTCTAACATTATAATGTAAATCACCTTTTAATGAAGACAAAAAATTATCACTTTATCTATTGAGTGTAACAATTAGCAATTGACTAGTGCAATGCATATATATAAACTATCACAAATATCACTCTGTCGATCCATTATACAAAAATGTGTTAATTTCATGAGAAAAATATCGCGTAAAGAATACATATTAACCTATCTAAACAATCTATTCTTTCTTATTTAACATAATTAGAAGTTAATTAAAAAAACAAACTTAGCATATGTACATGTAAACTAAAGGTTAATATTGTCACTCAAACTTGGACGAATAATCTGATGCAAAAGTGGTGTTGACTGATATCATAGAGGTAAGAGGTTATAAGTTTGACAAGTTAATACTTATCATAATTAACATCAATTACATGTACATACTAACGATCGATTGTGATGGTGAAGGTGGTGTATGTGTGGTCTACATGTGACAGGACAAGGAAAAGTTATTATACAATCAACTTATTTGACAGGTGTAACAATTGACTCCTTTCACTGAGAAAAAGAAAATAGTTGGTGGTGTGGTACATATCAACCTTGAACAGGATACACGTATCGCTCAGACAAAAATAAACAAGACAACTGAGCACAAAAACATAACTTTATTAGATAAACGTATTGCAAAAATGTGATTGGAAACTGAATATCTTCGGGACATGGATGGATAACAAATGTCTCTTACATTGAAGGAGGTGTCAGCAACTGTAATATAAAGTTATGCACTTTAAAGAACACAATATACACGTGTCGCACAGGAGGATAAAAGTGAAAAAAAATATATAAGAAGATAAGAATAATTGTTTGTGTTTTTACAATTGCGATGATAACTGTTTATGTAATATTTTATTGTTTTCAATAAAAATGTATTGTACTTTTGGTGTGTGTTTCTTTGTATATCCGTTTACAATTAAATTTGTACTTGATACTCAGATGTCATCATATACTGAACGGAGCAGCTAACCCGCCTCGTTTGTTTTTCCAATATCTTCGTCAAATTATTGAAAGCATTGTTGAAATTTATATACGACATCAAAAGACAATATCTAATAATTTTGCATTGCCGAAATGTTTTTTTTTTCTTATTTAAATCCAAATTTTAAAAATACTTTTTGAGAACAACTATAAAATGTCAGGTACATAAAATGTAAGATGGCGGGTAAGCTGTTCCGTTCAGTATTTTTTTGTTTACTTTGTGATATTACAACATTTTGGCATGCTCATCATTCCAATTTTCATATAAAACATAATTAAAGCGGAAATACTTGACTCGGCCTCGAAAATATTAATCCAACTTTTGATTAGAAGTTAAAGTTTTTTACATTCATGGTATTATACTGACTCCATTATTTTCCATATGAACATGAAAGCCTGAGTTGAGCAGGGAACAAAGATTTATAATCTCGGGACTTTTTACCTTCTTTTAATGACATTTAAACTTATGAAATATTAACTTATAGGTTGTTTTGTGCTGATTTAATATTTTCAAATGATATATACTAGTAAACTGTTAATGTGTTGAATGAAAAAGGTGGCTACCCCATCGTTTTAATATTAATATATATACATAGTTTTATATTGTATATATTTGAACAAAAGGTTTGAATATTAAAGAGTACCGCGGAATTATTTGTTCATTGAATTTGTCTCGGTACCTTTCCTATACCAATCAGGCGTTATGTAACAGTAAAAATATCTTCATTCTTTAATATATTTAAATAGCAGCTTTAAACGACACGTTTTAATCATTCGTTTGATTGATTGATGATAGGAATGTATATATTAATGTTAATTACTTCTAGGTTTTGACAATGAATATTGCAGTATGTAAGTTTTATGCATGTTTTAGCAGTTATTTCGGGGTTTTATATCCCTTGGGTAATAAACCGATGATGATAACAGTGTCTATTCGCCTAATTTGAGGATGCTTGTGACGGGAATATGTCACAAACTTTTGAAATGTAATGGTTTTAAAATTATGATATATTATACGTTAAGAAAATATTATTTAACATTAGTATGTGTCTCTTTTTTTTTGCCATTACTTGTCTGCCTACAAAGTAGTATAATATACTATTTAATTTAAAACCAAGGTCAACTAGAATTTAAGATTTTCCAAATAGTGAATATATTTGATATTTTATAATGTTGCATCAACTTATTATGGATTTCTGAGATAATTCATTTTGCCAACAGGCATTCGTGTAATACTTTAAAATTACAATTAAAATAAAGAAAACAACCTCGGCCTACACCACAATCACTCCAATATCGTCAAATAATAAAACAAACAGTGAATATAATTATTTGCAACTATTCCAAACGATCGAGTAGCACAGCGTAACACGTATAGCACACTTTTGCAACTATGAAGTGCTTCCATGGTGTGGTAATATATACTAATGGCGGAGAATAATGACTATTGTACTATTTCCTTATTTTAATGTTCATTCTTGTGATTTGAAGAACTAAGAAAATCAATGATGTTTGGACATTGAGTTTCGCTAAGTCTGCTTTCACGTTCACTTCAACAGAAAAGAAACATTATATTTAAACATATACTGGCACTGCAGATATCATCCAATAAATGATCTGGGATTTTCTATAAAAGTGTATATAAGTCACCACTATAGAAATAAGAATGCATATCATATAACACCTGAGAGCCACCAAGATGTATAAATGAGAATGGACCTGAGCAGAAACTGTTGAATAAAGTTTTAAAAGAATTTGCTGATTATGCATTTATGGGATAGTTCTCTATAAGACGTCGAGTACATAGTCACAAAAACATTAATCATATCTGTTACACTGGGATCAAGATCAATAATTAGTCGTAATCCTTTTTAGAGGAACCATTGAGTTTCTTATGAGACAACTTTTAGCTTATGTTTTAGTATAGTAGAATGAAGTTTATACATTGTTACAGATGTATACGCATTTTAACATGTTTCTTTTTGCATCGGTTGTGAAACTATTTTTCGATAACAACAAATAACGATTGAAGTTTCTCTCCTGAAGCACCTGTTCAATAGTTTGATTTTCTCCGTACCTTGAAGCAAACGTTTTGTAAAGTTTGAAGCTGGTGTTTTGAGCGTTGCTCGAAGTTTTACTGTTTTATAGCCCTAACACGAGTCATAAAGTATTTCGTTTAAACACCTAACACAGTTGTGGATCCTTAGTCCGATGTTCTACCACATCTGATCGACAAATGTATATTATGTAGCAAAGAAATGTATGTCGTTGACGTATGTTTACTCGTGCTGTTTGGATTAATTTTCTTTATAAAATTGTTAACAAGTTAATATACAAACTGAGAAATTATATGAAATATTATTTTGCTATTTCGGCTACATATTTAACGAATTGAACATTTCGTAGTTTATGAATAATAAAATATGTTTAAAAAAGATAATGAACATTTTTTGTTAAATAAAAAGACCAAAATACTTGTAATCCGATGTAAGAAACGACCAGTAGCCTGTTTTTCTATTAAGCTTAATTCAAAATCATCAAACAATATCGTAACAAGTTATAGCGCAGCAGGTGCAATTCTGTAGTGTTCATTAATTTACTGATTTGCATGTTCATGAAAAAAAAGTAGTGATTAATATATATTAAGTAAGCTTGTATTGATAACTTGTATACACGCTGCATGTTCATGTTAGTTATATGAATATAGCGATAACCACAGCTGCTCTATATCATAGTGTGTATTTTCATCTACATGTACACGCAATAGCCTATGGTTTACCATACACTATATTTAAGTAATAGAAAGTTTTTCTAGTTGGCTTAAATTTGAAATCGATAACATTAGTTTCTCAAAGTTCGAATAAATATGTATAGCATATTCAATTTTTATTAATAAATGCTTTCACAGGCAGTCAAAAATATATTATATATATTGACCGAAATGTTGTCCCTTGTCAAAAGGCGACAAACTTTTAAATTTAGAATAAAACTTATTCCTGATATTGCAAATATATCAAATTTTATTTTTTTTCCTCATCAAATTCGTATGTTTGCTATGATATCTTTTATCCAGGGGTTATTGTTTATCTTCTTTTCGCGGCTGTCAAAAAGAATAGACTAAGGTAATAATAAATTAAATGCTAAATTATCATCCCTCCCGCCCCCTAATTTTCATTCCGCTTCGACCCTTTATATTTTCACCAAACAAAAAAATCAATTGTTTTCTATAAAAAAAAACAATAAAGATTTTAAAAATAAAAGTAAAAAATAAAATACCACCCACCAACCTGCTACATTGTCTCACTCAGCATTTGCTCTTCATAGTCTAAAAATAAAAACAAAGATAAAGAAATATTAACACCAGTTCATACAGTAGCACTACACTGTTTAATGTGTAATGCACTGAAAGACTATTTAATAATATGAATAGTTTTACGATACATTGTTTCTTCAGTCGTGTTTAATGGCTGTTATGTTTAACAGTGTATAACATAAATGCACATATTTTAATTCAAATATTTTTGTTTTACATCGGTTGTGAAATGGTACGTCTTCTTGGTTGGAAGCAGATCTTAGCAACTACTGATTAAGTGTTGTCAAGAACGATACAATACATGCCTATGGCGGAGTGACCCATACAGGATTCAACGATCCTGGAAGAATTACACAACCACTAGACCGCGCGCCCAACGGTTTTGATTGACTTCCTAAGGCCATTACCGTGTTGTTTATTCTGTAATATAACCTGTCAACATACCATGAGTTCACTGACACATTTATATGAGATGTTTACGGTTGGTGACGACGGACATGTGGTTGCTTATGTTAATTAATACCGGAAATGATATCGTAAGATTAACGTATTGAGCAACTCTGCACATCGACCTATACGATCCACGGGAAACAGGTCATTAGTCTGTACGCCTTGTTGCTGGAAGTACCGATGGTAAACAATTTCTATTTAAAGTGAGTGTATAAACAATGCTTGTATATATTATTATTTTGTGGCCTACAATTTGACCATCATTAAATTTATATTTGCTGCACTTCACTTAAAGGGAAAACATCATGCGTTTTTTTCCAAAATTTTAAAGTTGACTAAAATCATTTTTTTTCTCAATATACCATGGGTATATATACCCACTGTCCCAGTATTCCCAAAAAGATAAATATTTAAAGATGCAAAAATAATATTTTGAAAAATGTTTTTATTGGGCTACGCGCCTTAGTTAGACTTAAATATATTTTCCGCTTAAAATGGCAACATATTCTGTGACGTAAAAATGAGTTATGTGCGTTTTATCCTGATACACTCCCTTTACCAGATTTTTGTTAGAAAACCTACAAACACATGAACTTACAATTATTTCAGATATACATGTGTGCGTCTGCGTATAAGATCATTTATGTCTTTACACAATGATCAAAAATCGGAACGTCTGAATTTCATATCTATATATTTTCGGTGTCGTCAGTAGACATGTAAAATTAGTTACTTATATTATAACCAGCCTTAGACGTAATCCAAGGTGTCCGAAATTAATAACTTAGGGAAATATAGGTTCAGTGTAAATCTCTAATTGGGCGTACACACGTGGGCAGGGTAACTTCATGTGATTTCTTCCCGACATGTAATCATATCTTACAGGCAGTTGTGCCATTGCGGAGGTAATAGTTTAAAATATCTGATTTGATTCAATTTTCTAAACAACTACAATGCGCATAATTTCGAAAAAAATGTAAAGGAGGAACAAATTGGTTTGCTCAGTGTTGAACCGTTGTAAAAGCTACGAGAGCGTCTAACTGTACTGTTAGAGGTCTAAATACAATTGTTTAGCGAACAGAACGTTCTGAAGACCTGACATGCAGTGGACGTTCAAATGCCAGAAATCGCGGTCACGGTAACTATATCATTAATACCCACATGTAGGATTGGTTTCCGACTACTTCTTCTACTACGGTTAATTCACCTGGTAGAATTCAGAAGCTATAGATTAAATTCCATTGAATATAAGTCATAGTGGATTGGTTAATTTTTCAGTCTAGTGGCCTTGATTGTATTGTAGGTAGGTGCGCTCGCCATAGTCTAATCTGTACATTTATGTCTTGTTGTGCACAAATGTTAATCTCCATGTATGTATAACTATATCTTCACCATGTAAATTCTGTTTGAAAATATACATTATTTGCATGTGGATGTTGTCTTTGTTTACACTGCCTTGTCTTGTGACGACAAAGAGTAGCGATGTTGGGTGCATCATTTAATTTTGAATTAATTTATATTGAAACGACCTGAGGATATGAGCGACAGAAACGTATTACATAAATGTATAGAATAATGAACGTAACTAAACAACCACCGTGGTATCTTACTGCTGTCTCGGTGACACTAGATAAATGTAGCTATGTAAAACAACTCTCGGGTTTAGGTTTTACTGATTTATTCAGCTCTATTGTAAATAAATCGACTCCGCTTCACGGGTAGAGCCGGTACTAGGTGCTTTTGGGAGGCGGTGGGACAAGCGAGAGATGTCACCAGCAATCCCGAGCGTGAGCGACCAACACTTTATCCACTGCACTACCGTCAGGCTGTTCTTTTTATATTAAATTTTATTCATCACTTTTTCTTTATTGTTGCTGAATTCACATAAGGTTTTTCAGAACATTTCAGTTTTTTTCATGTGTGAAGATAATTTTAAAGCATAATTAGTCATAATGATATTTAATATTGTAAAATAACCAAACATGAAATAGCATCATTACATATTATTGAACATCTGATGACAAATAAACACTATGAACCTGGATTCAAATATGTCTGTGTGGATCTTTTCAACATTTACTTTTGAGACATAAACATATCATGAAAACACTCGTTTAAATTAATTGAAAAAGGTGGTATTGACTCATATCATGTTTGCACAACTGTCAAATATACGTCACATTATCACTTTTCGAAAATAAATGTATTATGTGTGCTCTGACGGCCACAGCTTTAAAAAAAAATAATCAGATCTTAACAATTGCAATTGTTATCAGTTGAACAAAGATTGACACTAAATTAATGCAAATGAAATATAACAAAACCAATCATACATGTACCACCAGCTTAAGCTTATTATTCTTCATGTTTAATCCAACTTCTTTAATTAGTTATCAGCTAAAATTAAACAAATATCATTTCAGTTTTAAGTAAAACTTTTTTAACAATGGAAACTTAATTAATTTTACATAAAAAACCTTCTTAAATTGTTTAAAAATTGAGACGAAATGGCGAGGTCAAGTCAGCGTGAGTGACAGTTGTGAAGACCGTCCAAGTCATCACTATACGTTACCAGTCAGGAACTATACATAATTGATGTCATAATAAAATAGTTTACAGAGTAACGCGCGTATATCATGTTACATCAACACTAGATTATACAAACGAGGGTAAAATCTAATTAAAAAATGCTTTGACTTTTATAAAACATTAAGTGGAGTCTATGATTCACTTATTTACATTCCCAGTCACAACTAAAAAACATTTGATAGTTTATATCTTTCACGCTAATTACGCGAATAGGCCGTCATGCTTTTCCCGTGCAGTTCAGAATCCACATGATTGATAGTAATATTAGACAATAAGGTTGTTTTGAACAAAATGATCTTAATAACTGCAATCATTCATTGCCATTCAAACGTTCAAACACTTTAAGATGGATGACAATTGGTGTCCTTTCACCTGCGAGACGGCGCATTAATAAGGATTGCAATAATGAACCATTTGATATGTCTCGTTAGGTTTCGTTAACTGGAACGTATATATCATTTCGGTTTAATTTATTAATCACGGAATTTAATATGTATTACGGAAATGTACGAAACCATTCTCGACTTTACTATAAAACCTAAACTTATCAGTCAAATCTGGTTACTTTACTAGCATCTTTATAGCCGTTTGTATAACACAAACGTCAGTAGAATATATGAAATAAAAAATAGTTCTGATATAAAGACAGTTTTAAAAAATAGTTTAGATAATTAACTATGGAGAAGTTATCACTGTTAATTTTAATATTTTCCACATTAGTTTCTTATATTGCTTGTGATGGAATATGTAACAGCAAACTTAAAGGAGCAGCTATTATCGCGGATCCAGATGACTGTTCCTCGTTTTATATATGTAATGGAGCACAACATTTTAAATTTGCCTGTGGGTCAAAAATAGGACCAAAGAAAGTGTTCGATCCGCTTACAAAAACCTGCGTAACACAGGGATCATCTTACGACCATAGCGCATGTAAGTACAAACGTGTTTGCATGTTGTGATGTCGTCGGTGGTTTTGTCTACAAAGATGCGTTTATCGTCTCGTTTTATGACGTGACGACAGAGCAATGAGCGAGGTTGTGTACACCTGAAATCCAAAATTATTATTATCATCATTATCATCACCATCATCACCATCATCATCATCATCATTATTTTTTTTTTTTTTTTTTTATTATTGTTATTATTATAATTATTATCATTAAAGCTACTTGTCGTCCAAAGACAATAAAAACCGTTGATGTCATCACTTCTTTATGTATGAAACGTCTCCTTCTTTAATGTTCACTTCTCCAACAGAAATAACACACTCTGTAGGGTATACTCCTCTTAGTTATTTGTGATTTAAGCTAAATCATGGCCACATTATTTTGAATTAGATATATTTCTCATTGACAATCAAGCATCTTTAAATACAAAAGGTGTGGTTGATCTGGTACAAATAGTCTATGACCATCATTCGTCTTTAACATACTATTTCAGTCTTACATCAATGTTAAGCTGCAGCAGCAAATTAACACTGCCGTGGTGCCACTACTGTTAGGTTTAGGAGTTCTTGATTCACTAAAATTTCCTTTCAGATTACTTTTACATGGTGAAAAGCCAAATATATCATGTATTGAAAAGATCTCTTTATCGGATTTTACGTTTGTTTTAATCATTAATATTTGATTTAATTATATCTTATTCTTCTTGTAATTTTTGTCTTTTGAATAATTTAGCTATTACATGATAAAAATAACGTCATCCTGGTGAAGGTCTTCTTTATAATTGTAAAAACATAAAAAAAACTTCCCCATTTATATAGCTCTTATAATATGCATTTCATTCTCATTTCATTCTCTTTTGCTCGTGGTTATACACATTTGTAAACTAAATTTATAAACATGCATGTCAACTATATCTACGGTTTGTTGGAGGGTGGCTCCCCCTCCCCCGACTCCCACAGACCTATTAGGGGCTGATTAAATGGGTTACCATATGTTTAGTGACTGAAATTTAAAACACCTTTCAGAAACATTAAGAGACATATGAAGTCATATATCATAAAGTTATATTTTCTTTCGCGCTATATCGACGTAATGAGGACATCAAGGATACATCTTTATATGTAAGAGTTGATTTAAATTTATTCGACGTGAAATGTAATATGTAATGCTGCATTCAATTTCATATCGCAACTCCTTTATTGAACCTATATAATTATACATAAATATTTGACATTATTGTCTCATGGATGCATGCCCGTAAACAATCAGGTTTAGCTTCGTACACATTTTTATGATGAAAACAATGTTACAGAGATATTACGATAATTTATGATGATTCTGGTCCCCGTTTCTGCTTTAGTTATTTATAACCTGCAACAGACATAGACGCTAAACGTACATATGCCTTTCAAAAAATATAAGGAATTAATCTTATTTCTTGATCATTCTTGATATAAACTAACAGCAATGAGCGAAGTTTAAGCTCACCTAACGTATGATACATGTAAGGTTATATCTCAAGAACGATCAACAAATGAAATTCATTCATTAATTGCCAGATGACTGTAGTGTTACTTTCTACATTACTTCAGTCACACATACTGTATTTTACTAAATATACTGGTATATGTATATGTTAACGTGGCATGACAATACTTCTAACTGAGCATCCAAATGGCACACATGACTGAAAAGCAATGTTATAGTTCATATACTATAAGATAGAGTGTATAAAATATATAACGCATTACATGCTTTGGGGGAGATGAACTGATCCATTTTTGTAAAGTCGTGTCACTATAGTTATATTAAGACACATTCTTTAGGGAAATACTTTGTATTTTAAAAGCCCATAAGTAAGACAGCACGCAGCGACTTTTGCTTTCTTAAATACAATATCCATATCTGGTAATGAAAACTTGGCAATTCATGTCTGGTACGCAACAATGTGAAATTACTGATTATTTTTTTCAATTAGTGATGAATAGGTGTATTCAAATGTTAAGATTATTTCAACATAGATTAGTTTATTGCTTAGGTTTCCATGTACAACTACCGATATGGGACCTTTACTCTTGTTTCAATCAAATATAACATTACTAGGTTAGCTACATGGTCTTAGTTACAGTAAAGATGTTCTTTAAATACATTATTACAAGTACATGTATTCAAATAATGCAAGTGCAGTATTCTTATTGCAAATTTATAATAATAATAATAATAATTATTATTCTTGATTTATGTGAAAGAAGTTTCCACCTACAATATCTATATATATCCTTAAAGATAAATCACGACAGAAATTGCCCATGTCGCCTATTAATATCCATCACGATTTTTTGCGGTAATATTAAAATAGAATAAAATGTTTTCTGTTATTTTATTTATTGTTTAAACCGATTGCATTTTCCGTCATCATATCGTCTAAATGACTCATGCGTCCGATCGATCAAAATGTGTTAAATTTAAAATTGAATTTATTGCATAAAAAGGGCGTTAAATTTCCGTAACGTTTCAAATGACATGTACATGTTTATTCATAGTAGGTATATCGTACGATGGTTACAGCGCATAATGACTTCGTTCCTGTTTCTATTACATTAAGCCGATGTTAGTTAAGGATAAAAATTACACGCGTTCTGTGTTTTTAAATCGCCCACTGTATCACGTGTATTGTATCAATTCATGAGGAATATAGCATGTTATTTTGCACGTGATTTCATTAAGGTTGATGCGATTATGTACGTGTAATAAGCTTTAAAGAAAAAGAATGCTTTGCATGTATGGAATTTAACATATGTTTTGTTATTTTACTTAATACATAGTTCAGAGTTGAAATTCAGAAAAGAAAACTATTTTTGATAACTGGGTATATTGATTTCGCATGACAAAAGATCTTCATAATGGTCGGTTGGAAGCATTAGCGAATTTAATCGTGTTTACTTATGTTTCGCTTTGTCTACCAGTATTACTAAAGAGACATATGAATCTGAGGACTTTTAAATGTGGTTTTGGTATCATTTAACACATAACGATGTTAACGTATATGAATGACTTTCGGTAAATATAACTAGCAATTCTTTTTGTATGTATTTCGGTATGTTACCACATTGTATACAAAGTATAGCAAGTGTTTGTCCAACAGGTGACGCAGCTTTGAATAAATACCACAACAGCAGCACATGTACACGTGCACACAATGCATAAATACAAAAGGGATACTACGTACATTTAGAAGAATGTACAATAGGGCTTATCAAGAATTGGGCGCTTAGTGTTTGTTTACACGTACAGCCATTTCTCTCCTTTATCCGCCATCAGATCATCAAAGCAACTCCGCCAACAGCTCTTGTTCTATGTGATGCAGAAACCGCATAGTATGATACGTTGTGACTTTGCTATCTTGTTGTCATGGTTATTGATCATATATTCAGAGACAAATCTTATAATATGTACAGATGAAATTTAAAGGGATTATATTGACAAATTACACATATAAGCTTCAAATGGAGACTTTCTCTATATGTTATGCACATAAATAGTGCTTGTTTGCCGATTCAATGTCATAATAAACAAAAGAGTTATCAAATTTACATTAATTAAAATATTGACAATAGTTGACACCCGGACGGAAAAAATATTGCGCAATATGTACATTTATCTCCGTAAACATTCCGAAAATAGCTTCGCATTTCCGAAGATATTCGTGCACGCACCTTGCGGTTGAAATAATGTACAACATATGCACAAGCAATTATCACAGACAACAATTAAAGATTGGACTTGTTGTATCACTTATTACGTATAGGTTCCGTACGGAAATTGTATACTATTGTGTCAATAATTAAATTGAAACAAATAACTAACTAGGTTTTGATAATAATTCTTGTGTTTTTGTGTCAAAAAGAAGCAACGGTGAAAAAAAATAAATAATGGTATTGTGTAATGTGGGCACATAATAATAAACTTTCGAACCGCCGTGTTACTGATCTGATCTTGTTTCGTTCTGTTGTTTACATTTTCTCCTTGATTAATTGGCTTTAAAAATCTTTAAAAACGTTTGACCATTACCTGAGTGTAAATTTACACCAGTCGCTAACTATGTATACTTACACCGTCGCGGTTTTTCGGTGGTTGATCGGAATACCGAATGCCATTTCGCTCAAAATGAAAATGTTAACAATTGAAATGTTTTAGCTTCTGAAAACCGAGGCATATAATAAAGCGACAATATATTATAATATACCTTGCATTCATAAATATATAATTTTAATGTATGTATTTGTATTTGTAATAGCATAACGACACCATATTGAGAATTAAATGCCATTTAAGAGCTTCATTTGACAAGTCGATGGTCCTTAGTTATTTCTATCGTCGCAAACTTAAAGAGGAGAACGGGGTGGTCAACTATAATAAATAGTTAACCCTTTACTTCATATAGACGCCTTTGGACACCTTTAATATAGACGCCTTCACACACCTAATATAGAAGGCTTTTGAATTATTGGGTGAATTATGTTTATATTAACTGACAGAGTGGAAAACAGTGCAGAAAGAGTTCAGATTGCTCGTCACGAGCAATCTGAACTGTTCCTGCACTGTTTTCAAAGAAATTCTGTGATTGGTGCGGGAAAACGTGTATCTATGGAGTAAAAGGTTAAACCACCAAACTTGCAGAATGTCACAGAATCGAAATTAAATTTCACCTTATTATAAAAGCACAAATAATTTGAGCTTTGTACTTTGTTATAAACAATGTCATCAATATAACTGGCTTCAGTGTTACATATAATAAGACAATATGCTCTACTACTGCCGAAAGCTGGATCTAACCTTTCTTATAAAAATATGCAACGCCAATTGCTAAATGAAGCTATTAAAATAGAAGTTATGCTGACCTTTTGGGCATCCAGAAATTCACTTATTGGATGGCATCCGTACATTTTTGACGTGAACTGAAAGTAAGCGATTCTTAACTACTAAATATCATTTGCAATTGCAATTATGAAACAGAAACAATGAAAACATGGCATTTATAAGATTTATAGAAAAATATAAATTCTTGGTAAAATTAATTTCATTTAATAAAGGAGTTCCTCGTGGTCAACTTTCATTTTTCAATGTTGAGGGTTTGTAACTATCTTTTGATGTTATTTGATATCCATTATAAAAATAGCCGGGCCTGATTAGCTCAGTCGGTTACGCGTCTGACTATCAATCCAGGGGTCGTGAGTTCGAATTCCCCGCCCGGCAACAGCCTCCGTGATGATTGATATACGACATTGTGTCTCATAATCATTCGTCTCTAACCACTGATTCAAGTGGGAAAGTTATCAGTTACTTGCGGATATGGGGTGTGTTCGAGTACTGGTTAATCCCAGGAAACAGTGGTTAGGTTAACTGATCGTCTGTTAGCCCTCGATCGCATAATAAATATGACGCTAAATATTCAGTCAATCAATCAATTATAAAAATAATACATATAGTGATCTCCTGTTGTTTAGGCCAGTCACATTAGTCACGGTATGACTTTTGGAATGATAATAACCCTTTGACGTATTTTTCACGGTGAAAAATAAAATATGTTTCTCCTTACGTCATGCCAGTGTTTGTTATATGTAATTGATGGTAGTTGTACAAATCACATACGTTTCGCTCCTATGGAATGTCAGAATTTGCTGAATAAATGGGTTTTGTCAATGTTTTTTTTAATTAATTAGAGTGTAAATTCAGTATCTTTTCTGTGTGGAAAATGTTTTGCTTCTTCTGTATTGTTATACTTTATTGCGGTATCAGACATCATGTACATATGTATAAAAAAACATATATGTTAATAAAGTATTGGGGATCTATCATATTGCTCATTTAAGAACATTTTATCTGTTTTGTATAAATTATGATAGGTATACCCTTACTGTGCAGTTTCACCAATCACTGATTTCTCGTCAGTAAGGTGATTGGTTCGAGCCAAGATCTATCCAAATATGTTATGTAAAACATTTACTTGCGGAGTTACGGTATCAGATTCCTTCCAGAAAGAAATCGTGTATAACATGTGTCAATGGTGTTAACCGCATTACCCCTCCCGTTTCGATTCTTAGTTCTGCATTGACTGTATGGCTAAGAGAACAACAAGATTATATGTATTTTACATGTAACATCAGGGGTTGTATTCACAAGCCGTTCTTAAGTAATTCTTAGACTTGAGATTGAAAATCCAATTTCAACCTTAGATATCTAGTTTAGCATGACAGATAGAATTATTTTGAGAATTTATTTGACTATATATTAGGTGTCTCAATATGCTTGCAAATTTTGACTTCAAACAATAGTCTCTAAGTGTTTTTCAAAATTCATTCTTGAGTTCAAGTCTAAGAATATTCTTAAGAATGGTTGGTGAATATCGCCCCTGCATAATGCATGCCATATATATATATATAAAAGACCGGTATCAAAATAAATATTACTATATAATGTCATACTATTTTTAGAATATATCATTTATCAGGCTCGTATAAGAAAAAAAGTCAAAAGTGGTGACTAAGCCATTATTATGCATTAATTAGTTTTAATTGATTACATTATACTGTTAATTTAAATACTGCAGTCATCATTTACACTTCTAATATCAACTAATTATTCAAGACATGTGCAAGCATATAGCGCGTCAGGCTTTAGCAATAAACACCTAAATGAAGTGTTGCGCAACTCAATCAAATACCGGTCACGTGTTTTGGATGGCATTTGCATTGTAGAGGCTGACGAAAAGTTATTAATTTTAACAACTGACAACTGACGGTGGAGGGGGAAACTTCAGTAAAAGTATGTTTAAGTACACTGACATTTTATTTAAAGAGTAACAGGAAATTTAAACATATTGGTTGACAGTGTACTTCAAGAACATAAGGACATTTTGTTAAATAACGACGTGCTTCCATTGATTAACTGCCATAAGCAGAACATAATGCTAACAAATACATGTATAGTGAAATTAAATCCTGAAACGAAACTTGATATATTAGATTAGTATTATATGTTGAGAAAAAAAATTCCTAAATGTTAATGTAATCAGCCAGTAAAGGGTTTCATGATATCGAAAATGTTGTAATAGTTGGTAAAAACTTAAAAAGGCTAAATAACATTTGCTAACAAAGTGGTGTTATTTATAAAGAGTGAGATTATCATTCGGTAATATACTAGAAATAAATATTAGACGTAATATTTGACATCTAGTGGACCGATAAAACTAAATACATGTACATAAAATATTTCTGCTTATAATATGCTGTTAGAACAGAAGTGATATAATGAAGACATTACTGTGACTTGTATCTACATATTGCCTTTAATAAACATAAAATGGCCACTCATTGTTGGTTAACACATGATAAGACAAACATATTGCTGAACCTGTTTGTTTGTTTTTTTCTGTATGAGTTTTGTTTCCCTTTTTAAACAATATTATAGTTGTAAAACAGCGCTAAGTTCACCTCGTACCTGGGAACAGCTAGACGGTAAATCAGTACTAGACAGGCCTCTTGTCTCTGCAAGTCGTTGACGACTTGTATTTGGTTAATCGTGGGCATTTAAAAAAATATATCTCGATATATTACAATAAACAAAAGCATCATTAATTATTACAGGTGTCTTTATTATTGCAGGTAAATATAAACGATTGGAACAGCGATGTATGCCAGGCTTAAGCAGAACGTATGAACATCCTGACAACTGTGCCAAATATTATCACTGTAGAGGGGGCATGAAACCGGTCAAAATGGAATGTCCTTACCCAAGACTGTACAGCCGCAAAACTCACAAATGTGAGCTCTATTTGTTTGTGAAATGTGGGATGAGGAGGGAACCAAAGGATCCATGTAAGTTGTTTATCATAACGCATAATTGTGACATTGAATATAATATGTTTTGATAAGAAAACATTTGGAAGATGAATGCATGGACGAACGAACGAACGAACGAACAAATGAATAAACGCATATTTGTAATTAATTTATTTACACACAATTCTCAACCACAAGTGGTTTGATAACAAGACCCCAAATAAGGAAATGATATGTTTTGGTAATATTTGATAAGATAGATAGTAACTATATAATTTACGCAAGTTTGAATCAAGTTGGAAGAACAATGATCAACAATTACGACGCGTTCATCCCCCTGTTTTTATTAGTTTACAATAATTGATAGATATGAACGTATGAATCTGTTGATACTTGAATAGTATATGTGTTCTGTTACACTTCAGGCGACTATAAGGTAAACCAGTGCAAGGACAGTGGCTGTGTTCCATGTAGAACACGATTTCCGACCTGTGTGGCCCACCCAGATGGAGCCAATCCTTGGCAACACAAGCTGTGGACCCCCTTTTTCGTGATCTGCAAGGACGAGCGAGTCCTTATTCATGGTGATTGTCGGCAAAGTGGCAAAGCAAAGCTGTTTAATCCCAAGACTCGCACGTGTATCTCAATCATGGACTTGCTTAGAAAAGCCGTCTCCAAAAGAATGCATAAAAGAAGAATTGGTCATCGTCGCGGCAAGCGCTGAATTATTGTTGCTGTTTGTGGTGCTCTTAATTCGTGCATGCCCATTGAATGTGGATACATATTTGGTCTTCGTAACAAAGGTGACACTTCTTGAGAAATATTTTATGATGCTTTGCAAAATACAAAAAGAGTGTCGAAAGTACTCAGCCTAGCATTTACTTGTTGAGACCGGTTAATACCGCCTATGTGTCAAATCGCCCATATTTTTTTTTTATTTAATAAACAGTTTGTTTTGAAACACGTTATATGACATATTTCAAACGTTACAAAAATAATTTACTTTTGTGAATATTAGATTAATTGACAATGTTCAACTATATATCGTAATTTATAAATCGGACACGGTAATTGTTTTACTACAATATGTCACCAACACGAACAATGAAGAAAACATACATCAGATATGCACTGTACTAAATTACACCTTAAAGGACTATTAGACAAGTTGAATGTATGAATATCGGTTTTGTGATTTGATTATTGAAAACTGCAATAAAAAAATCCGACAAAACGGAATTTTAAAATACTGTAAGTCAAACCATGACTCGCGTTTGTAGGTGGCATCCCTTCGTTATTTAATATTTAAACTTTAGGGACATTCGTGCAATTTTGCCAAAATCAACCAAAAATACATATTTTTCAAGCATATCGGATTGCCGTAAATATGACTTTAAATCGTTACCGAGTTCTTAAATTAGACATTAAATATTAGGTTTAACGATCATTAACTTTTCACTGCTAAGATTTTGGATTCTACTCAGATTCATTCTGAGGTCTGACTGATCGTATATGCCATAGATAATATGTTATTTGTTGAAAATGGCGCTAAAAATAACTAAAAAAAAGTTAACAAATGCACCATAGTCATTTGACTTTAATGTTTTTGGTGTAGTTATTACCGATAACTAAATTTCAGTTAGCTATTTTCCAAGTTAATTTATACAGAATAGCAGATGCACAATCGATTGCAATGTTTTGAATGAAATGTTTACAAACAGTACATCATGCATTGCAATTTTTTATTTGCTTCATATTCTGATGTGAACATGAGTTGTCAATTAATAAAACGGTTTTCAATTTGAAAGTTTGATATTGTTGTTTTTGTGTTGATGTTTTACACTTTATTTAAGGAGACTCGGATGTATTTTTATTATCAATGAAAATAATGTTTTTTCTATCTTTGTTAGACATTAATGAATCACATGTACTGTAATATTGATACGGAAAAAATAAGTATTATTCAGCTTGTAAAGAATACTGAACAGAACTGCTAACCCGCCACCTGACATTTCATGTAACTGACATTTTATGTATTATCTAAAAAAAGTATTAAAGCAATTTCCTTCAAATTACGACTTGAGCTAGAAAGAACATTTAGACCATGTATTGTCATATACAAACTTTAATAAAGCTACTCCAACTTTTAACGATAATACCGGAAATACAAAAGTGGCAGGTTAGCTGTTCCGTTCAGTATACTTGAATACAGGAATTGTGGGTACTTCGTTTTGCTACTAACGAGTATATGTCTCGGAAACTGTATAGGGCTCAGTATCTGTCAGTTTGTCGATGGGATATAGTTCTACCCCGCCCTTTGTGCAGAGGTAAAATTCATGCGATCATAAACGCATGCGCAAGTATGACGTCACGATATTTTCAGGTCACGACAAATTTAAGCAATATCGAGTAGACCCTCAGCACCTCTACTTGGATATGGACCTCAGAAGAACCTTGGTTCCCCGAGATGGGGTAACTTTATCTCATCATAATAGGCATATCCATGTAAAAGTGTTTTACTCGTCATTTAAGATATTAGGTATGTATAGTCAATCGCATCGTTCACGTCATAATAAATAAGGGTGTAATATATTTCGATGCATATAATGACCTTTTCATTCGATTCAATTTCAATAGGTATGACGTCATATTTAAGCTAACGTTCGAATACGTATTACGCTGTTTCTTATGGTATATTTCATATTGTTTATGTCTCACAAACTAATTTGTATGTTGCATAGTTATGTTTTCATTTTTTTTATTTGACAAATGTATTGCTTTTTCTTGTGTAGTTAAATAATGTATTATTTAAGTTCCGTTACGTGAATTTTAATTATATTTTTAGGCCAATGTGTTTATAAAGTATCCTTTTAGTTCGTTGCATTCACTGACGTTTCGTTTTTCTATTATCTTGTACCGTACTTGTAAACCAAATCCAGTACACCAGGTTATATACTGAACGGTAATCATAACAGCTAGTGTAAAGTCGTATATACCGTCCCATTAGCGCAAAATGGATGCCAAGTGTATATAAAGGAAGAAGGCCCTTGGCACGTGTTTGCATTATTGTAACTATGTGTTACGTGACTGTGCAAGAACATTATATACAGTGACTGGCTTGACTATGCAAACCATGATACAGTTGGGCCTAAAACATCAAATCCACTTGTTTAATCTTAATAATTCATAAAAAATATTTAGCTACTGTTTTTAAAAAAAACATTTTATTGTTAAATTACTATAATTACATATTAGTTCTGCAATGTTTTAGTTTGAATCTGAGGTTAAGCTTCAAAACTCTTGACGAATATAAGTGAATAAGTTGTGGTATACAAAATGGTCTGGAATGTTTGATTCATCAGGGCGGGACCTGTTGATTTGCTTAAAGGAAGTATTTTGTCATCATCTTTATGATAAATAAAAATAACGTTGAAGTAAAACACGTCCATCTTAATTTAGTTAATTTGTCATACCTTATCTAGATATTCGATCCGTTTTCCATTCATAATACGTCTACTATTTCCTTGGTTATAAATATCACATGCTGTCATTAGATATTACGAAACAGTGTTCACATTATAAATACAAATGTTCCCATGACACAGTACAAAGGCGATGCAACAATAATAAGGCACTTATATAACCAGAATCCACATATACAAATAGTACCTATGCATCTGACACCTATGCATCTGACACCTATGCATCTGACGTATTCTTACTTAAGATTGTTTCTCGAAATCACCTGCTGTTTGGTTGACTTTGTTAAAAGTCATATACAATGAATACGTGTTAATATGTAGAGAACAACAAAAATATACTAAAAAGTGTAATAAACGTTGATGCAGTGAGGGAAGGAAAATGAACAGTTATGCAGTTTAAAATACCTTTTTTTCAAGACATGAAATATTGTGGCATCCAGTTGTATTACGCAGACAATCGTATTGAATCAGTAAAACCAAATTGAATCTTGAGTACAATCGCCGTCATTTGGTAGGTAAATGTCGTGGTAGCGATAGTTAGAAAGTGTTTGGTTTGGCTTGTTTAAAGCTGTTATCGAAAGAAGAAAGACGGAGAACGAACTTAACGTCTCTCACTACACAGTTACGCCCCCTTTTTCCCACGGTAACATGATTCTCACGCTTAATAAGGCCTATGTAATTTGGTTTTGAAATATTTTCAAAATGGTTCATAGTGGTTGTGATTTCTTGCTGCAGATGAGTAGAGCAAAAGTTGGCATAGCATATACTGCAATAAGACGCCACTGCTTATAAAAATGTGAGTTTAATGGGATTTCAACATATGCATGTATTTGTGAGCATTTGAGGACTTCTTTTTTCAAAAAAAATCTCAAGGTGTCACTGCATCCTCTTTAAAAAAAAACAAGCTGGTCAACCTAACAGTTATGTGGGTATGCATTCCTGCAATGAAAATAAAAAAATACTTATAATTACTAATCATATGGAATTGTTTTTTTGCTATGGAAAACCTAGACCATATTTTATTACAAAATTCAACTGTGTAGTGAGACCTTTAGTTTCACACATATTTGTTTACATGATTTTAGACCGGACTGGTTACACTCTTACACATAATGTTCATACATTAATCACAAAAGTATTCTGTTATGTTTAATGTTGTTATGGACATTTCAAGTCGTTTCAGTTTATTTTACCCTCGCGCTTTGAACTGGTCATTTTGGCGAGCAAATTATAGACGTTTACCGGCACTTACTGTTTATAACAGTGACACATGTAAGTGTAAAGCCAATCGTCTACTCCAGATGTTACCACGTGACCGTACACTATGTAGGAGTTGTTTTATTAGATCCAATAAAATATTTCCAAGTGTGCAGTTCACAGTTCAAAGTGGCAATTAAAATAATTTAGTATAAAATGCAAAGATAAAAACAACCAAACAACAAAATGTTCTGCATGACGATAGAGACGTTGAAATAATCCGCATAGCTGCCAATGCAATTTCCTTCTCTTTACTCTTTATAAATAAATTCATTCAGATTGTGGTATAGTTCATTTTACAGTGTGTTTTATGGGAATATGCTGTACGAGTGCAATGTTGTCCCATATGGTGAAATACACTGTAAAATGAACTTATATTATTCATAATCACGTATGAGACCAACCATTACTTCCACGAACGTACACTCGTATGGTTGGGCTAGGACTCAGTATCGGAGGGTTGTGGGTTCGTTCCTCTGCCACAGCTATGTGTGATGTCCTCGGGCGAGACACATCGTGCTTAGAACCCCAAAAAGCTTCGAACGTGATTTATACGTAGCCTATGCTTATTTTCCACGGGTATTTTACAGTATTTTGTTATTTAACGGCGGTAAGCAGACCTCATCATCGTTTCATGGATCCGCAAGGCAGTTAACCAGTTCTATAACGCATCATATCCCTACACGTCACAGACTACTTCCTTGCATGATCAGAGGTGGAAGATTTAATATGCATGACAATCATCGAAGAGATAGTGTTGTACTGGAGATTCGAACTCATATCCTCTGTATAAACAGTCGTTATCGATGAGATGAGTCTGGTCAGGTGAAAGGAGGAACGGAAATATCGGTAATCTAAAACCTCTGTAATTAAAGATTATACGATTACATTTATTTCACCGTCATATTAGCTAGGCGACACATGATACATGTTTGCAACATAAGATAATTGTTTGCGACACAAGATTCATGCTTTGCGACAAAAGATACATGCTTTGTGCTTTGCGACACAAGATACAAGCATTGTGCTTTGCGACAAATGAAATATGCTTTGTGCTTTGCGACACAATATACATGTTTTGTGCTTTGCAACACAAAATACATGCTTTGTGCTTTGCAACAAAAGATACATGTTTTACGACACAAGAAACGTGATTTGTGCTTTATGGCACAAGAAACATGCTTTGTACCTTGCGACACAAGATATTTGTTTTGCGACACAAGATACATGCTCAGCGACACAAGCTACATGCTTTGCGACACAAGATACATGCTTTGCGTCACAAGAAACATGTTTTACGACTCAAGATACATGCTCAGCGACACAAGCTACATGCTTTGCGACACAAGACATTCTAGGCGACACAAGATACATGCTAGGCAACACAAGATATAAGTTTTGCGACACAAGATACATGCTTTGCGACACAAGCTACATGCTAGGCGATACAAGATACATACTTTGCTAAACAAGATACATACTTTGCGACACAAGACACATGCTTTGCAACATAAGATACATGCTTTGCAACATAAGATACATGCTTTGCGACATAAGATACATGCTTTGCGATACAAGATACGTGTTTTGCGAGACAAGATACGTGCTTTGCGACACAAGACTCATTGGAAGACACGGTGCAGGTTTTAAACCGTATGTATCGCCGTCCGTGATTTAAGCATTACTAACTGGAACTTCATTTTTAATAAATATAAACCCTTGTCTTATAAAACTAGTGGAATCACGCTCGTTTTGAAACTACGTATCACTTTTTGTCATACGTGACCACGAATAATGCTGAATATAATGTAGTTTTACCTTTTACCTAAGTATGGACCAAGCTCTCCCGAGAGAGCTAAAGCGTTCGGGCCAATATGACCAACAGGCAGACCTCTACCATACTTTAACTATTGATAAGGCAACACAATATTAACATGATACAGCTATGTTTTTGTATGTTGTTTAGCGTCGCTTTCAACAATTTTTCAGTCATATCGCGACGGTGTCTACTTGAGACAGTATTCTAAGCGCTGTCACACTGGAGTATCATGCCGCAGACACATGGTATGATACCCCACCCAGTCACATTATACTGACACCGGGCCGACCAGACCTAGAACTCTCCTCTAAATGCTGAGCGTCAAGCGAGGAAGCTTCTAGTACCACTTTTAAAGTCTTTGGTATGACCCAACCGGGGATCGAACCCACGACCTTTCGCATGCGAGGTGGACGCTCTACCACTAGACCACGTCGCGGTCTTGATACAACTAAATTATATTACTGATGAATATACTTGTATTGTTAAAAAAAACATTTAGGTACATTTATAATCGTCTGAAATGATGTCCTTCCGAATCGATTATATTCCTTTCAATTGATAGGTTATCGAAATATTCCCTCTGTGTATTTATAATGATGCAAATGATTTATAAACAGTGTGATCACACCGGGATTATTTTTTCAAATTTGGATACCGAAATAAATGTTGATATTGGAAAGACAACATAACAGGTAAGGGTAACGTTGTTTCAAATATGATATATATGCATAGAATATAAATGGAAAATAGTCAACATTAAAAAAATATACAGCAATCAGAATCTTAATGGGAATATATCAGGATTTTTCAAAATTTTAAAATTGACCAAATACAATTTTTTCCAATATAATTACCATGCCTATATATATACTCATTGATATTGCCAAAATAAAATTTTGTTTAAACATGCCAAAATAATATGTTGATCATTATATTTTTAAGACATTTATAATAATTGCATTTTTTCATGATATATTCCCTTTAAATAAGTATAATAAATAATTAGCTGTAAAAAATATTGTGTTTTTTACGATGTTTTACAACTGAAAATTTGAATACTATCAAATTCTTGTTCGGGTTTTAATCTTTCTAAATTTAACTTTTCAAACTTTCCGAGTCATAAAAAGAAATCTCAGACTAGTTTAATGTATTAATGTCGAAGAAATGCTATCGGCTGTTGTGCTTTGCTTGTAAAAATAGCGGTTAGATTAACTGGTGGTCTGTTAGCACTCGAAGGAATAATATTCGAACAAACACATATCTATATCTTTACGTGGGCGTACTTGTGTTTACCTCGCTTAAATCATATACAGCAACTTCATGGGATCCGCTAGGCGGGTTTAACAAGTACTAGACATGCGCCACTACTACAAGTCTCTAACTTATTCCCCGCATATGTTCACAACCAACCATCACAGCGACTGGTCGGACGAAAACTCGACCACATGACCCATACATTGACAGCCAGACGCATTACCGACTGTACCTGCCGTGAACGTCTCACCTTGAAATCATTCTTCGGTACATGTATATATTATCAGTCTTGTAATTGTTTGATGTGATGACGGAAATAGGGTGAGGTCTGACTGGTCCGTCGCCATATTTATGCCAGTGATAGTGTTTGAATGTTGTTTTCAATTATTATGCATGTTTGTAACGTCCTTCTTTTCAATCCGCAATGTAGTTGTTGTGACAAAAATAAGGACTTTAAACATTGAATCAATAATACGCATTTGTCGTCTGTTGTCTTGATTTACTATTGTAGTTTAAATTGCGTACAGAAACCACAAGTCTTTATTGTGGCTGTGCTAACATAATATTTTTATTTATGTTTGTTTCAAGTGCATTATACAATAGAAAACAGTATGCATTTTGGTCTACTCATATTCGACTCGTATACATATCGTGCATTTTTTGGTGACTGATACTTTCTTAGGAACTTATACCGCAACGATTTATTTGCTTGCACACAGTTTGGGGAGAGCATCATTATTATGTTGTATACCATCTTTAAAGGGTAGAAGAATAACCATCGAAACAAAACTCAGTCATGTTATGCATCTTTCTAGATATCAAGTCGTATCTAACCGTAAATACCTGATATACCAGAGGCCGTATTCACAAACCGTTCCTGAGGGTATTCTAAGGCTTGAGCTTGAAAGTCCAAATATAATCTTACATATCTGGTTTATCACGATAGATAGAATAATTGTGAGAGTTTAATTGACTATAAATTACGTCTCCGTACATGCTTGAAAAATTTAGCATAAAAATGGTCTCTAAATATGTTTTTCAAAGTCGAATGGTTTGTGAATACCATCTCAGGACGTTAAAAAATATTTTATTAGTTCTTCCAGGGAAGTGGACAACCTGACTAAAACACGAGGTCCGGGTTGTACGATTCTCCGAGTGGCAGTTTTTCTTCTGACCGTTCCAGGGCAATGTCCTTGATATGTGAATGTGCCAGCACACTGTTAAACATATATTTTCTTTTTTATATAGTGTGTACATGAATGTCTCATTATCTAGTTACATGTATTAGTAAATATTACGTGAATTAGTGATTAAGTCAACTTAAATGTGTAATCTGTCTTAAATCGCTATTTTAATAAGTCGACCATGCTTTACTGCTCTCCATGAACATACACATACCCATATACGAATAAACTATTGGAACAGTAATAGATTGTTGTCGTATGATGTTTAGTGTCGCTATCAGCAGTTGTTCAGTCATGTCACGATTGTGTCAATTTGAGACAATATTCTTAGCGCTGCCATACTGAAATATCATGCCGCAAACACATGGTATGATACCCTAATGTTACTATACTAAAACCGGGCCGAGCGGACATAGAACTATCCCCTAAATGCTAGTGCCAATGGATTCTAGTACCAATTTACAAGTATTTGGTTTGACCCGGTCGTGGATCGAACCCAAGAGCCTCTACAGACAATACCGACGCTCTTCCACTAGTATAGGAACAGTAAATGAAGCGCAGCACTAAATACCTATATAATTGATTAATATAATTTAGAATATTTTACTGTTTATTTATTATAAGTAAAGAATACTCAACAAAATAAGTTAAGTACCATGTAATTTATTTCCCATAAAAGTTGTATTTAAATAGTACATGTATAGTCTTTATAACCAATTTATATAAATATTTTAAATTCTATTTAAACATAACTGTTGTATTGTAGAGGGTGTGTTTGTTTCAGCCAATGAAATCTTACTTCCAGATTCAAATGTTTCTTCTGCACAATTTATCAAGACGTTTGTCTTTTAGAAAATCAAGCGTTGCTGATGATAAAGACTAAGTTGTTTTAGTTTAGAAACAGTCCAAATGAATACACGATCAAGGTCGTCAAGCAGTATTATGTGTGATGTTCTAAAAGAACGGGAATGTCGTTTCAATTCCTCCTCTTTGATAAAAAAAAAATACTGTTTTGCCACGTTTTCGCGGATTTAAAATTCTTTAATGAAAATGAGATGCTTTGTATCCAAGTTAATAATATTTAGTTTTTAGACATTTATAGCGATTTCTCTTGATAAACGACCTTCAAAAAAGTCGTTTGTTTGAATGATGGTTTTGTTTTGTTATGTAGATTTACTAAGGGAAGAATTTCGATTTAAAACAGCTTTATCACGTACAAAGAAAACGGCAATAAATAAAAACGTTTACATGGGAAACCAAATATATTAGAAGAAACCGAAATGAGTGAAACCTAATTCATTTTTTTAGACGCACACCCTTATAATGTGAAAAGTATTAATTAATCTTATTACTACTAACAGATTAGTTTCGAGGAGTACACCAAAAAAAAAAACTGTCGAGATTTAAATAAAATATACTACATGTATATAAAAGAGAATGATTGAGTGCCTCCGAGCATCGTCGCGTTTTTTTAATAGTTTAATAATTAGTTATAAGTACTTAAAATGGATAAAACAAGCATTAAACACGCATTTATTGGGTTAAAAAATATACCAGTTGCTAGTTATACGTTAGTCAACAGATGCATTTTAGCTAGTTGGTTTGTTGTTCTTATTGTAAAACATAAAGCTACCGCGTTTCGTATTTTTGAAAATGTGAAAACAAGTTGTTCTTGTATAAGAATGAATTCGTATAATTGACATAACAAATGCGTAGGTGATAGTACATCTAAACAAGCGACGTCACCGCGTGTTCACATAGGCGCCAACAACAGTAGGGTGTTAGAGTAGAGTGGGGTGGAGTAGGGTGCGGTGGATTGGGGTGCGATGGCGTAGGGTGCGGTGGAGTGGTGTGGGGTGGAGTGCAGTGGAGTGGAGTAGGGTGGGGTGGAGAAGGGTGCGGTGGAGTGGAGTGCGGTAGAGTGGGGTGGAGTAGGGTGAGGTGGAATGGGGTGCAGGAGAGTGGGGTGGAGTAGTGTGGAGTAGGGTGCGGTGGAGTGGAGTGGGGTGGAGTTGTGTGGAGAAGGGGGCGGTGGAGTGGAGTAGGATGCGGTGGAGTGGAGTGGGGTGGAGATTAGTGGGATGGAGTAGATTGGGCAGGAGTAGAGGGGAGTGGAGTGAAGTGGGGTGCAGGAGAGTGGGGTGAAGAACAGTGGGGTGGAGAATGGTGCAGTGGATTTGAGTGGGGTAGAGTAGAGTCGAGTGGGGTGAAGTGGAGTGGGGTGAAGCCGTATACTTTCTCCCATGGAGTTTTTGGAACAGTTGAGGCTCGAACCTACGGATTCAACGGCGAGAGATAGGCCTTCACTAGTCGACTGCACATTTGAACAATCAGTCGCAGAGATCCCTTGTTAAAAGTAAAATTAAAGTAGAAATCGAAAGCTGTTCGGTTGATGTTAATATTACTCGATAGAGCAGTTGTTCGCGCTTGATTCTCTTTCCGGAGGTCGTTGTTCATCTCTAGCGGGAAAACATTTTTATGTCGCTTGATATCTATTTTATGTCGCTTTATATCTGTAGTAGTATTAGATTCAAATAAATCGAGTAAGGCATATTGATGATGATTTGACCTATGACATTGTGTGGAAAGGTTTCGAATTAAAATATCACCAAGCGCAAGAGCAGAACAATACCGATTAGAAACTCGAGAACACGTCCAACTTAACGACTCTCAATATACGTCAAATAAAAAAGTACAACGTCATATGTTTCAATGCGTCACGTCATAAATTGTTCCAACGTCAAAGCAGGGTAAGATGAGCGCGTGGAGGGTGTGTATGATGAAAATTCCATACCCGGTAGTAATACGCGGAAATCCTTGTCCGGTTTCCTAGAATCATCAAGCAGTACCCAATGCCATTCAAATTTGACAGAACTTATGAAAATGTGTCAAATGTTCTCATATGTACAAAGAAATTACGACGATTATATAGATCTATGCATTTTCAACAGAAATAGATCTAATGCCCAACCGATTTACACAGATCTAATTTCTTGGGCGCAACAATCTTCCTACCGTCATGTAAGTTAGGCCTTAACTACAAGTATAATGGGGAGTGCAATAGTTTAGGTAGCTCCCAGAACTTCAATCCAGCGGTTAGTGTACAAACCCAAAGCGTGCGCATTATGTTCTTCGTGATTGTTATTTATGGTGATTGTTATTTTCATATAAGATTATTGGAGAATAGTGCAAAATTCAGAATACACTCCAGAAGTATCCCTGGTTCTTTTACCTCACATGCGCGGTGTACAACACCGATTGATGCGACATGTGGGAAATACTTTCCAGTGCCATGACCGAGGATCAAACTCGGGACCCTAGAATACTTATCCAATGACACAACCACTTGACTTTGGCGCCACCGTGAATAAAAATAGTCGTGCAATTCAAAACAATATATCGGTTATCAACCTAATATAGCAATTTATTATCACTTTGCTAAACATGCGACTGATTGATTTGTTTCACTGTTATTTATTTCTCAGTCTCCATCTACATTGTTTGGCTCTCAGTCTCCATCTACATTGTTTGGCCTTTCGTCTACATCTACATTGTTTGGCTCTCAGGCAATAAAAATAATTTAGCACTAAAAACTACTGAAATAAGACCAGGATAATAAAAGCTAGTATGTTAGAATAACCAGTTACCAAACTTTGAACTCCTCAGTAAATATGGACTCAAACGTATTTGTTCAAACAAAAGAAAAGGCAGTTACTTTATGAGACATATGAAGGATAGAAAGAGAGACAGTAAAAGGCGCTCAATCATCCACTGCCGGCGATTGAAGCTGGACCACCATTAATTTCACATAGACCGTAATATTAGCACAATAGACTGTCACACTTACAGTTGTACTCCAAACTTATTGAGAATTTCCAGAATTCATATTCAATTCAAGCAGTCCACTCAATTTTGCACCATTCTCTGCGAAAATATATTCCCTTCACAAATTCACATTGCAATAGTACCTGTCAAGTGCATTTTCACACTCGCACCATCTTGAACGACCACTGTCAATTTTCTATGGAACTACTTTCGGGTATATATTTTCCCAGAGAATGGTGCAAAATTGAGTGGACTGGTAGCTATAAGACACAGATGGGACTATTTCTTAGACGGTAAAAATTTCGCATAATTTGGCTGATTTGACCTCTGTATGTGAAATAGGGGCACCTACTTTCGCTTTGAGCACAAATGTGAAATTGGAAGTAGTAAATGCCCATGTTTTTAACTGGTTTTTTTGTGGGTTTTTTTTGTGTGTGTTCTGCTTGAATTGAATATGAATTCTGGAAATTCTCAATAAGTTTGGAGTACAACTGTAAGTGTGACAGTCTATTGTGCTAATATTACGGTCTATGTGAAATTAATGGTGGTCCAGCTTCAATCGCCGGCAGTGGATGATTGAGCGCCTTTTACTGTCTCTCTTTCTATCGTTCATATGTCTCATAAAGTAACTGCCTTTTCTTTTGTTTGAACAAATACGTTTGAGTCCATATTTACTGTGGAGTTCAAAGTTTGATAACTGGTTATTCTAACACACTAGCTTTTACAATCCTGGTCTTATTTCAGTAGTTTTTAGTGCTAAATTATTTTTATTGCCTGAGAGCCAAACAATGTAGATGTAGACGAAAGGCCAAACAATGTAGATGGAGACTGAGAGCCAAACAATGTAGATGGAGACTGAGAAATAAATAACAGTGAAACAAATCAATCAGTCGCATGTTTAGCAAAGAGATAATAAATTGCTATATTAGGTTGATAACCGATATATTGTTTTGAATTGCACGACTATTTTTATTCACGGTGGCGCCAAAGTCAAGTGGTCGTGTCATTGGATTAGTATTCTAGGGTCCCGAGTTTGATCCTCGGTCATGGCACTGGAAAGTATTTCCCACATGTCGCATCAATCGGTGTTGTACACCGCGCATGTGAGGTAAAAGAAACAGGGATACTTCTGGAGTGTATTCTGAATTTTGCACTATTCTCCAATAATCTTATATGAAAATAACAGTCACCATAAATAACAATCATCAAGAACATAATGCGCACGCTTTGGGTTTGTACACTAACCGCTGGATTGGAAATTCTGGGAGCTACCTAAACTATTGCGCTCCCCATTATATTTGTAGTTAAGGCCTAACTTACATGACGGTAGGAAGATTGTTGCGCCCAAGAAATTAGATCTGTGTAAATCGGTTGGGCATTAGATCTATTTCTGTTGAAAATGCATTGATCTTTATAATCGTCATAATTTCTTTGTACATATGAGAACATTTGACACATTTTCATAAGTTCTGTCAAATTTGAATGGCATTGGGTACTGCTTGATGATTCTAGGATACCGGACAAGGATTTCCGCGTATTACTACCGGGTATGGAATTTTCATCATACACACCCTCCACGCGCTCATCTTACCCTGCTTTGACGTTGGAACAATTTATGACGTGACGTATTGAAACATATGACGTTGTACTTTTTTATTTGACGTATATTGAGAGTCGTTAAGTTGGACGTGTTCTCGAGTTTCTAATCGGTATTGTTCTGCTCTTGCGCTTGGTGATATTTTAATTCTAGACCTTTCCACACAATGTCATAGGTCAAATCATCATCAATATCCCTTACTCGATTTATTTGAATCTAATACTACTATAGATATAAAGCGACATGAAATAAATATCAAGCGACATAAAAATGTTTTCACGCTGGAGATGAACAACGACCTCCGGAAAGAGAATCAAGCGCGAACAACTGCTCTATCGAGTAATTTTAACATCAACCGAACAGCCTTCGATTTCTACTTTAATTCTACTTTTAACAAGAGATCTCTGCGACGGATTGTTCAAATGAGCAGTCGACTAGTGACGGCCTATCTCTCGCCGTTGAAGCCGTAGGTTCGAGCCTCAAGCGGTCCAAAAACTCCATGGGAGAAAGTATACGATTTACTTGCGGAAGGAAAATGGTTCTACTCAGATTTATCTTGAGTTCTTCGTTAACTAATAAAACTGGATATGCAATACATAATCTCTCATTAGTTGAAAGTGACGTTAAGCACAATTCAGGACCTCGGTGTAGACTGAACTTAAATCAACCTTGGAGTTTAACGTAAAAATAAACCACACCCCACCCCAACACACAATATTATCATTATTATTAATATTTACAGTCATACACGTATATCAGTAAATTATATCATGTGTCTGTGTAATATGCTATAAATAATGTCTGTTAGTTTAATACAGTTAATATTTTCAATAAAAAAAAGTCACAAATTTATATATTATTTTTTTTTTGTATTTATTTACCTTAGCTGTGGTTTGAACCTACGACATTCTGACAGACAGTTGAGCGACAGTTGAAGGCGTATGCCACTGCGCCACTTTGGAGCCTAATGATATTATAACAGTTAACACCTTTTAAAGTTGTTAGATCATGAAAGGGGCGTTATTCTAGTTGACCGGAACTGGAATTAATTCATACGTTTGATATACGTTTTATGCTATGCAAATTGTTGTAACCGACTGAAAGGTTTTGCCGGTGAGTATAAAATACCTCAAAATGTGTACATAACATCCATTTATATTTGGCAGTTTGCTACTACAGCAGATAGCCTAGTTTTCAAATCCTCATAAATTTGAGGTGAACCCATCTAGTGGGATGTGGTTGCCCTACAATTGCTACAATCGCCGGTCGTGGATGATTGAGCGCCCCTTTCACTGTCTTATCCCTTTATTTCTTCTGTCTAATAAACTAACCTCCTTTTCTTGTGTTTGAAGAAACCGGTTTGATTCCATATTTTGGTAACAGGTTATTCTAACACTGGTATTTTTACAGTATTTTCTGCAACATTTTCTTTCTTTATTTACTGAGATTCAAACAATGTAGATGCAGACTGGGAGCCAAACATTGTACATGGAGACTGCGAGCCAAACGATGTAGACAGAGACTGAGAGCCAAACAATATAGACGGAGACTGAGAGACAAACAATGTACATGGAGCACTGAGATACAAACTATGTAGATATAGACTGAGAGCCAAATAATGTAGATGTAGATTGAGAGCCAAACAATGTCGATGTAGACTGAGAGCCAAACTATGTACATAGAGACTGAGAGCCAAATAATATATATGTAGACATAGAGCCAAACAATGTAGATATAGACTGAGAGTCAAACTATGTAGATGTAGCCTGAAAGCCAAACAATGTAGATGGAGACTGTGAGACAAACAATGTATATGAAGACGTATAGCAGACCAATGTAGATGGAGACTGAGAGCCAAACAACGTATATGAAGACTGAGAGCCAAACAATGTACATGGAGACTCAGAGTCAAACATTGTAGATGGAGAATGAGAGCCAAATATTATAGACGAAGACTGAGAAACAAACAATGTACATGGAGACTGAGAGCCAAATAATGTAGATATAGACGAAGTGCCAAATAATGCAGATGGACACTGGGAGCCAAACAACGTATACAGATACTGAGAGCAAAAAATGTACATGGAGACTGAGAGTCAAATTACGTAGATGGAGACAGAAAGCCGAACAATGTATATGCAGACTGAGAGCCAAAACATATAGACGGAGACTGAGAGACAAACAATGTACATGGTGACTGAGAGCCAAACTATGTTGATGTAGACTGAGAACCAAACAATGTAGCTGCAGAATGGGACCAAATATTGTACATGGAGATTGAGAGCCAAACAATATCGATGTAGACGGATAGCCAAACAATGTAGATAGAGACTGAGAGCAAAACAATATAGACGCAGATTGAGAGACAAACAATGTACACGGAACACTGTGATCCAAACTATGTAGATGTAGACTCAGAGCCAAACAATGTAAATGGAGATTGAGAGCCAAACAGTGTAGATGCAGACTGAGAGCCAACCTATGTACATGGAGATCGAGAGCCAAATAATATCGATGAAGACGGAGAGCCAAACAGTGTAGATAGAGACTGAGGGCCAAACTATGTAGATGTAGACAGATAGCCAAACAATGGAGATAGAGACTGAGAGCAAAACAATATAGACGCAGACTGAGAGACAAACAATGTTCATGGAACACTGTGATCCAAACTATGTAGATGTAGACTCAGAGCCAAACAATGTAAATGGAGATTGAGAGCCAAACAGTGTAGATGCAGACTGAGAGCCAACCTATGTACATGGAGATTGAGGGCCAAATAATATCGATGTAGACGGAGAGCCAAACAGTGTAGATAGAGACTGAGGGCCAAACTATGTAGATGTAGACTGAGAGTCAAACAATGTAGAGGGAGACTGAGAGCCTAACAAAGTATATGGAGACTGAGAGCCAAACAATGTAGATGGAGACTGAGAGTCAAACATGTTAGATGGAGACCAAGAGCCAAACAATGTATATGGAGATTGAAAGCCAAATAATATAGACGGAGACTGGGAGACAAACAATGTACATGGAGACTGAGAGCCAAAATTTGTAGATAGAGACTGAGAGCCATATAATGTAGCTGTAGACGGAGAGCCAAACAATGCAGATGGAAACTGAGAGTGAAACAATGTAGATGGAGAATGAGAGCCAAACAATGTATATGGTGACTGAGAGCCAAACAATGTAGATGAAGACTAATAGCTAAACTATGTAGATGTACACTGAGAACGTGGAATTGTTTGTCAATGTATAACGCAATTTAGTGTTTACTTAGATATAGTTATTGTCTAAAGATAATGACGGCATCAATATATTTTTGCCGTTAGCTTCTACAACAAATAGCCTAGCTTTGAAATACTCACTAAATCTAGTGGGGTGTTGTTATCTTACTATTGCTACAATCGCACTTAGACCAGGAACCAGGGGGTCAAAATGGTAGTACTACACCGCACTAGATTTAGTGAGTATTTCAAAGCTAGGTTATTTGCTGTACAAGCTAACGGCAAAAATATATTGATGCCGTCATTTTCTTTAGACAATAACTATATCTAAGTAAACACTACTTTGCGTTATACATTGACAAACAATTCCACGTTCTCAGTGTACATCTCCATAGTTTAGCTATCAGTCTTCATTTACATTATTTGGCTCTCAGTCACCAAATACATTGTTTGGCTCTCATTCTCCATCTACATTGTTTCACTCTCAGTCTCCATCTGCATTGTTTGGCTCTCCGTCTACAGCTACATTATATGGCTCTCAGTCTCTATCTACAAATTTTGGCTCTCAGTCTCCATGTACATTGTTTGTCTCCCAGTATCCGTCTATATTATTTGGCTTTCAGTCTCCATATACATTGTTTGGCTCTTGGTCTCCATCTACGATGTTTGACTCTCAGTTTCCATCTGCATTGTTTGGCTCTCCGACTACAGCTACATTATATGGCTCTCAGTCTCTATCTACAAATTTTGGCTCTCAGTCTCCATGTTAATTGTTTGTGTCCCAGTATCCGTCTATATTATTTGGCTTTCAGTCTCCATATACATTGTTTGGCTCTTGGTCTCCATCTACGATGTTTGACTCTCAGTCTCCATCTACATTGTTTGGCTCTTAGTCTTCATATACTTTGTTAGGCTCTCAGTCTCCCTCTACATTGTTTGACTCTCAGTCTACATCTACATAGTTTGGCCCTCGGTCTCTATAAACACTGTTTGGCTCTCCGTCTTCATCGATATTATTTGGCTCTCAATCTCCATGTACATATGTTGGCTCTCAGTCTGCATCTACACTATTTGGCTCTCAATCTCCATTTACATTGTTTGGCTCTGAGTCTACATCTACATAGTTTGGATCACAGTGTTCCGTGTACATTGTTTGTCTCTCAGTCTGCGTCTATATTGTTTTGCTCTCAGTCTCTATCTCCATTGTTTGGCTATCCGTCTACATCGATATTGTTTCGCTCTCAATCTCCGTCTATATGTTTTGGCTCTCAGTCTGCATATACATTGTTCGGCTTTCTGTCTCCATCTACGTAGTTTGACTCTCAGTCTCCATGTACATTTTTTGCTCTCAGTATCTGTATACGTTGTTTGGCTCCCAGTGTCCATCTGCATTATTTGGCACTTCGTCTATATATACATTATTTGGCTCTCAGTCTCCATGTACATTGTTTGTTTCTCAGTCTTCGTCTATAATATTTGGCTCTCAGTCTCCCTATATATTGTTTTGCTCTCATTCTCCATCTACGATGTTTGACTCTGAGTCTCCATGTACATTGTTTGGCTCTCAGTCTTCATATACGTTGTTTGGCTCTCAGTCTCCATCTACATTGGTCGGCTCTCCGTCTCCATATACATTGTTTGTCTCTCAGTCTCTATCTACATTGTTTGGCTTTCAGGCTACATCTTCATAGTTTGACTCTCAGTCTATATCTACATTGTTTGGCTCTCCGTCTACATATATATTATTTGGCTCTCAGTCTCCATGTACATAGTTTGGCTCTCAGTCTACATCTACATTGTTTGGCTCTCAATCTACATCTACATTATTTTGCTCTCAGTCTATATCTACATAGTTTGTATCTCAGTTCTCCATGTACATTGTTTGTCTCTCAGTCTCCGTCTATATTGTTTGGCTCTCAGTCTCTGTCTACATCGTTTGGCTCGCAGTCTCCATGTACAATGTTTGACTCTCAGTAAATAAAGAAATAAAATGTTGCAGAAAATACTGTAAAAATACCAGTGTTAGAATAACCTGTTACCAAAATATGGAATCAAACCGGTTTCTTCAAACACAAGAAAAGGAGGTTAGTTTATTAGACAGAAGAAATAAAGGGATAAGACAGTGAAAGGGGCGCTCAATCATCCACGACCGGCGATTGTAGCAATTGTAGGGCAACCACATCCCACTAGATGGGTTCACCTCAAATTTATGAGGATTTGAAAACTAGGCTATCTGCTGTACTAGCAAACCGCCAAATATAAATGGATGTTATGTACACATTTCGAAGTATTTTATACTCACCGGCAAAACCTTTCAGTCGGTTACAACAATTTGCATAGCATAAAACGTATATCAAACGTATGAATTAATTCCAGTTCCGGTCAACTAGAATAACGCCCCTTTCATGATCTAACAACTTTAAAAGGTGTTAACTGTTATATTATTATTAGGCTCCAAAGTGGCGCAGTGGCATACGCCTTCAACTGTCGCTCAACTGTCTGTCAGAATGTCGTATGTTCAAACCGCAGCGAAGGTGAAAAAATACCAAAAAAAAAATAATATATAAATTTTATGACTTTTTTTATTGAAAATATTAACTGTATTAAACTTACATAAATTATTTATAGCATTTTACACAGACACATGATATAATTTACTAATATACGTGTATGACTGTGAACATTAATAATAATGATAATATTGTGTGTGGGGGTGGGGTGTGGTTTATTTTACGTTAAACTCCAAGGTTGATTTAAGTTCAGTCTACACCGAGGTCCTGAATTGTGCTTAACGTCACTTTCAACTAATGGCAGATTATGTATTGCATATTCAGTTTTATTAGTTGACGAAAAACTCAAGATAAATCTGAGTAGAACCACTTTCCTTCCGCAAGTAAATCGTATACTTTCTCCCATGGAGTTTTTGGACCGCTATACGTCAAATAAAAAAGTACAACGTCAGGACTCACACCACTATTGTCTCCCTTGAGTACTCCGGACCTACAAATGAAGGAGGTAGAAATAAAACTTTAGTTCTCTTTTTCTTCTTTTTTCAGGGCTTTGTACTGCAATGTTATGTTTTTTGCTAGCATGAGTTAAATGGTCAGTATTTTAGAAAACACCACTGAAAATGTGATGCTGATACCAGCTTTCTTGACAATTTTGTGTCATTTCAGCAGTGTTGGTTCGAACCGCATCTAGGATGAATAGTTGACATATTATTACTCTACAAATTGAAAGGTCTCACAAAAGCATTGAATTTAAAAAAAAAAACCTGGTCAAGGTATACTTTTTTTCTGTATAATTGCATATCTTGAACCAGTGAAGAATTTGAGCCCAGGCACATGCTGCTGAATTTAATTTTTCACTCTGTTTGGACATAAATGTTACAATGGAGCCCTATGGGAAATGTAATAGTGGTGTGAGACGGTCATATGTTTCAATACGTCACGTCATCAATTGTTCCAACGTCAAAGCAGGGTAAGATGAGCGCGTGGAGGGTGTGTATGATGAAAATTCCATACCTGGTAGTAATACGCGGAAATCCTTGTCCGGTATCCAAGAATCATCAAGCAGTACCCAATGCCATTCAAATTTGACAGAACTTATGAAAATGTGTCAAATGTTCTCATATGTACAAAGAAAGTATGACGATTATATAGATCTATGCATTTTCAACAAAAATAGATCTAATGCCGAACCGATTTACACAGATCTAATTTCTTGGGCGCAACAATCTTCCTACCGTCATGTAAGTTAGGCCTTAACTACAAATATAATGGGAGCGCAATAGTTTAGGTAGCTCCCAGAACTTCCAATCCAGCGGTTAGTGTACAAACCCAAAGCGTGCGCATTATGTTCTTCGTGATTGTTATTTATGGTGACTGTTATTTTCATATAAGATTATTGGAGAATAGTGCAAAATTCAGAATACACTCCAGAAGTATCCCCGGTTCTTTTACCCCACATGGGCGGTGTACAACACCGATTTATGCGACATGTGGGAAATACTTTCCAGTGCCATGACCGAGGATCAAACTCGGACCCTAGAATACTGGGGTACAGGAGAGTGGGATGGAGTAGAGTGGGGTGGAGTGGAGTGATTTTAACTTCTAGTTATCAAACAAACAAACGGAATCACGGTTTTATACCAATCGTAGTTCTAAGAATGGGTCGAACTTCTGCTCTCTGTACAGCGACTTATTCCACGCAATTTTAAACGGTGTAACATCATGTTATTTCTATTCAAGGCATGCTGTATATCCACTTCAGTGTTAGTTTAAACTCATCTGAGCTAAATTTAGAGGCTTGCAATAGTTAAAACAGGAACTGTTTGTAACTGTTGATTGGTCTTTTATACACTCGCAAATCTAACAGCACGCAGTTACAAAATTACAGCGGTATACATTTATCTTTAAAATGTGTCAACAATTGCTCAGAAGGTACGTGTTGTGTAGAGCCCGGGCTCCAGTGGTAGAGCATCGAACCAAGGATCGTAGGGCCGCGTTAACGATCTTCCTCCACCGCTATGTGCGATGCCCTTGAGCAAGACACTTTATCCACATATGCTTAGTACTGTTTATACCCAGGAAGACTTCGAGCGGGATTTGTATAAGATGAAATAACTTCACAATCGATTACAATAAACTAACAAGTCGGCACGTTACAACACGGTTATTAAGCCGCATTATCGGCGGTCAATTCGCACGATAACACGGCACTTACCTGTTGATTGTAAACACGTGTTTGAATAGTGAGATAAAAAGAAAAGATATAGACAATTTGCAATGTAAGTTTCAAGTTTCACCTGGTCAAGTGGTTTGGCAATCGCGATGGTAAATGATGGTACAAGAGACTAGTTTATATTTTTAAGATGGGTCGAGGTTATAAATCACAAACCGAACTGATGAAAAATGTAAAAGTGCATGTTTGGTTACAAATTGTTACGTATACATTGTAAGATACTTGTCAGTGACGTAGCCAGATGTTCAAAATTGAGGTGGCGTTTTCCTGTTATTTCAGACTATTTCACATGCGCGTAAGTGACACCAAACTTTCCAATCTTTATGACATTGCTTTTATGCAAAATGCGGCTCCAATTAGAATACAATTTTAGAATGCAACTGTCTCCTCTAGCCTCAGTGTGACTACGTTATACACTAGGACATTTAACAGCACAAAGTTACACAACCAAAGCGATATTGCAAACGTCCTTTAACTTGCAAGGAAACACGTGACAACAACTGCAAATCCATTTTCAATATCCTGTTTTATTTTATAGAAACAAGAATAACAAGGCGATATTGTTTACAATAACAACAATGACTACGTTCACAAGTGTGCGTGCAGAACGACAATAAACAAATATACACACAATGGCAAAGCTTTTGATTACCAATATATGTACATGTATATGCATATTTAGAAATCTAATCAAACAGCGTAAGAAAGTTTCAATTCAACTATTGCAACATGTGAATCAACCAACAGTAATAAATAAATAAACAATATATATGTAAAAACAATCCTTCACAGCACAATATATTATTCAAGTAGGTCACCTGCATGATTTAAAAAAAGATTCACTCAAAATATTTTAGATGTATTCTAATTGCATTAGTTTTATCCGTATCATCATAAATGTGTAATTAACAACGAGTTTGTATATTCAACGAATTTTACATACATTATCAAAAGTAAGACAAATCGATTGGTTTAATGAAATTGTTTTTTTTTTTTTAAATAAGAGGTTTTTGCGCTCTGCTGATGTTTGTATAAGTATTTGTATGGCAAGATATGAATAGGCTATAAACAGCAAATAGTAATTTCCATTTACTGTAAATAACCTCAGACACTACGCCTCCTTTTGATAATAATTTACAAACAAAATACCATCAGGATATATTAATTTAAAACATAAAATTGAACAGAGTCCTTGTTTGTACTTTTCGTCTCAGTTGCAGTGACCTTGACATTGAACTCCCTCAAAAGCTACTCAAGAATTTCGTCATAGTATATATCAAGAAATCCCCTGTACCATCTTAAGAGAGACTCAAGGCTGTGAAGGGAAACAAATGAGTAATTTATACATAAAAATGAAAACTGAGTTATTTCCCTTATATTATACTTGTCGCATTTTATGCTGGCACAAAGTATTATTGGTATTATGATAAAGGAGTGATCGAATAAATTTGCAATATAAACGTTTACTCGGATTACTTGGATTTTTTCCTTTAACTTAGTGTCCAAGAAATTACGATTGAAACTTGCACAGTAATAAATATATATATATTGACTTTGGGATATTCTGTATATCATAGTGTTCGAATACCAATTCATACCCGAATATACGTATTACAAGTATATCAAAACAGGTGTACGTACTTTAAAGAAGGCAGCCAAAGACTGCTACATCAACAAAACATTTCTTTTGCCCTGCTGTTGTAGTGTTTACTTTCGGCGAATACTCTGATTATATTTAATTTACATGTAGTTTACATGAAAGTTGAAAATGGTTTATTATTTGGAACTGACGGAATTTTAATGGAACTCTAGGCTGAGAATAGTAACGATTATTTTCTAAGGTCAAGACACATAAAATATGCACTTTTAGTGTGATCATTTCTGGCTGGAATGTTAATTTTGTGCCCAGATATTTTTACTTTACTTTAAAAACATATTGTATTGCTTTTTCATATACATGTGGTAGCAAAAGGATTGGGCCGCAAGTTATCCAACATTAAAATCGGCCCTTCCAAACAACATATTATTTTCAATTAAGCAATCAAGATGGCAATAAAACATATTCATACAGAAAGAAGGGGTAAACAATGAAATAGAGTGTATTGTTTGAATATACGTTTCCTATGCTGATCTTAAATGAGGGGCTCCACCATGAGGTAAATACTAAAATTTAATAGGATCTATTGTTTATCAAAACGTTTAGTGTCTTTAATGTAAGTTTGGACATTGTTAAATATAATAATATTTTCATTGTCTGAGATATCATCACTTCCGTGTAATAAGGTTTTAACACTTAAAGGATGAAGATGACGTGTAGCATGAAAGAAACGAAGTCGATCATTTAAAAAAGAAGGACATTGCATGAAATAGTGTTCTGCGTCCTCTTTTTTATGCCCACATTTTTCAAAAGTTGAAATTAGTTTTAATTTGTTAACAAATAAATCATAATTTAGGTTACTGCAACCATTTCTTAAACTCGTATGAAAAAATGGATAATTAACGAGGACCTGTTAAATAAAAACATGGTATTTTGGTGTGTAACGCAGATAACGCATACCCTCAGCTACCATGATTTCTAAAAAAAATGAATCGGTCACGGTTAGCTTGTTTCAATCCTTAAGATGATAACGACCTCAAAATCTAGTATTTTGTTCGGAAGACACTGAATTTAAAACAAAAATCACAATAAAACAGATATCAAATATGATAATATTTGAAAAAATGCACAGAAAACTTAAGTTTTGTCTTTAATAAATGTTTGCTCCAGAAAAAGAAATCATCAGCTATACCCCATTCACTTTTTGTGTTTGTATAACCAAAAACTCTGCAAAATATATGTTGGTTTCATTTTTCATATTTAATTTCCTTTGATCCAATGTCATCAATTTTAGTATTTATAATGATATCATAGGCTGGGTGCATTTTAAAGAAATATTTGTTAATTGCTTAAATAGTGCATATATATTGTTCTTTCAAAAATGTTTTGTATTTGATAAAATCAGAAAATAATCGGTCGAAAATAGCCTAATACATGCTATCATGCACTTGTAAAACATATCGTAAATACAAAACAAAATTTTCTATTATGAAAAAAATTTATTCAACCAAAAGTTACCACTATCACTTATTTTTCTTGGTTAGTTGGAAAAAAAACGAAGCTGAAAAACATATCGAAAAAAATGTGTTCGGCAAAAAATGATAATCTGTAAATGAAATCGTTAAATGTATTCATATCTAACGAATTCAAGTTTTAAAAATGATAATCTGTAAATGAAATCATTAAATGTATTCATATCTAATGAATTCAAGTTTTAAAAGAAATACAACTTTAAAGTGTGATAAAGATTTTGTAAACTAAAAAATCTGAAAACATTTTAGCAAACACTCTTAATACCCTGTTTGATGACCTTACAGTGTAAATATATGTATAGCTCTACATATACCCACCATGGAGAAATGCGCATCTTTCATCAATAACTTATTGGATGTTACATTGCTGGTAAATGTTTACATTGCTTGTAAATGTTTACATTGCTTGTAAATGTTTACGTTGTTTGACTCCAATTCATTACGATATTATCAAAACACTTTCTCAGCAATGGAATTGCCCAACTAAAGATCTATAGTATAGGTAGTATATACATGCGTCTTGGCTTGCCGCTCTACATACTGATTAACTGGTATACAGTTTGTAGTTTATGTTTTCATAATGACATGTACCGTACTAGATCGTTATATTGTAGTGTACTACCGACGACAAAGTAAGGTGAATCGATGCGTTATTACTATTATAGTTAAGTTACAAAGTAACATTCAACTAAAAATTAAGAATAAACATACGTTTCCATATAGTTTTTATTGTATATAATTAAAGTATCTAATTGGTCATAGGTATTACGAACCTGACTATAAACTTTTAGTCTGACTATCACCCCCTGTGCTTCTCACAGGAGACCGTGTATTTGATATGCAAATATTTAAATCATTTCTGCTCACCTGAATCAACTAGTGCTTACAGGTGAACTCGTGTTTATGAACTATGTCTGGCTATGTTAACAGATATACTTATATGATAATATGTTTTAGGCTCACATACCTATATACCACAGTTATTTTGTTTGTTTCACTACTTTCTATGCTAACTTTTGTCTCGCTTCTAACAATGTCTGTCTCACAGAAAAAAACTGTCTGCGATTCAAATAACCGAAAGTAAACTTTGCCTGCCTTATCACTTCGTCTTTTTCACAGGTAGTTTAAAGTTTAGTCTCTCACAGGTTAATGTGTTTGTGATGCATATACATCATTCTTTTTCCTCAGGATCATCCCTGTCTTTCTCACTTCACAAAATTATGTTTGCCATGCACATATTTCACAATTACAAATAAAACGTTCATCATCACCTATGAAATGTGTGTGCTATCTGTGAGTTTCTATGTCTAAAATGGGTTCAAAATGTTCGTCTTTATGAGATATGTACACTTTGGGCAACGAGCTATTTTGTTGATCATTCAGTGGATGAAATGTCTGCCAGTGGTACTCCGAGCCGTGTCTGCCCCGACTATGCGTACATACTTCAATGATAATTTTCAAAAAGGTTGCGGTGGCGAAAATTTCCGTATCCGTTGCCCACTCTCTTGGTCTCCGCATGCTTCGTACGTAATTGGCCATACCTCCACGGCTTTGCAAAAAAGTACGATATATATCTGAATGATCCTCCACGTGCTTTGTGATGGCCTGCCGAATCGTCATGTGGTTTTCTTCGACGCCTGTGATCAGGACACTAAGTGCTCGGAAAAAGCAATTACCGTCTGGTCGTACAGACGCTGTCAATTTCGGTCCCGATTTTTGGGTAAAATATTTAACAGTTCCGTAACGTAAATAATACTGCACTCGAATGTTTAAACGTTTAGCAGTACTTATCTGCCAATCACGTGGTGGTGGGTTGAATTTTTTTGATTGGCTCGCATGTCCGTCACTATGATTCCAACCATGCGTTGCCATGGTGACGTTTTTTTTGTTAATTAATTGGTTTAATAGCTAATTGATTCTGTATTTGTCACACGATCCAGTACTGACTTTGAATCAAGTGAGGTCAACTTTACACCGATACGTCTGCAGTGAGTATTACTGGTAGACCTAAACAACTTGCATTGTGTGAATTCCTAGTTTCGCTTTGAAAGCCATGTTCAAGTATTATAAATTCTTAATATTGTAACAAGTTTGTATCTTCACATCTAATAATTCCAACTTCATTCTATCAAATCTTCCCGTTACACTGCTAAACTTTACACTCTGCTCTTCGGTTCGTTATATTGAATCCATGTCTTAATCCATGATCAACGTTTTTTTTAAAAACAAAACTATTTCTTGCCCAATAATTAATACGCTATCCAGGTATAAGTTTTAAACATTCCATTGTACACACAAAAATTGGTTTAAAAATCCAATATATACATATAAGTCGTATATGTGCGTGTGTGTATAAATAAATGATAATATGCTTCTTAAATCTAAAATCAGTTACACGATTAACATATGCGTGTGTATATTTTCTTATCGCCGTTTTGACATAAACCAAATTATGCGTATTTATTATGGACCAGCTTGAACATGTTTGCATGACATTGTAACTTGGCTAGTTTATGATCGATCCGGACGAAGATAAAGCGACCGTACATTTCACGATTATATCGTTGCAATATTTAAGACTAAATTATTTTTAAGTGGGTAGCCATAATTAATTACAGCTTTGTCACTCTCTTAAAAGCAAATTTCGTTTTTTATGCTTTATCTTTAAAGTTGTTGACACATGTTTATATCGAGTGTGCGTATCGATAAAGCAAATTTAAAGTACAGCAGACAAAGCAACGCATTGGTGTGAAGAAGAAGTAAGAATGGGTCAATAAGAGCCCATACAATCTTTTGATAAATCGCTCGCTCGAATAACAAGCATTTAACGTGCCGTGCCGACTTTTATGAATATAATCAATTCCATACAATGTCGTATCGACTCGGTTTATTATAAATATTCTTCGGAATGATACTGAAGTAAAAGAAAACAAATGCAATGGCGATTTCTAGTAGAACCATTGTCTTGGCTAGGCTCGAACTTTTGATCTCAGGGATGGGGTCGTGGGTTCGATCCTCCCCTACGGTTATGTTTGGTGTCCTTGAGCAAAGCACGCTATCGGTATATGCTTAGTATTGGTACGATACAGGATGATTTGCAGCGTGATTTGTCTAATTTGTAGAAACTTCTTTCACAATCGATGTAAATAAATTAGTTTATTAAAACATTAATAAATCATGCCAAAGACAGCTATTTGTGTGTATGTTATATATATGTGTGATAAATATTAATACACCCAAACAATACTGAATTCTTTAAAATTATTTTAAAAAACCCGAGCGCTTTCGGAATATATATTATTCCTTCTACAGGGGATGAAAATGAAAATATGAATGATGATAATGTTATGATGTCAAACGATTACGATGATAAAAACACGGAAGTGTGGAAAAATCACAATACAAATTAATAAAATTGTGAAAACGTTCACAAATTATTGACAAAATCATTCAAGAAATACCATAACATGCATATAACTGTAAATACCGCTTGCAATAGTCTGGAAATGTGACTCTAGAATTCAAGTAAGATAAATCAAGGGCAATAACCCAAATAATAATTATCAAATAAGCCTTGATCCGAAAATCCCAAGATTTTTTCGGTACTGCAATATAACTTTTTTGTAAGTTTTGTAAGAGTCAATGATTAGTATGCGTGTTAGCGTACCGTAAACTGTCAAACAAGAGGGTCACTTTATACCCATACAGGAAAAACCAACCCTGCCCACTGGCGGCCATGTTTTTTTGTTATGAAACATGAATTGCTTGAACAATGTTGGTTAAGGGTTGCCCAAAGAATATTTCTATGAAATTACTTCGAAATTGGGCCCGTAGTTTTTGATAAGAAGATTTCTTTCAAAGATTGTCCTTTCCGTTGCCATCGCAACTGTTTCCACTGTTTAACACTTTTGGAAGAGAACCATCCGATGATCATTTGTGTGGTACATGTACATACACATGTATTTGATTTAAATAGAATGAGCGTATTCAGAAGAAGTGTCTTTTGTAGCATATACTAGTGAATACAAATCATGGTTCGGTGTGTGTGTTTCAGCATGTGGTGACCATGTAACAGTAAATATTGTCCGTGTTACACATATGGATAATATGTAAGATTGTATAGTGTCCGTGTTTCACATATGGATAATATGTAACATTGTACAGTGCGCGTGTTTCACTTATGGAGAATTGTAACATCGTAGCGTCTGTTTCACATATGGATAATATGTAACATCGTATAATGTCCGTGTTACATATATGGATAACATATAACATCTTAGTGTCTGTTTCACATATGGATAATATGTAACATTGTATAGTGTCCTTGTTTCACATATGGATACTATGTAACATTGTATAGTGTATGAGATTCACTTATGGATACTATGTAACATGTATAGTGTCCGTGTTTCACTTATGGATAATATGTAACATTGTACAGTGTCCGTGTTTTACATATGGATAATATGTAACATTGTACAGTGTCCGTGTGTCAGATATAGATAGTATGTAACATTGTACAGTGTCCTAGTTTTACTTATGGATAATATGTAACATTGTATAGTGTCCGTGTTTCACATACGGATAATATGTAACATTGTATAGTGTCCGTGTTTCACATATTGATAATATGTAACATTGTATAGTGTCCATGTTTCACATATGGATAATATGTAACATTTTATAGTGTAAGTGTTTCACTTATGGATAATATGTAACATGTATAGTGTCCGTGTTTCACTTATGGATAATATGTAATATTGTATAGTGTACGTGTTTCACATATGGATAATATGTAACATTGTATAGTGTAAGTGTTTCACTTATGGATAATATGTAACAGTGTACAGTGTCCGTGTTTCACATATGGATACTATGTAACATTGTACAGTGTCCGTGTGTCAGATATGGATAATATGTAACATTGTACAGTGTCCTAGTTTCACTTATGGATAATATGTAAAGTACAGTGTCCTAGTTTCACTTATGGATAATATGTAACATGTATAGTGTCCGTACTTCACTTATGGATAATATGTAACATTGTACAGTGTCTGTGTTTCACATATGGATAATGTGTAACATTGTACAGTGTCCGTGTGTCAGATATGGAGAATGTGTAACATTGTACAGTGTTCTAGTTTCACTTATGGATAATATGTAATGTACAGTGTCCTAGTTTCACTTATGGATAATATGTAACATTGTATAGTGTCCGTGTTTGACATATGGATAATATGTAACATTGTATAGTGTCCATGTTTCACTTAAGGATACTATGTAACATTGTTTAGTGTCTGTGTTTCATCTATGGATAATATGTAAAATCGTAATGTCTGTTTCACATATGGAAACTTTGTAACATTGTATAGTGTCTGTGTTTCAATTAATGATACTAATATGTAACATTGTATAGTGTCCGTGTTTCACATATGGATAATATGTAACATTGTATAGTGTACGGTTTTCACTTATGGATAATATGTGACATTGTATAGTGTCTGTGTTTCACTTATGGATAATATGTAATATTGTATAGTGTACATGTTTCACTTATGAATAATATGTGACATTGTATAGTGTCCATGTTTTACTTATGGATAATATGTAGCATTGTATAGTGTATATGTTTCACTTATGAATAATATGTGACATTGTATAGTGTCCGTGTTTCACTTATGGATAATATGTTACATTGTATAGTATGTGTGTTTCACTGATGGAGAATATGTAACATTGTATAGTGTGTGTTTGACATATGTATAATATGTAACATTGTATAGTGTACGTGTTTAACTTATAGATAATATGTTATATTGTAAAGTGTGTATTTCACTTATGGAGAACATGTTACATTGTATAGTGTGTGTGTTTCACTTATGGATAATATGTAACATTGTATAGTGTACGTGTTTCACATATGGATAATATGTAACATTATATAGTATGTGTGTTTCATTTATAGAGAATATGTAACATTATATAGTGTGTGCGTGTCACATTTTGATAATATGTAACATTGTATAGTGTGTGTATTTCACATTTGGATAATATGTAACATTGTATATTGTGTGTTTCACACTTGGAGAATATGTAACATTGTATAGTGTGTGTTTCACATAGTGATAATATGTAACATTGTATAGTGTCCATGTTATACTTATGGATAATATGTACTTTTGTATAGTGTGTGTGTTTCACATATGGGTTATATGTAACATTGTATAATGTTTGTTTCGCATATGATGAATATGTAACATCGTATAGTGTCTGTGTTTTTCATATGCTGAATATGTAACATTGTATAGTGTACGTGTTTAACTTATGGATAATATGTCATATTGTATAGTGTGTGTGTTTCACTTGTGGAGAACTTCTCATGTAACATTGTATAGTGTGTATGTTTCACATATGGATAATATGTCATATTGTATAGTCTGTGGGTTTCACTTGTGGAGAACATGTAACATTGTATAGTGTGTGTTTCACATATCGATAATATGTAACATTGTATAGTTTCCATGTTTTACTTATGGATAATATGAACTATTGTATAGTTTGTGCATTTCACATATGGATTATATGTAACATTGTATAATGTTTGTTTCGTATATGATGAATATGTCACATCGTATAGTGTCTGTGTTTTTCATATGCTGAATATGTAACATTGTATAGTGTCTGTGTTTCACATAAGGTGAACATATTGTACTGCGTGAAATCCATGCTTCAACATACAGGATATATGTAACTTTGGACAGTTAGAACTATGCTAAATGGTCCTTAATGTAATCACAATACTTTGAAGATGCTAGGGATGTAACTCATACACAAAAAATAACTGGCTAGCTTATGAGATTAACCTTTGTGCTTATAACTGTAGTAACTCCTATGTATGGGTCATTAAATGATGTAATACTGGAGTATACATGTAGTGAGCATAAAAGCAAAAAATAACCAATTATTTGCTATTTAGTACTAGATAGGTTTTATGCAAAGTTAGTTAAATTTCATTTAAGAAATGGTATGTTCGGAAGACAAAACGAAAGTGTGATTTACTCGACTTGATCTAAAAAAACAGCACAAATATTCAGATTTCTTTTCAGATTTTTAACATGTGCAGAAGATACCACCCAAGTATCTGAATGTTATCTCACAGAAACAAAAGTGGCTGACTGTGACTTAAACGAAGATGATGGTGTAAGCCAACTGACAAAGTAATCCCCTAGCTTACCCAGAGACACAAACATGACATGTTGGTATTACATGACATTGTAACTCATCTACTTAATCATTTCAAGCCTGGTTTTACCCAAGGTTTAAATCAACACTATCCACTGTGGGAAAAATATCTGTACGAATGAATGCATTGGTGATTTGTGATGTATCATTACATTTTAGGTTATACAACATCAATGGGAAGGAAAGTTCCAGGTTCACACTCCATGTACAAAAACAACAAATTAATTGACTGTTTTAATTAAAAACACAATTAATTAAATGAATATGCAGAAAGAAACGTAGAACCATGATACCTACAGAACTAGAGTTTCAGTGATTTTTCCCCCAAACACTCTTATTCGACACCAAACATATTTTAAACAAGTCAGTAAATACACTGTCAGTGTTTGGAAGTTATCCGTTTACTGCAGCTTAAATGATGGAGGAACAAAGAATAAATGTTATTACTAGTAGTTCATGCTAATTTGGATAATTACAAGGTAAAATTGAAAATAAAAACGCAAGATGTTCATTTAAAATCCATTTAATAATGATGAATAGCATAGTTAATATAAAACACAAGAAATAATGAATAAAGTTGATAATGGAGACGATATATCAGGTTGAAATATAAAAAAACATCAAGTTATTATATCATACAGACACGTCTCTCAAACATCTTTTATCTAAAGTCTCGTCAATGAACTTTGCTTTATTTCAGTTCACACAAGCCAGACCCGATTAGCTCCATCAATAACGCATCTGACTATCAATCCAGGGGTCTGGAGTTCGAATCCCAACCAGGCTAGTTTCGGTGTTGATTGATATATGACATTGCGTCTCATTTTCAAACGTCTCTCACCGCTGATTCAAGTTATCAGTGGTAAGGTTAACTGATGGTCTGTTAGCCCTTGATGGCATAAAATGACACTAAATATTCAATCAATCATTTCCATTATGAGATGTTAGCGTACGAGTATCAATTTCATACATACATTAATTTATCATATCATAAGGCATTATTCTGCATAATAAAGTGGGAGGCAAGAAAAACTTTTGATTTATGGATAAGGACTGGTTAACTAGGTCACTTTTTTGCAGTGTGTTGAACATGGGTTTTAAACACTTTTCTGAGCATTAATAAATTATTAATTATTATTTGTTTTGTTTTAAATTTGGAACTGTTTTTAGGTGCATTTGCCTCAGATGTGTGTGTTTGCTGGATTAAATTTAGCTGTTGCTTTTTGAAATAAAAATAAATAAAACAACATAAATATAACAAAATAAATAGAATACAATGTAAGTGCCTGATAGTATAAAATATCCAGTTTTAGTTGGAAAAAAATATGTAATATTCATCAAGACTGATGGTATTTTTTTCTCTCTGCCTCATCCAATAAAACTTAGACAATCCGGCACAAACATGTTAATCTATATCGCGTTTTATCATACCCGCCATACATGACTTCCTTGCATACTGAATAACCTTAAATATATAACACCTTGCAGACAGAGAGCCCTGCAAAAATTAATAAATTCATTTTGTGTTTAAATACTCCATTTCATTATTAAAATATAAGATATGATATACATAAATGTTGCAATGTCCACTGAGTGATGCCCAACCACATGTGCATCTATTGTGAATAAATGAATCTCCAACTAAAAATAATAAACAATATCCCTACCAAAATATTCAGCCTTGAAAACAATAAAATAATTATCATTTGCAAAATATGTCTGGATTTCTTTTCCATATCAATAGAAACTTCTATAATGAAAATGAATACACTTTTTGTCATTGGAGAATGTCTCTTACATACATGAATGCAGATTATCTACATATGATTCCCATATGAAAAGATATACATATGACTCTCATATGCTTATTGCTTCATAAGATTCTCATATGCTAGCACTGTATAGTTATCATTTGATACTTTCATGTGAGTCATATTTTACACTAATTATAAACATTACGATTGGCAATGAGGTTATGTTCATATGAGAATCATGCTATTTGCTTCACATGAGAATAGTGCTATTTGCTTCACATGAGAATTGTGCTATTTGCTTCACATGAGAATTGTGCTATTTGCTTCACATGAGAATCATGCTATTTGCTTCATATGAGAATCATGCTATTTGCTTCACATGAGAATTGTGCCATTTGCTTCACATAAGAATCGTGCTATTTGCTTCATACGAGAATCGTGCTATTTGCTTCACATGAGAATCATGCTATTTGCTTCACATGAAAATTATGCTATTTGCTTCACATTAGAATTGTGCTATTTGCTTCATATGACAATCATACTATTTACTTCACATGAGAATTGTGCTATTTGCTTCACATGAGAATCATGCTATTTGATTCACATGAGAATCGTGCTATTTGCTTCACATTAGAATTGTGCTATTTGCTTCATATGACAATCATACTATTTACTTTACATGAGAATTGTGCTATTTGCTTCACGTGAGAATCATGCTATTTGATTCACATGAGAATCATGCTATTTGCTTCACATTAGAATTGTGCTATTTGCTTTACATGAGAATTGTGCTATTTGCTTCACGTGAGAATCATGCTATTTGATTCACATGAGAATCATGCTATTTGCTTCGCATTAGAATTGTGCTATTTGCTTCATATGACAATCATACTATTTGCTTTACATGAGAATTGTGCTATCTGCTTCATGTGAGAATCATGCTATTTGATTCACATGAGAATCATGCTATTTGGATCACATGAGAATTAAATGATATTTGATTTATACAATTCTCATAATAGGCTTCATTGCTCGTATACAATATGTTCCATATATAAGCACATTAATCTCTCAAGAGATACATGATTAGTCATTATCTATCACCTTTAGATTAATAAAATAAGTACACAAAGGCATTCTTGGTGCATTTTAGGATACATAATAAAATAAAAGTATATCATTTTTACTTTTGAAAGCCTGTGCTTAATCAAAATGCTTCAATGATGCAAAAACAGAATTTTACAGGAGCTGTGATTTTTATGACAACCGATACATATTTTTATTATAAAAAGACTTTTGTGACGGTACATGTACATTCAAGTAACTGTACACGATAAATGATATATTTGATCAGGTGATATTGGTGATGAAATAAACATATTTCCATAATATAAAACACCAAGTTTCATCAGCCATCTCTCAATTATCACAACAGCACAGAACAATTACTGCATCAAAGTACAAAGAAAAAGATGATTTAACAGTCAATTCCATCTTAATCTGACATCCAGAAGAAGTTCACACTATACATGTACCAGCATACACACTATCTCTTATTGTCATCAGAAAAGTATGGTATTTTGCCATCCATAGTCTCTCATAATCTCATTTTCTTCAAATTCCTCCAACCCCACCAAAATTGATTTGCTGCAGTTGCTGAAAATAAAAAAGAAATTACAAAGTTCGTGTAAATAGTTCCATTTTAATAATTTTCACAATTTTTTTGTTTTTCAAATAAAATCCAATTATTAATTTAAATTATATTACTAAATTATAATCAAACAAATGAGGCTTTCCTAATCTCTCTCAATGGTACAATGCGTGTTAACTGATGATATTGGTGTGATGCTATTATGAGATTCCTGAAAAAGAAATAAACAAGAAGCTATTTGCAAAATCTATGATGACGTGTGTGTGATACCCTCAGCCATGTAATATGTTACTTACACTCAATACTGAGATAAAGCAAAGAAGCGTGTCCATCTGGTTTGAACATCTTTTCCAATATAATGATTACAGCAAAACATGTACAATATTCACATCAAATAGGAAAAGAACGAAATAACACATTTTTATGAAGTTCTTCTCCACTTATATATATTGAAGTGGTTTGGAACAGTAAAACTGTTGTCATTTTTAAACATTGTTTATATAAACTAATGAAGCCCTACTGAAGCCATCTGCAAAATTTGTTAATAAGATAAAAATATGTACATATGTATACATGTACAATGTATATAAAGGGGCATTACTCTAAGAACAATGCTGTCTATTTTAACCGAAGTATTGAATCTATGATTCAAGAGCAGTTGCCATTTAAATACATTCAGATTCCCCCTTACACATGGAAGCAATCTTGGATATATTACAATGATAAAAAAAAACAAGATAATAAAGACTAAACAAAGACTCATGCTCATGAATATTCATTAATTTTGAATAAGACGATCATGCGCAATGTCACGAGTTGATTTTGAGACAATGCCTTAGACCACTGGACCAAGGAGGACAACCCTGCTTCTGCAGCAAGTTTCCTTGGCTTTAACCGTCATCTGTATAAAGATATAATGTCTCCGTCCCTCATAGAAACTAGGCAAATGTATTTTTTTAATGATGTTTACTTCCATTTTGAACACACTACAAGTTACATATGCATGCATGCAGCTTTATTGTTTAAGAAGCACCAGATCATCAATATACAGACAAACCTGTGTACGGGGGAATCCGAATGTTAAGCAGCCACTTGTCTTAAGTAGCCATATTTGCAATATCCCATTTATATGATTTTAGAACAAAATAACCTGTATTAAGTAACCTGTCTTAAAAGGCCACTTTTGCTACTTCCCTTGACTGGCTGCTTAAGACAGGTTTGACTGTATGTCAAGAACTCTGAATGTAACTGTCAAATTTCCTTACAAATTTGTTTTTGGGTTTGGTTCGAACCCATGACCTCAGTGTTGAGTTATCTTCAGATGGTGCCTTAGACCACTCGGCCACCGGCTCTTTGCAAATTGTTAAGACATAAAGACATGACTTGACCTGACAATATAATTACCTGGCCTGGAAATGATGCTGTGTATATGACATTTGGTTGCCCCGGATCCATCATGTTGGCGGGTAATGATGCTGAAATTACAGACAACCGCTGCCTTAGATGGTACAGTGTATGTCAAAACAAGAGTATTTCACATTGATATTATATACACACATAACGTATAGCATTCTAATATTAATATCAATAGGGCTGTTCCATATAAACACACAACCTCACCCCCTTGGAAAGCACTTTGAAACTGGCCCTTACCCCTTTATATTTTCAATCGATTTTTATCAAACCCCCACCACCCTCACACCTCCATCATACATTTTTTAACAGTTGAACATACAACCTATTAACATGAAAGTGATTCAATGAATGATATACAAGGCTTCTTATTTGCTGAACATTTTCAGGGCTTCCACATGAGAAAGTTCTAAATCTGAGACTAAATGAATAAATACTAGAAAAAACACATATATTCAGTTGTTTTTTAAAGCTACATGTAACATTATAACTACCTGTTCCTTTGCACCATCAATATATCTCAGTTTTTCCTCAAGTATTTGGAAGGAAACTATTTTATTAACAGAGACATAGACAATATGACCCCAGATGCAATCCTGACCATTGTTTAAAGACTCTGATGATAAGTCAGTTGGTGTTTGTATTGCTTCCCTTAGAACCTCTTACAAGATCAGTGGTCTTATATTAAGATTAGTTCATTATCAAATATTTCCAAATTGAGGATAAAACAACAATTATATGTTGCTACACAAGTCGCATAATGGAGAATAAGTGGCAAATATCTTCAGGAGCAATAACCATGTATATGTATTTTTTTTATATTTTGGGGATGAAATGTTTATTTATGTAACCTTACATGAAAAATTAAGTTATTTTGTCATTAAACAGATTGCTTATTTTGCTTCTGTTATTTTGATTTTGTGGGATAAGCATTGATTTTGTCCACTTAATTGCACAAAACACAGCCAGAAACATAATAACTAACCCGTAAATAAGCAAAGTGCATTCATATTTTTTGGAATTATTAAAAACAATCACAACTGTTTAGTCATGATCATTCCTTTTTAAAAAGGAGTATATCAAGATTTTTAAAAATTTTAAAATTGGCTTAAAACATTCCCCCCCCCCCCATATTTAATGCCTATATACCTTTTGATTTGAATTTAATCTGTTATACAGGTTAACACATAGTTAAAATTGTTTCATCTTAGAAAGAGTCCGAATGATGACATAAAGGTCTTCAAGCAATATTTAAATGCTGTATTTTGAGAATGGGGATTTTGTTTCAATATTTAACACATATTTTTATCTTTTTTAATAATGTATTCATTTTTTTAGATTTAAAGCATTTTATCCTGATATACTCTCTATAATCACAAATTTCATGAAAGTAATAAGTGCTACTGCTGAAAATCAAACAAATGTCTTTAAGCTACATAATTTTCTTTCAGACTAAGCAGCTACATGTACAGTTATTTAACACCACTTTGCCAAACATACATTAATAGGGATATAAACAACAAAGAAACTTACACTGTATCTCAAAACTGGATGGGTCTACATTAAGTTCTGTCATGTCTGTCTCTTGGCATAAAGGTTTATCCCCCTTCATGGACTGGAATAGAAACAGAATGGATTAGGGTTATGTGGAAATGAAGATTGCCATGTTAACTCTCATTATACAAAAATAAAGGCAAAAATAAGTGTATCAGTAGTACCAATGAATGCTCCCTGAACAAAAGCTTGATCAGGTAGTGACATGTAACCTCATTCTCAAACTGCTGAAGACATACACCAGAAAACTGCATGCTATGCACACTTCTGAACCCCTCCTATTCATAGAATAAGTCAAGTTAAAAGTTGTTTTGGTCTAAGTCTAGTCCAACTTGATATAGCCTAGGAAGACAGATAGATCCGTTTTGGTCTAAGTCTAGTCCAACTTGATACAGACCAAGAAGACAGATAGTTTGGTCTAAGTCTAGTCCAACTTGATACAGACCAAGAAGACAGATATATCAGTTTTGGTCTAAGTCTAGTCCAACTTATCCAAGTTTTTCAAATCTAATTGAAAACAGTTGTGCACAGACAGTTTATAATGCACAAATTATAATCTGTAATATCTTCAAAATCAGCCTGACAAAAACAACTCTTGTTTTTTTTTCAAACTTTACCAATATCCAACATAAGACCCAAATGAAATTCTGAAGAAAAAAAAACCTGCATTTGTTTTGTTTTAATGCCATCAATCAAATCTGGAACTATTTTCAAGCACATTTACTGTAGATGTACACACGAATTTCTTTGCTAGAATATGCAAATAATGAAATGAATACTATGTAAGTGCCTTACAATCTAAAATCTATAAGGGTCAGCTACGGAAGAATTAAGCACAAGTTAATGTTTTCACCTAATAAATTTTTAACTACCAGCACTGATATGGTATTCTCTATATCATTACTTGATCGTCTCACATGGGTATAGACTTCATAAAATCATACGCTGACATCATTATTCTCACTTAATGTCTCACATTATTAAGTGTTTTGTACGACATATTTAAGATACACAAAAGGTTGCCACTAACGTGGTCATATCCCCCACCACCTCATTAACCCTTAGAGGCATTTCCAGAGAAGTGGATTTAAATTGTACAAAATGAAAAAGTCATCGAGCACAGAAATCACATGTAAATGCCACAAACTGAAATACTGTAATATGACACATTGTCTTGTCCCAGCGAGCACTGGTGTGATGTTCTAATTCAAACCATAAATATGTAAGTTATAACCCCAAAACAAAACAAAAACTATCTTTGATGAACAGACCCAAATTCACATCACACATTGTCTTGAGCTGGTTAGCATTTGTGCCAATTTTTATTTAAAAATCAAGTCAAAACTAAAGATACGGTCGGGACAGCAATGGAAGGAAGGAGCTGTGACCTTGACCTGTGATGAACAGACCCAAGTCAGCCGAATTGCACATCATCTTGTCCTAGTGAACGTTTGTGCAAAGTTATTTAAAATTCCAATCACAACTAAAAAAGGTAAAGTCCGGACAGCAGCAGACGGGCGGACAGAGCTGTGACCTTGACCTTTGAAGAACTGACCCAAGTCAGTCGCGTGACATATCCTCTGTTCCTAGTGAACATTTGTGCCAAGTTATTTAAAAATGCAATTACAACTAAAGAAGATACGGTCTGGACAGGACGAAATACAATGTATACATTGGATTTTCAAACACTTGACCTTGAGCTATGACCTTGACCTTTGACAAACTGACCAAAGTCATTCGCATAACACATTATCTTGTCCTAGTGATCATTTGTACCAAGTTATTTAAAATTCCAATGACAACTAAAGAAGATTAGGTCCGGACAAGGGGCAACAGTGTATACATTGAATTTCCAAACACTTGACCTTGAGCTACGACCTATGACCTAGATCTTTGACAAACAGACCCAAGGCATTCGCATGATATATCGACTTGTCTTAGTGAATATTTGTGGCAAGTTATTTAAAATTCCAATCACAACTAAAGAAGATACGGTCCGGATAAGAGGAAACAAAGTGTATACATTGGATTTTCAAACACTTGACCTTGACCTTTTGACACATTGTGTTGTCCTAGTGAACATTTGTGCCAAGTTATTTAAAATTCAAATCACAACGGAAGGAGATACAGTGCAGAGGACACACGCAGGACGGACGCAGTCCATTTCTATATCCCTGCTCCGCTCTATGAGCGGTGGGGGGGGATAATTATCATATCTGAGAAAATAAAAACTGACAATGACATGGAGTTTTTGATAAGGTTATTAATACACAACCCTTAGGGCTATAGTCTCATCAGAACCATATCTCAGGGTGGGATTTCCCTACCTACAACACAACATCACTGTAGATTCACTAAATACATAAAACTATAAACGACTCTGGTTAATACAACCTGTGAGTTTATATTGATGACATTCAGTTCACTTACCTCCCTGTATTTCTGTAGGTACACCTTCAATGGTTCCACATAGCTGTCAAAGCCCAGTGTAGACATGGCAAATAAAATATCTTCACCATTTATTGTTTTTCTTTTCTCTTGATGACATCGCTCACTTGCTCTGATTATTGGGTTAAGGACAAATATGTTGTTGAAGTGAATATTAATTTATATTTAGAATGTGATATATTTTAATACAATAGAAATATACCTTTGAATTGGGATTATGTCTTTTTTCAGTTATATTATGATGGCCAACTCACATTATAAATGCTATGTTCAACCGGTTCTATACAAACAAGAGCAGTCTATGAGACAGCATGTTCGACCATTCAAATCATTGTCACAAAAGCACAAACTTTGATTGAAACTGATGACCAATCTTAGTAAACAAGAGTTGCCTCACTTGGTCTTATAACTATAAAACCTTGTATGAAATTTCAATCCAAAACATGCAGTGGCTGCTGAGATATAAACTTAAACCAGAATTTCTTGCATTATATTCATTTAAGAGATGTCTTTTTTAGTTTAGTAGGTTTAATGACTGGAAAATCTTGTGTGAAGTTTCAATCTATTACACGGAGTGGTTGGCGAAATACTGATTTATGCCTTTTTTTACATGAAGTGGTTGGTGAAATATGGACCTTTGTATCGGATTTACGCCTTTTTTTACACAGAGTGGTTGGTGAAATATAGACCTTTGTATCGGATTTATGCCTTTTTTCAACAGTATTTCTGTTAAATTACGATGGTCAACTCACATAATAAATCCTGCTAGGATCTGGCAGACGTTTCAACCAGTACTAGACAAATAAACCAATTTGCCTTACTAAGAATAATGCAACATTGCTAGTGTGTATATTCTATGAGCGCATGAAGTTCAACTTGACCGTAGAGTGAGATAGAAATATGTGTAAATCACACAGCTGAAATGGCAGATTTCCTTTTCTTGTCTACAAGACAGGAATACCCCGGTCATGTTGGTGTGTGAGATAACCGTTCTCCCATCTCACATGGGTAAAAAGACAACACAAAACCATACCACATTTCCCATATGGAAACAGAATACCAATATTTTATATCATTAGACCAACATCGTACAGTGGAATTAGCGTCACTGCTTTTACAAGGATACTCGCTTGTTATGAAACTGATGAATTCGGACACGCATTCTTGTACACATTCTTTTGCATCTTTAGCAATCTACAAAATAAACAATATACTGTTTTACACATATATCTAAGCACACTTGCATCAATTGATTTAACATTAAAATAATAAAAATATTTTAAAAAATCTGTGGCTTTTAGCATTTCTTAAAACTTTAACAATGACCCTTTATGGCAATGGAATGATGTTGCATACATTATGCAAATTTCTTATATTAAAGGCAAGGCATGTTTCAAGGTAAAATATGTTAAAAAAATGTGTGTATCCTGCTGCTGTTCATTCTGGTCTAATCTGACCGGTTCAAAAAACAACCTGACATTTCATCATGATACACATTCTGAACAAGTTTGGATAAAAACTGAAGGCCTTGTGGTGGCAACAAGGCAAAATTTTTTCTGACCTTGACTGGATTTACCTGCTCAAAATGAATTCCAAGTTTCTTTTCAGGTTTGGGACCTATTCATTGATATTTATCAAAAAATATTTTATTTTTTTAATGGGATTTAATTCTATTTCAAACATATTTCCAGTTATATATGTCTTATCCAGTTTTATAGGTGGAGGAAGGCCTCAGATACTCTTGAGTAGAAGCAATGTCCTTTCACAATCAACTCGCAAACTTTCTCAACTAATCTTGCAACTAAAATTTCTTAAAGGAAACAAAAACTTTTTGAGCAAAAAAATATTTTCCTGAACTGACCCGATTGAACTGTACCTCACATCAATCTCCAGCTTCTTGTTCATAGTTAGCAAGATTTCATATAAATTCATCATGAATATTGATACACTTATCCAGTTTCAGTCACAGTGACCTCCACCAGATTTATTTCAAGCTTTCATTTTTGTTCAGGAGCCTGTACACAAAATTTCGTGAAATTACCTTAAAGTTAAGTTTTATCTATTTTTAGTACAGTGACATTGGCCTGATTTACTAAAACTGTTCCCAGCATCATTTCTATTTTCAAACGACCTTCACGCTTACCAAAAACTTTCTAAAGATATTAAAAGGAAGCTAAAATATTGAGTGGAAACCATTTTCGTTTACAAAGCAATACTCAGTATTTTTCAATGAATATAAGCACCATACAGTAACTCTGTTGTTTCGGCCAAATTTGGCTGGTTCAAGTACTCGTCCAAGCTTTTAGGATATCAATATTCAAATTTGATGAAAACTAAAAGTGCAGTCTAAAATAAAAATTTCATGAACGGACAATCAGTACTCCAGATAAGCTTTTGGCCAAATGCTTATTTTACTCCTTAAATTAAAATTGAATGCTTAAAATGAAAACTGAAATAGTATTTTCAGATCAGTTTTTGGCCAAATGCTTCTTTTTCTCCCTAAATTAAAATGCAATGCTTAAAATGGAAATTGAAAGAGTATTTTCAAAATTTACCTTTACTTTTGACCAGACACTGTTAATGTTTGCTTTAATACAGATTTGAGGTTGTCTTCAATTTCATTTATTATCAGCCATGGGAATTTTACTTTCCATGATTCAATGGTATTTGTATTGACACTGCCTCCCCTGTGTTTTTTGTTTATTTTTTGTGACTTCGTAAGACATGCATCAATAACTAACTTTTGAGAGAGTATTGTTTTTCTTAAAGAACTGGAATAAGTTAGAATAATGATTGTTTTTTTTTGTTCTTTTTTGTCTTCCGACGCCATTTATAATAAATACGATAAACTAATCGGCTACAGTAATGCAGTTTCGTTTATAGCAGGCATCTTTAAAATACTCAACATGCTCAGTGACAATGATCTACGGAAAATAACTCTTATTGTATATAGTTAGTGTGGTTTCCCGATCTACCAATAAACATTCGATTTTTATTGGTATAGGTCAGGGAACCAGACTATGTTTTACAAAGCAGTTACTTCCCTTAGATTTGTTTATTTCACGGTGTCTACTTCCGTTGTGAAAACCCGGTCTTTGGAAATACGATACGCACAAGATCGCCAATGAAATGCTTAAATTCAATTGTTTATGCGTACCGGTACGCACATTCATTATTTTCAAAGCTTTTTTTGTCAATTTCAATGCTTTTTTACGCAAATACGCACCTTATCTGGAGCACTGGACAATGTATAAAGATGGCAAACAACCATTGCTATTACCTTCAGGTTTTTGGCCAGTAGAGTTAAAAACCCAGACCAGACAGATGGATGTACATTATGTCAACATAAAAAGAAACTCACAGTGTATGTAATATATTTGATATATTTTTATAATATAACAAATCAATCTTTAAAATAGCCTCAGTCAGACATAAAAATATATTAAAAGAGAGATGTCATCTATGGCACACATTAATATTGCTTACTTTTCCTGTTTTAGGTATAGACTTTTTCATTATTCTGGCCACATTGGCTATTGGAAGGAACCGATCCTGAAACAAAATAAAGATGGTAAAGGCTACATGATTAACTGTATGTACATGTAATATATTATATATAGATATGATATAAATGTAAGAAGTATACACTAGAAGATCAATAAGTGACCTATGGTCAACTTGAAATTCAAACATTTCTTAGTCCCTTAAACTTCCCAACAACACAATTTTTGATAAAAATAAAAATGATTGAATAAAATGTAATATTGCTAAAACCAATCGTCCAAATCTTTTATTCTCAGCTTTTTTAAAAACAACCAAATGTGCCTTTTTTAAATGAGCAGTCTGCCCTTTTACCCTTTACTCCATAGATACACGCTTTCCCGCACCAATCACAGAAGGCCCTTGAAAACAGTGCAGGAAGAGTTCAGATTGCTCGTAACGAGCAATTTGAACACTTCCTGCACTGTTTTCCACTCTGTCAGTTAATATAACCATAATTCACCCATTGCTGATATGTGGTGAATTAATGCTTTCAATATTAGAGGTGTCCAAAGGCGTCTATATGAAGTAAAGGGTTAAGGCATCTGTTGACATTTATCTTTTCCAACAATCTCCGTCAATAATTTGGAGTACACAAATGAATACTTGTTATTATATTAAGGTGATATCCAGATTCCTAGAGATAGAAAACCAGAGGGAGAAACATCACTTTGAGCACCATTACAGTTTATAAATTCTTTCCGTAGAAATAAACTCACTGCAGAATTTTTTATTAGACGGTTGAAGCATAATGCAGTGTACTATATTCATGTGATGCATCAATATATTTCTGGCATAAGCAAAAAGCGTGGCAGTATGCAGATTAGGACCTTTGGAGAAGGGGTCCATTAACAAGGCTAATAAAGTTATGACTTCAGGCAGCATTGATTATAATTAAGTGTGTTTTTATAGATCAATAGTGATGCCCGCGATAAAAACGTATTATTTTCACAAGCATAGACAGCACATGTTATTTATACACACTGAGAAACATTGAAAACCAAATGCTAGCTTGGTATGGTAACTTTTTCTCAGTACCACCCTTGATACACCCGTGTCACATGAGCTAAATTACATAACAATCACTTTCTCGCTATCGATATTGAGAGACTACCAATGTGCTTTTTAATAGTTATTAAAAAGTAATTTTATTTTCAATTTTATATTAACAATTCATTGCTTCCATGCAAAATAAATAAGCTTATGGGTTCCAGTATTAGGAACCAAGCTTGGGTCAAACCGGCAATGATAAATAGAGGTAACCTCCATTCAGCCACGAAAAACTTGTAGTCTATAAAGATTGAGCCCAATGACAATAACACCCACTTTTAATTGAGTGTGAAAGTATGCTACTAACAATAAAGTCATACATATCTTTTATTTTGTTATTACGTCCATGGAAATTTAAAAGCACAAACACAAATCCTGTTAACAAGACTTCACATAAAATATTAAACTTTTATCAATTTTATTACTGTGCTATAAAGTCAATTGTCAGATGCATTTCTAGCCACTGCAATGTTATGTTTACCTGTTCTCTGAGAGGCTCATGTTCTCGAGGCCCATCTTCATTGTCCTCAGATTCCAGATGTTCTTCACCATCTTGTCCTGACAAACAAAACAATAGAAAACGATTTATAACAAACATTCACATGTGACAAAGTACATGTCAACAATGCAATAATTCATGCAATAGGACAGGTCTCATTTTAATGAGTCACACAACAATCTTAAAATAAATACACCAGCAGTACTCATATTAATGCATCAATCAGTCAACATTTAAAAGCATATAGCCATTTAGTTTAAACAATATTTTATTCACATAAGTACATATATTTAGCATACATTTAACAATAAAGTCATACGTAGTCGTTTAACGAATTATGTGGAAAGGATACAGAAAAAAGCTTTAGAAGCTTGTGTAAATCTGCTTCCATTTGAAGGTCATAGACCTGGAGAAGTATTATTCGAAACTTAATATTTCAGAAAATAACTTTAATTCTATCAAAGAATGTTTCTGGATTTGTTTAAAACCAGCTTGTCACAGACGCAACCAGTTTTTAAATTTGAAATTAATTCTAAAATATGAAGCTTGAGATGATAGTACATGGGGGTCTTCTTGATACGGCTCAACGCCATTTATAACACATGGCAGATGCTACAAATAAATAAAATATCCAGTTTCAGTTTTTTTTACTCCAAATATTCGGCCAAATTGGGCCCCATTCCCCCCTAAAAATAAAATGTTTTTTTCCCAAATGTCAGAAAAATTCCCCTAAAAAAAGGTTTGTTGTTTTTGGTGTTTTTTTAAGTAGGGTTTTATGCCAGTTTAACAGCTTAAAACAATGAAGAACATAGATGTTGACCTGTTAACTGTTTGAAATATACATATACAAGATTTCTTTTTTTTTTTTTATTTAATGACCTATCAAAATTCCCCACGCTCATTTTTCTCCCTTCAAAAGGCACCGCCAACCCTATTCCCCTAAAAGTAAAAAAACACACTCGAGTTCTATTGATAGAGCTAGAACTCAGAATGAATCTGAGTAGAACCACCACTTGTCTACTACAAATTCTGGCAAACTTTCTCAGATATAGTTTTTGGACAGAGTGAGGCTTGAGCCCTCAGGGGTGAAAGGTTAATGGTCAGTAAGACCACAGACCTTAGACCTATCGTTCACTGAGGACCCGGATTCTACAGATGTTAATACTTAACAATGAAAAATAATTTGCTTAAAATTTTGCTTACAAATTCATTTTTTATTTATGACAGTTCTAAGCAATGTGAATAAGTTTAATGTATTGTCTAAACTTATACCTTCTAGTGGTCCCCCAGTCGCCTGGAAAAAAGGATCTGTGATACTGTTCTCCCCCTGTGCATCCCCACTGCCATCCATGCTTTAGCACAAATCCTACAATACAACATATTTAAAAATGGTTATTATTTGTGTTTGTAAGAATTATACAAGTATACTAAAAAGAAATATTTTGAAATAACAACGTTCATCTGGTTTGAGACAAGGTTTCCAGGCTGAAAATAGGATATATAATATATATATATATATATATATATAGATTTTGTTCTTAAAACACAATTTCATTAATTCAAAAATGATTTCAAACATCTTCAACATTTACCTCACCATGACTGTGTAATTTTAACATTTTTCAGATATTCTGTCTGTCAAATGCAGATTTCTAATATTTGAATCTTTTACAGACAGAACATCTTAATTTTAAATTTTCATCACATCCAGTACCACAGGAATCCTGTTCTGGTGATTTCAAACAATTGATAAAATAATCTCTAAGACTACGTTCTGGCTGTGACTTTCTTGCATACATGTTGCATACGTTTTTGTATGCAACGGCAACACATGGAAACTAATTTTCTTGCATTTCCTAAAATGTTTGCAGCATAAATGATGCAGGTAGGTAGTTTTTCTGTGTCACTGATATTACGAATAAATACAATTTCTTTCACATACAAAGATAAGATCATTTTCCTACTCCCATGTAGTGCCTTTAATATATATAATCAGGCTTCATCTGTTAAAAGAAGTTCATCCTTTGGCAGTTACGAGTAATGTTTAAATTTTAGTTAATGATCTTTCTGTAATTGCAATAAGGTCACATATAGGTTCAAATAAACTACTTTGATAAAAACAAGTCTTTTTCTGTTTTCTTTTCTGCCATTCAAGTTTAGAACTCACTCTGAAGGTTTACTGGCATTTTAATCAGGCAGAACTTCAAGACAAACAATATAACAACATATATCTGGTAGAGCATTTTCTTTTGTACAGGGCTGACGGATTAACAACCCATATAAAAGATGGCATATTTCAATGAATTTACATCACCTTGCCAAGATAGAGGAATTCATGAGGTAAATAAATTGAGGTTGTGAATCCACAAAAAGCTTGTTATGGTCCAAATTTAACCTTGGACCTCTGGATCTTAGAGCTAACATTTAAACAACTAGATCAGAAATAGATTCGTTTTTCCAAAAGCAATGTCAGACACAGATTAAGTCATTGATGCGGCCATAGTAGTTATGGAATAGCTATTATTATAAGTCACTGGTATGTTTGGAAGTATGGAGGTAATTTAATGGTGAATATTTTTACTTCATTGAGGAAGTAGTTGTAACTTTTAAAATTAATGGAATAATTCCATGTTCAAATACTTGTGTCAAGTTAAACAAATGAATATAATCATAAATGTTCAAAATGCTTCACAAATTTATAATAGATTTCAGTAAACTGAAAAAATAAAAACAATCTAGAGGAGACGTCTCCTACCGGAAATTAAAACTAGAAAAGTACAAACTGCCGAAGGCAAGGTGCTCTTTGTTCGTCATTTTCCAATTTTAGTCAACTTTAAATTCTAAATCCTCGCGGATTTTGTAGAATCACTGAAGAAATAAGAAGTTTATTTGAAAACACGTGTGAATGTTGATCATATGCCGACATAAACAAACCTAATCAAACTTGAGAAATTGGTTGGTCAACGATCAAAATATTTAGCCAGTGAAAATTGAGGGATAACCAGCCATTCAGAAACGACGAAATCTGGTGTGCGTAATTTTCACACGCCGTCAATATTAAACTTATGTTAAACACACGTTCGTAATTTTTATTTTATATTTAAATACGATTCAACGCACTGCTACATTGCCTTGTTGCGAAAGCATGTCGAACGGTTTTACGTACAAGGAGAGCCATACTATTAGTGCACATGAATTTTTAGCGGTGTATTTAAAGCGGTCAAAAACACCATAATAGCCCAAGAAACCACCGAACTCTGTACAAACTGCAAAAACATCTGGGTAAAAATTCCATGACAACAGGTAAGTGTGTACTAATCTGCAGCTATTACAAGCCAAAGGAGATCGACCAAGACAGTTTGGCTGAATTTAAACGTTCTTGTGAATTAGCCTAAAAATCCAACGCAGTTCTGCGGATTGGCGGGGACTTCAATACGCCAAAGACGAACTGGACCAATATGACCCCAACCATAAACTGCAAATCACTCTCATATTATAGAGAATTCCTTGACATATTGAACGACAATAATATCTCACAGGTCGTCCATGAACCAAGTCGGGACCAAAATATTCTAGATCTCTTTCTTACTACTAATCCCACTCTTATAAACAAAGCCAGTCTTATCCCTGGTATCAGTGACCATGGTGGAGTTATTTTAAACACCAACATCACTGCTCACATTAGGCCACAAAAGCCAAGACAGATACCCTTGTACAAGAGAGAGAGCTGACTGGGATGGCCTAAGAACACACATGGTTGACTTCCATTGGGACATGTGTGAATCAGGTAATTATGATAATTGCTCTGCTGACCAGCTGTTGACCTTATTTTCTGATTCCATCAATACAACCGCAGACAAATTAATTCCAACTAAAACTGCATCACTCAAAAACAAATTACCACGGATCAAATTAGAACTAAAACGCTTATATAGACTCCAAGGTACAGTACTTGGTCCCCTGTTGTTTCTTGCATATATCAACGACCTCCCAGAATCCATTAAGTCATCGTCTACCAAGCTGTTCGCAGACGACAGCATGCTGTTCAAGGTCATCGTCAGCGTAATAGACAGACATCAGCTCCAGGAGGACCTATTGGCCCTGGAACAATGGGAAGAAACCTGGCAGATGAGTTTCCACCCAGCCAAACGCACTGTCATTCGCATTGCTCCACACAGCCGAAAGAAGGTCATCAGCACAGAGTATTACCTCCATGGGCAACAACTGGAAGTTGTTGAAGCCAGCAAGTACCTGGATATGACGATCACAAACTCACTTTCATGGGACACACACGTGAACAAAATTGCCAGCAAAGCCAGCCGTACTGTTGGCTTTCTCCGTAGGAACCTCAGAGAGCTCACGCCAACAGTCAAGGATGCCTCCTACAAAGCCATAGTACGGCCCATAATGGAAAACGCCTCAACTGTTTTGGACCCCCACACAAAATCCAGTATCCAGACCCTCGAACAGGTGCAGAGGAAAGCGGCCAGATACGTCTTCAACGACTATTCTACCAAGACCCCAGGATGTGTCACCAATATGGTGTTTGACCTTGGCTGAGAGTCGCTCGAATGTCGCCGAAGACGCAGCAGACTAGCTATGATGTACAAGATGCAGAACAACCTTGTAGACATCCCCTCGGACAGGTATGTCCAGCGCAGCGACACCCGCACTCGAGGTCAACACAGGTTCTTCCAAGAACGCATCAATGACGCTACCTACGCCAACTCCTTCTACCCAAGGATGATAAGAGAGTGGAACTGTCTCCCCACAAGCGTAATGACAGCTACAACTCTGGAAGCCTTCAGGACTCTCCTCGCGGTGTGACCTGACCACACATCACCAAACAGGACAACATTGTACATAATTTTATATTTAGATTTTACAATTTTAACTTAGAGACTTCAGGCCATCACGCAGACCCAGTCACGTTGAGCTATCGACGTTCTTTGAGAGACCAGCTCAGTAAAGAGAGAAGAACAAGAAGAAGAAGAAAAAGAAGATAGGAAACGAGACAAACTTTACACAAAATACAAAATATCAGGACAGTCACACACCACCAAAAAGCAATATCTCGACTTGAAACACCTCTGTCGAAAGGAAACAAAAATTGCATACTAAGTATGAACATTATCTTGAAGATATTCTTAACATCAGCAAAGACTCCAACATTGAACAAACTAAACAAAGACCAAACAACAAAATGCTGTACTCTTTATTTAAGCACTCAAAGCAAGGCAATACAGGCATAGACAAAAAAAAAAAAAAAAAAAACTATATCGAGAAGATAAAGACAAGGTTAACATTCTAAGTGAACAATTTCAATCCGTCTTCACAAATAAATCTCCTGTTTCATTAAAGTCTCTCTCTGAAATTAAACTTCAAGATTCAGCAGATGTAGGAAACAAACCATACACAAGATATAGCCCCCATAGACAGATGCCAGACATTGAGGTATCCGCACCCAGGATAGAGAAACTTCTCTCTAATCTTGATCCCCACAAGACGGCCTGTCCTGACCAGATCCGACCCATCATTCTAAAGACTGTAAGCAAGGAAATATTTCCCTTTCTTCAGTTTCTTTTTTCAAAATGTCTCCAGTCTGAATCCACTCCACAACATTGGAAGATGGCAAATGTTGCCCCAATTTATAAGAAGGGCCAAATATCTGATCCTGCAAACTATCGTCCTATCTCACTTACTTGTATTCTCTGTAAAACTATTGAACATATTGTCTCGTCCAGCATTACAAAGCACTTTTCACTAAAATCCGTCAAACTCAAAAGCCAAGTAGACCTGATTCTTCTTGATTTCAGCAAAGCCTTTTGATATCGTAAATCATGAAAAACTCTTGTACAAACTCCACCTTCATGGTATCCATTGTCTTGGATAAAGTCTTTTCTTGACAACAGATCACAGTCTGTCGCCATCAATAGTTCAGTTTCAGATATCATCCCTGTCTCCTCTGATGTGCCCAAGAGTTCTGTACTCGGTCATCTACTTTTTCTTATCTATATAAACGACATTCCTGAGTATGCTTCAAATTCAAAAGTCCGTCTCTCGCAGATGATACTGCAATATATCTTTCTCTCACAGTAGCCACACATTCCAAATACCTTCAGCATGACCTAAACCAGCTCCAGAAATGGGAATCGCTATGGGACATGAAATTCAATCTATCCAATTCATCAATTCATATTACAAAAAGAAAAACTATAATATACACTAAATATACACTTCACAACACTACATTAGAAACAATCTCATCAGCAAAATATCTTGGTGTCACAATATCAGATGACTTATAATGGAACACATAGATAACATCACAAAAAAGCAAATCATACACTATGATTCCTCAGACGCAACGTCAAAGATCACTCAGTCAAACTAAAATCTACAGCATACATGACACTTGTGAGACCCCAGCTAGAGTACTGCTCCTCTGTCTGGTAACCACACATACTGACATTCGGCCACCTTAAACTGGAGACGACTTGACCTGCGTCGTGTTGACCAAAGACTGGTTATGCTTTATAACATCACCCATAACCTAGTTGCTGTCCCAACTGAACCCTATCTAATCCCAAATAAAAGGACAGGTCGTCTGTCCCAGTCTATGGCCTATAGACAAATCCAAACAAGCTCAGATTTTTATAAGTATTCATTTTTCCCTCGTACTATTGTCCACTGGAACTAACTCCCTGGGTATATTGTCTCTCTCGGAACCAATCAGTACAGCCAGGCAGTCTGCCAGATTGACCAAGTGTCTCCCTAGAAACCTGTTCTGTCTTTAACCTGTTTTTAAATACAAACTGTTTATATCCTCTCTTTTTTGCTTTTATTCTTTTCTCTCTTTGTCAGTTGACGCGCGTCAAGTCTATGTCCTCGCGAGGGGTTCGACTTATTGGAAGATAGATAGATGAAATACCTCACTTAACTTCGGTGTATTTGAAATTAACAAATTTAACCAACCTGTTGCCAGAGACGTAAACTTGGTATCATAATATGTACTGAATGGCAATATAATGTTTTTTAGATCGATATGCAGTGGGTGATTCTTCAAACATCATGGATCTATATAGTTTTGAAAAAAAAGCTGTACACATATATAGTGTTATTCCATATTGATTTAGTACTTAGTAGGCCTATCATTGCTTCTTTGTATGTAATCAAAAGTTTTAATATGTTGATTCCCTGATTGTCTTTAATAATGTGACTTAAATCAGTCTACAAAATTAGGACACAAAACATTATGACCTGGCACCATTGTTTGGACACGCACGTACACGCTCTCTCTCTCTCTCTCTCTCTCTCTCTCTCTCTCTCTCTCTCTCTCTCTCTCTGTCTTTCATTTACTCTCTTATATGTCTCTCTCTCTCTCTCTCTCTCTCTCTCTCTCTCTCTCTCCATCGTCAGCAATTCCATTCTTTCGGCTCTCCTTCGTTAGTTCACAAGTTAAGAACATCAATCCAATGTGTACACATTGTTGTGTGTTGATCGGATTAGTGGTACAGTGGTTAAGGCCCTGTGTGCCGTTTTAGGGGTTGCAGGTCCGGTCCCTCGCTCCTCCAACTAAAAAACTTATCAGTCTATCAAATGAGACTTTAACGAAAATCGAGGTCCCATGTATCGGTACTTTACTAGGGCATGTAAAAGAACTAGGGACGCTACAAAAGGGTTTTCTGTGCCTATCCTCCGAAAATCTAAAATTATTAATACTCTTCTGGAAACCCATATGGAAAACCGGTGGCGACAATAAATAAAATTATCATCACCGTCGTGCATTGTCGTGCGTCATAAATACGTCCCACGCTACAGCATAAACATTAGCCATTGTAGAGTGATACTAGTATAGAGACATCAACTCAAGTAATGGCCTTCTTTATCGTGTGTCAAGAGTTACCCGCCTTTATAGACATTTTCGGGGATTGGCAACAGCACAGAGCGAAAAAGCATTTTCGGACATTTCTGTCAACTTTTGTATGGGAGTAACTGTGTACCGTGGGTTTAAGGTCCTGGTTAAAAATCTGCTCAAGGGGAAAACTCGGTTGGCCAAAATAGTTATCAGAGCATCTACACACCAAAAATAAGGCCAATTTGGGCGACGGAATGATCATTCTTGCATACCTGACATGGATTTTCAAATTCGTTTTACGGGTATGGAAATTTCATTCTATGTTCCCTCATCGCGCACCACCTATGGCATATATAGCGTACTCTGTATGAATATTTTAAAGCAATCATGGTACATATTTATGAAAAATGAAATAATTATTCTCTGTGTTTGGTAAGCAAAAAAAACGAATAATTTATGGCATTTTTTGGTCCGGATAGAAAAGTCCGTCGCCGGCACTTACCGTCTTAGGTGAAACGATAAAATGCTCGTTCTCTATAAAACAGATATTCGGATGTTTTTATCCGAACATCGAACTAATCTTAAACTCTGATAGCATTCATTCGTCTAGCAAATAGTGGGTCTGGGGCACACCATAAAGTAGTTTTGCCTCGTTCATGTATTTATTCATGAAACTTGTATTTGAAGAACGCAATGCACATACAATGTACGTTACTCGTTAGAGTTTTGAAAATATCTGCATATACACTTGACTTACATGGATTGTATTTGACAGGATTCTCTCTCATCATATCACCTACCTTACATACCACGTTCGAAGTTCAATACCACGTCCGAGGTTCAAAGTTCACTTATAACAGACGCCCATTGTATGTTTCCCTTTGATTGTGCGATGACCAAAAGAACCAGGGATTCAATGATGGCGTGTTATTCTAAAAGCATAAAGTTTGTTTATTTGAATCAAGTCTGGTGCACTATGTTTATTTTAATAATACCAGTAGAATATCGTCAAAGATTAAGTAAACACGATTTCAGATATATCCGTAAACGCTCGTAAACGTTCGGACATCGTCGATAATATAATACATGTTCACATACTTTATTTTTTTTTCTGTATGCATGATTGTGAATGCATGTAAATGACAAAGTCATTGTAACTAACACCTGTATACGAGTATATGTTAATTTTCTCTCATTTGCGATTTCTTTGTTGCATAACTGTATAAACACATTGTACTCTTGTTGTAATCTTCTTATTGGAGGAAATTAGGATACATCATTATTTGTATTATATGAGAGAGATAATAAAGTACTACACCCAAACACTACTGGATTCTTTTAGAAATATTTGAAAACAAAGAGCGTTTTCGAGATATCTATTATTCCTTTTTCAGTGGATGGAAATGAAAAAGATCAATAACGATGATGTTTAAAATGTCAAATAACGATTACAATGATGCAACATGGAAATATGATTAAATCACAAAAATAAATCAATTGAATTGTGAAAACATTCATAAAATATGATGTGTGCCGTCAGGCGAGTAACTATTCAAACGTATAGAGCAAATTATCAATATAATATGTAAACTACGTTTTTTTACAAAAGCAATTCCGGTATGATTCAAATTATGATTGATTGATTGATTGATTTATTGAATATTTTACGTCATGTTTATGCCATCGAGGGTTAACAGACGATCAGTTAACATAACCACTGTTTCCTGAAATCCTGAAAGGTTAGTAGTCGAGCACAATAACTGTATATGGGCCAGAGGCCTCTATCACGAAATAAACTACTTCACCTCATCTCCGTAAGTAAGTGATAACTTTCTCACTTGAATCAGCGGTGAGAGACGAATATTAATGGGACATGATGACGTATACTGTTGCCAGGCGAGGATTCGAACTCACGACCCCTGGATTGATAGTAAGACGCATAATAGAATGAGCAAATGGACCCGGATTTCTAAATTATGAACGAGAGTGAAAATAAATTAATACAACCAAACAATACTGAATTCTTTAAAAAATATTTTTAAAAAAAACTCGAGCGCTTTCGGAATACACATCAGTGGGCCGGGCGGCACGGTATGCTGCACGTGGAACAATAGCAGCATGTCAGGTCAGATATATACATGTCATGTAGAAGTTACACAATTAACATAATAATCCTTAAAGGAAACCTAAGCTTCCGTTAATATTCTATTTCCATTATTATTTAGTAGCAATCTATATTTCTCAAAGTCATTCTTGAGCATTTGTTTTGTTTCCTCTTATCGTAATTGATCTCTCCGTATGGACTGCAGATAAAGGGAATGCACGCAGTTCGTTCAACACTGACACCAAGGACCAATCAGCAGACTTTGGCTCGCTACAGAACAACTTAATTGATTGATTGAATATTTAGCGTCATTTTTATGCCATCGGGGTCTAACAGACGATCAGTTTACCTGACCTCTGTTTCCTTGGATCCTGAAATGTTAACCAGTACTCGAGCACAACCCCATCTCCGCAAGTAACTTACAACTTTCCCACTTGAATCAGCGGTGAGAGAAGAATGATAATCAGACACAATGTCGTATATCAATCATCACGGAGACTGTTGCCGAGCGGGGATTTGAACTCACGACTCCTGGATTGAAAGTCAGACGCGTTACCGACTGGGCTAATCGGGCCCAGCAGAACAATATAAGATAACATAACTTTAACATTGGTTTAAAGACTACCACTATTTCTAAGATATTTAATAATATAATTATACGATATATATTTATCTATATTGCAAAACCACGCAAATATAACTTGCACCGGACATATTATAGGGATAAAAGGTTTAAAAATTGGAAGTCTATATCACTGCCAAATATTTCCCATATACTCGTATATATTGTATATTTCTTTTACTTTTGTATCTCTCTTCTCCAAGAACTAATATTATTTTCTTATTCATATTTTCATGTCGTTCCTATTTAAAATAAATTAACAAACACTGAAGATGTCAATACTTACTCACACCTAACATCAAACAGTCACACTAGAAACTGTTTGAGGCTTGCAATGGGACAAATGTGGACAAAACTACTAATTCTGTATTTGTTAACACAATTCGTTCAGACAATTTATAACAAAAATGCTAAAAATACGTTATCTTGTGCCTCTGAGCACACACAATGTGATAAATCCATATTTATAATTTGAATACTAGTATCTATAAATAAAATATATTTAAACTTCTACAAATTCAGAATAATAACTCGTATCTTTAAAGAACTGAATTATTTTATCAAACACTATAAGCTATTAAAACGTAACACTCGCATATCTTGTATCCACTCAATATGTTTACACAACTTTTCATATCAAATGCATACTAACTAATTCTAAGTCAGAAACTATCTTATCCTAGAGTTTAACTCTTATGTACATACGTCGTGCCGTACCCTTTATTGATATTTGTCTGCAGTCTACATTTCCGTATTGCACGACTTATTTCTGTTTGTATATGTATTTGCCAGAGCATGTTTGTGTTTTACAACGCACACATGTACATGTACATTCTGCCACAATGGTAAACCACACGCATGTACATGTACATTCTGCCACAATGGTAAACTATTGGTCTGTCAGGGTTTCTATTTTCTCGCCGTGATGCCAGGTAAGGAGCGAGATTGTATGTACACATAAACCAGGGTAAAGTTGCCCAGTGGATATTCTACTGGCCGCTCCAAGGATGGAAGGTGACCCCTGTTGTTACTTCATATATATATATGTACAGCCAAACCTGTGTAAGAGGTCACCTCTATTAAGCAGTCATTTGTCTTAAGCAGCCAAATTTTTTGTTTCACTTTTATATGATTTCAGAGTAAATTGACCTGTACTAAGTAACAACCTGTCTTAAAAGGTCACTTTTGCTCCTTCCTTTGACTGGCTGCTTAAGACAGGTTTTATTGTATATATTGTTATGATCATTCTATATGTTGTTAATATTTAAACTGGTTTGATGGCTGTTGCCATTTTGTGATACATCTCCAGACCTGCTGTATATATATATATATATATATATATATATGGACTTTATATATAATAGATGCTTCGTAATCATTAATAACATTAAACTGTTTGTTGCCGGGTTCTCGTCTACGTTTTAACATAAAAATCATTTTCTAATATATATATTTAGTGTAAGTACCTTTTCTGAACATTATGTTTATTACTCTCAACATTACGCCGCTAATCATGTTCAAAGTATCATTAATCATTGATACATAATATATGAATTTTAAGATAAATGTTCCATTTGACCTGGTACTATAAAACGCAAGTAACCAAGGCTGATGTCTAATAAGTAAAATATAAATCAATGAAGGAATAACCTTCAAAAACAGTGGAAGATTTCGCGGCTGGCGACCGTTACAAAGCATTGCTATATGAGCACCCTGCATGGTCAGTTGCTTCAGCGGAAATGGAACCACTAGATCAGTACTGTGCTTTGAATTGTGAGACAGACAGGCATTCCGTTAGCGTAGAACTCCTCGATCAAGACGACTTATCCCATTTTGAGAAAATCGCGATTTAAATTTTGTATGGCTATAACATTTATACCAGTTAAATAATTAACACACACTTTAGCCTGGTGTTCAGAACTGATGCTACTTTTTGTGTAACAATTTTAAAATATCTATATACGAGTTATTTCATAAATCATGTCTTGTGATTAATAAATATATTGGATGAAGTGAGAAAAAAAATGTTATAAATAACGCAATCTTCAATCTTCAATCTAAAATGTGTATAGTAAACAGTTTTGTAATGCCCTAAGGTGTAAACCCACTATTGATTTTTGTTCTTTATTCTACAGTAAATAAAAATGTTTGCAGGCTTTTCGTTCATATAGAGACCCAAAGGAAAGAAGTGCACTTGTTGGATAAAATAAAATATAAATCGTAATATCTTAATATTTAAATCCCTTTTTAGAGTTTCATTTTGATTGTTGAAACCAGTAAGAAGTTTTAGAACTGTGACAATTTATATGTAGTTTAGTGCCGTTAACGGTGATAATATGAAACCAGTAACCAGTTTCAGAACGGTGACTGTTTATGTTTAGTGCCGTAACGGTGATAATATAAAACCAGTAACCAGTTTTAGAACTGTGACTGTTTGTATGTAGTTTAGTGCCGGTAACTGTGATAATATGAAACCAGTAACTAATTTTAGAACTGTGACTGTTTGTATGTAGTTTAGTGCCGATAACTGCGATAATATGAAACCAGTAACCAGTTTCAGAATTGTGACTGTTTATGTTTAGTGCCGGTAACGGTGATAATATGAAACAAGTAACCAGTTTTAGAACTGTGACTGTTTGTATGTAGTTTAGTGCCGATAACTGTGATAATATGAAACCAGTAACCAGTTTCAGAACTGTGACTGTTTATGTTTAACGCCGGTAACGGTGATAATATGAAACAAATAACCAGTTTTAGAACTGTGACTGTTTGTATGTAATTTAGTGCCGGTAACGGTGATATATGAAACCAGTAACCAGTTTCAAAACTGTGACTTTTTTTTGTTTAGTGCCGGTAACGGTGATAATAGGAAACCAGTAACCGGTTTTAGAACTGTGACTGTATGTATGTAGTTTAGTGCCGGTCACGGTGATAATAGGAAACAAGTAACCAGTTTTAGAACTGTGACTGTTTGTATGTAATTTAGTGCCGGTAACGGTGGTATATGAAACCAGTAACCAGTTTCAAAACTGTGACTTTTTTTTGTTTAGTGCCGGTAACGGTGATAATAGGAAACCAGTAACCAGTTTTAGAACTGTGACTGTTTGTATGTAGTTTAGTGCCGGTAACGGTGATAATAGGAAACAAGTAACCAGTTTTAGAACTGTGACTGTATGTATGTAGTTTAGTGCCGGTAACGGTGATAATAGGAAACAAGTAACCAGTTTTAGAACTGTGACTGTATGTATGTAGTTTAGTGCCGGTCACGGTGATAATAGGAAACAAGTAACCAGTTTTAGAACTGTGACTGTATGTATGTAGTTTAGTGCCGGTAACGGTGATAATAGGAAACAAGTAACCAGTTTTAGAACTGTGACTGTTTGTATGTAGTTTAGTGCCGGTCACGGTGATAATAGGAAACAAGTAACCAGTTTTAGAACTGTGACTGTATGTATGTAGTTTAGTGCCGGTAACGGTGATAATAGGAAACAAGTAACCGGTTTTAGAACTGTGACTGTATGTAGTTTAGTGCCGGCAACGGTGATAATAGGAAACAAGTAACCAGTTTTAGAATTGTGACTGTATGTAGTTTAGTGCCGGTAACGGTGATAATAGGAAACAAGTAACCAGTTTTAGAACTGTGACTGTTTGTATGTAGTTTAGCGCCGGTAACGGTGATAATAGGAAACAAGTAACCAGTTTTAGAACTGTGACTGTTTGTATGTAGTTTAGCGCCGGTAACGGTGATAATAGGAAACAAGTAACCAGTTTTAGAACTGTGACTGTTTGTATGTAGTTTAGTGCCTATAACGGTGATAATAGGAAATCTACTGTATTGATAAAAGTATACTTAAAAAAGCTCAGCGTTTTAAAACGTAAACGTAATGATGCTTTTAGTGTTGAAAAAGAAGCAAACAATAATAACATCAGTATCATTGAAACTAATTCATAACAGCTGAAACTAAAGTCCTATGTATAGTATTTATATGACGTGTTTACTCCTGTCTACGTTTGTATTAACATATACATATAGTTTCTGATGCCATGATGTCCGGACAAGGTAGTTTTTATGGAAACAACAGATGCCCGAACCTTCAATGACCGAGTATGGAATATATTAACACTTCATAGCCCTGTGGCAGAGGTCTCGTAATCAGGGTCACGAGTTCGTATCTCACTGGAGGTACGTCGTTAATCGGACAGTAGTGTAGTAGATAGAGTGGTGACCGCTTACGCCAGAGGTTGCGGTTCGATCCCCAGTTCGACCCGATGTATATTAAAACAACACTCATTACTGGTTCCACTCTGGAAGCAGACTCGAGAGCGGTTGATGTCAGCTTTGATCTTACTTCGCAATCAAGCTAAAATATAAATTAGTATAAACTAAACCTACTTAAGTTATAGAAGGTAAAAAAGGAGCTCCATCACGGATGTTTATATATTTTGATAATTGTCCTATTAATGAATAAAACGATCATAAAAGTTACTTTAAATACTATATTGAACTACTAAATGTACTTCCCTTAACAGTTATAGTCGAAACACCGCGGACAATAAATAATTGCAATTGTAAAACGAATGCCAAGCGTATGCACAATCCAATTAATCATCATCAGCATTTTCTATAACAAGTAATTTAACAAATTAATTCAAATAAATGTTCAATTAAATCAAATTAATATAAATCGTTTTGAAAACAACAAAAACAAACGAACAAATATAGTCCATCATTTCTAGTCAGTATTAATTATTCATGGCAATTCGTTCACAATAGATCTCAATCTCTAACAAATCTAAGGTAAAATGTACGTTCTCTATGATTGTAATATGAATATTTTATGATTTTTACGTATCTCTGTGGCAATGCATATTGAGCGTTATGCATGGCTTATACTTAAAACGAGGCAGGTGATTTATAACGTCGAGTATGGGCATGACAGATTGGAGATGATTCGTGCTTCTGATAATAACTTCAAAGGCATTTCAGAGAAGGTTGGTCGGACATTCTGAAAAGAACACTCATTGCGAGCGGAGGAACAAACTTACATGTAAATAGAAAAAGCATATTTTGTTATTGGTGTTGATTAAATGATTATTTATTTCATTTGGAATACTCCATCAAAACTTGATATGTATATAGAGATGAGCGAATGGATTTATATCACACATTTTGAATTTCAGGAATGTGAAACAGTGGTTGCCACTACTGGTGTAATTTCTTGGAGGAATAAAAGCTGACTGTATGTATATACGATATTGCATAACAATAATTCATTAAAGACAAACATCTAACGATAATTAAAAGGACTGGAAATATTAGCATCAAATATTCGATATTTGATATATTATATTTGTTATTATTAACGCAAGCACGATAACTTGATGACGATGATCACAGGCATACACATGGAGTCGAAACTTTGAAAGCATGGTTTAGTTTAAATATATGTTATGGCCAAATAAACACATATTACATATATACTATGTATATAAGTCAAACACGATTATAGGGAAACGTTTCTAGCCAGAATGTCTCTGAACAATAGATACGGCCATTCGTATTGAAAACAATTTAAATATAATATACATTATTTTATAGAACATCTACCACGTCTGTTTTAGAAAAATTGCAAGTATGGCATCTTGACTAAAAAAATGCAAGTTTTGACCATATCGTATATTGTGTTGTGCATATGGTGTAGCCCGTACCAAGTTTACTGTGTTACCATACCAGATTATATTTTCAACCATTTCGATGACTCCGAATACAGAACATGTCAAGAATACAATGTGTTTCGTCTGTTTTTTCATATATCCTTTAAGGATTGCGTCGACGAATGTCATCTCCGTACACGTTGCCACGTGATTATGTACCATGGTCCTTCCTTGCAAATGTGCGGTTTAATAAGCGCCATCGATATAAACGCTCTTTCAAATCAAATTCCGTTATGCTACTTTGCCAATGTTGATAACTGGACAAAACGACATCTAAAAGCTTGTTCCGAAAACACGTGTAATGAAACAACAAGATGCACACTGAACGATGACGGCAGTCACAAGATTTGCGTGGCTTCCGAGTGTTTAGATCCTCCAGTTATACCACAAGCAACTCTTCTTTCGCGAATGTGGACCGTGGGAAAGAAAAATGCATACCGTTGCAACGCTGGCTATGTTCCCGTCGGGAAATCTTCAATAACTTGCGAGGAGACGGGTATTTGGTCTTCTGTGAATTTTACATGTCGTCTACCGTGTCCTCAACCACGATCTCTTGACAACGCAGACATTGTTGCTATAGATGGTGAAAACTACGCAGAAGGAACAGTGTTAACGTTGAGATGTAAACCTGGCTACAGCGTACCTGGCAATCTTTCCATAACGAGTACATGTGGCCATGACAGAAACTGGACTTCGCCAGTCATACCATGCTGCAAAACCGGTTACAGCTTGTCACAGGGCATCTATGGCAGGTATTGCTATAAGGCGTATTTAAACGTTCCAACAACGTCGTGGTACGGTGAGCAAGCTTATCATATTGACATGTTTTTTTTCTTCAGATCTCACTATACAGTTGAATTTTGTTCTATACTTAATATAAAGTAAGGTCTAAATGTTCAACTCTAATAGAAGATGCATTTATACCAGTGAGTATTCCTGAACTTCTCCGACATATACCCGTCTTGTATATAAAATAACAATTATTTTTTTAGAATAATTTATGTTTTATTACTGTGTTTCCTATGCTGGCTTTTAATATATTCATCTTCAGATATCACAATTTTTGTAAACCATTTTGAAAATATTCCCAACCATAGTACAATAACTATCGTATAAGTGTCGTTAACATATATTTGCTGGTATCTCTGTATTTCTGTCTGTCCTTGTATTTGGTGAAGATAATTTGTCTTCAGCAGCAGATAAAAACAACTTGCATATTTGTAATATCTGACTTTCTTGCCATTCACGTGCATATGACTTTGAAAATAGTTTGTGTTTTCTCAATTTCATAGTGCCCGCAGTGATAGGTAAATAGATGTAGGTAAATTTGTTTGGAGTCCAGTGTGTGAAGACTTGACTGTAGTCCATTATAATATTCTAGTGTTGCAGCAGTTCTTACTTAGCATGTTTAACACATGTATAAACCATATTCAAATATTACAGACATGTATCAACACTGCCAAGCCACTAACAGTTTAATGAGTAACAACAGAGGGCGTCTTTTTGAAGATGTTGTTTCAACTAACCAAGAAGCGTTTATACCAAGCCGTCCGATTATGATTTCATTTAATAAAAGTGAAATAATATATTACTATGAAAGGAAAAACAGGCTAGCGCTCTGTATCGACAACATCATGGATGAATACCAATCGGGAAGTGTAGATGAGGCTACTATTAAAGATTATCCTTTTGACGATCTTGTCAAATTCGTAAGGGACGAATCATTTGAAGGTATCCCCGATTGCGGTTTTGTCAGTGAGTGGGTTCACGGATCGCTAAATGGACAGGACTGTGTCATGGTGGATCCTGCTGACAATTATAAATATACTGATGTGCCGTGCGTATGGACGGAAGAAAATAAGTACTTTGTTTGCTTCGATGAACACAGGGTGTTGAACAATTATTGAACGATACAAAACGCCTCTTTGAAATGTACTTAGCATGATACCCTAGGCTATATTGCATGAACCTATTTCCTTATGCTAGTCATGCCAGATGAATTGCCTACATTAGATATAATAGATGTGATATTTGATTGTCAGAATAAAAGATTCAGATAAATAATAAATCAAGAATTAAAAAAAATGTATGTTGCAATGTCTAACCTTCCTTCTGTAACATTTGATCACGTGAAGTAATAATAACGGGCCTTTGCTAGTCTCTAACGTACACTGGTTGACATGGAGCTCAACAGTCTTAATTCTCTGGTAATAAGAATTGAAATTGAGCAAATTCATGTATTAAAATTATCGATTTTAATTCACATATTTGCGTATTGTGAATAACATCAATTTAACTTCCTTCTTTCGTTTAAGTGGTTGTTTTCTGGTATTTTACTTTTTCGTTTCTTGTTTTACTCACTTAAATTTGCCGTTCTACAAAACTGTATCGTCTATGTTGTGGTTACGCTCTGTATTGGACCATGCACTTGCGGCGTCTCGTCCAATACATATTTTTCCGCATATGCTCAGCACTGGTTCTACCCAGGAAGACTTCGAGCGTGATTTGTTATAAAAACTTTTTTTCACAACTGAAGTAAAATATTATGTTTAAACTAACATAGTTACCACAACATACAATAAAACCGCATATCGCAATATCGTGTATCTTTTGTGATCTTTGCAGAGTGACAGATTGCCAAGTATACTTGACTACTGTATAAAATGTCATTTGTCTATGGTGATATCAATATTTGGAATAGGATTAAAATATTTACTTTTTTGATTGGATGTAAACAATTGTATTGCTATTAATATTAAACATGTAGAACATAGAGCGATATACGTGAAATTAATTGAAAAAAGTATATAGAGTTGAAAAAAGGACACATAATGAATATTTTAACAAAAATTCTAACATAATGAAAACACTCGCCATACACTGTCTGGAAATTTGATTTCAGCCGATATCGTTCTCACCGAATCTTCAGAAATAAAGGTTTTGATTTTATATTTAATACTTGTTTCAAATATTTGTAAACCAACATTCGGACATGTTCTGTTTCACCTTAACGCAGTTGCCGATTTTTCTGTTATATGGTGGCGTTTGAAAATGATTATACGACTAAATATAGTTGTGTAATCTTGATTGACTGCCTATATGTGCCATTGACTGATTAACTATATGTGACATTTGTTGATTTACTATATGTAAACTTAACTGTTTATTATATGTGAACTTGACTAATTTACTATGTGTGACCTTCACTGATTTACTATGTGTGACTTGACTGATTCACTACGTATGACCTTGACTGATTTACTTTGTGTGACCTTGACTGATTTACTATACCTTTTTAATTTACAATGTGTAACCTTGACTGATTTACCATGTGTGTGACCTTGACAGATTTATTATGTGTGTCTTCATTAATTTACTTTGTGTGACCATGACTGAATTACTATGTGTGATCTTGACTGATTTACAATGTGTGACCTTCTTAACTAATTTACTATAGTTGACATTGACTAGTTTACTATACGTGAACCTGAATGATTTACTATTTGTGAACTTCGTTGATTTACTATGATTGCAGGGTTTGCTATATCTGAACTTGATTGTTTTGCTATATGTGAACACGGTATGGACCGTGATTGATTTACAATGTGTGACGCAAAATGATTTACTACTATATGCCCGGGTCTTCTGTGGCCGGTATATGGCGCCGTCTAAATATCACTAACCTCTCACCACTAAGGCTGTTGATATGAGCACCACTCTAAAAAAAAATATGTGAGAAAATTTGCCAGTAACTTGCGGATGGACGGTGGCTCTATTCAGATTCATTCTAAGGTTTTCCTCCAACAATAAAACTGGATATGCAATATACAGCCTGAAATGTGTTGAAAATTGCATTAACCCCCCCCCCCCCCCCCAAAAAAAAACAACAACAACACAAAAAAAACAAAAGCAATACGTGATTTTGATTGAGTTTCTATTTGAAATTCAACAGTTCAACTAAAAGCTGTGTTAGTAAATGAGGGAATGATGTTTGATCGAGAATATACTGTACTTTGTTAATGTTGCTATTCATATAAACCTTGTGCTTAATTTGCATATTAAAGTAAGCAATCTTGCGCACTGTGATATTGTATTTGCCTATAAAAACACATATGTACGGTGTTGGTTTGAATTTATAAAAAAATGATGTATTGGAATGTGTTCCTCAGAATGGTTTATAATAAATCTAATCGAGTGCTTTTAAATGACAGCTTTAAAGAATACCAAGTTAAAAACGGTCATTTGTTACTGAAAAATCATAGGTGATCTTGCAATTGTTGAAGATAATTGGCAAAATTTGGTATTCAGCTGCCGATTAATACATTATATGCGTGATGATTAAATTCACTTACAAAATGTAATGTTCTCCTGGGGTGTTTTTGTGTGCAATTGAATGAGTAATTAGTTGTAGGTTTGCCATAAACTTTCAATCATTTTACTTCATTATAAATATTTCATCGAGAATGATATCAATTTTAATGATAAAATGAAGCTAATGGATTAAATCATTTTTTATTTTAATAAATATTTGCTGTTTATAAATGTCATTGTTAATGGAAGAAGTACCCGTGACCGTTGATAATATTAATATTTAGTTGGGTTTAAGTACGCAAGTATTTATATTTTATACTGAGTGTACTTTTTCTAAATGACAATCGTGCTTTACATGTTTATTTTGTTTTTATTATCAATTGAATATTGTAATGACATCAACTTATATTTACACATTATCACAAATTTGTTTATTATTTCTGTCCCTTGGGAGTCATGGATACAAGTAAATGTAGACTACCGCTTGGGCAGGTGCCCGAGGGGCGGGGTGAGTGCTGCATACGTTATTAATCCTGGTGAACAGATTCGGTACAACCTATTTCATGTATTCCATGGTTTTGTTCTACATAATGGCCGCAAAAATGGCTCTGTATTTTGACTCAGTGTTGTTATTATTTCTGATTCCTTTAATCATGGAGCACACCCAGTGTTACTTGAGAATACAATACCACTGTGACTTAAGCCGTCTTTTGTTTTTATTTGAGCCCAACGCCATTTTCAACACATGTCAGGTTATATTTGGTAGATCCAGTTTTATTGGTGAAGTAAAACCTCTGAATGAATCTTAGAATAGAACCGTCGTTCTTCCGCAAGAAACTGACATACTTTCTCATACAAGATTTTCAGATCAAGCTGGACTCGGAGTCATGACCTCAGCGGTGAGAGGTAAATGGTCATTGGACAAACTAAACTACAAGTATATATCATTTCAATATCATTATTAAATATATTAATATAAAGACAGTTAATTTTTGATAATATTTATTGTATTTAAATATAACAAAATGTTAAATACATTATGAGTCCATATGCCTGTGCAATAATAAAATGTTTTGTGTCAACTTTACAACTTATTTATTTTACCCCGATTGAGAAACAAGTTATTACAACTTATACAAAGCGCACTCGGGGGTCTTCCTGGGTAAAGTCAGTTCTAAGCATATGCGGATAAAGTGTCTTGTTTAAAGACACCACACATATCCGTGGCTGAGGATCGAACCCATGACCCTCTGATCCTGGATCCTATACTTTACTACGGAACACGCATATGGTTTCCTATTTACATGGACACTGTTTTACCCGTAGAGCAGTATTTTTTTCTTCAAACAAACTATATACAAGTGGAAATATTTTTTTGAACCAGTAATGTGCAGTTGTCTTAAAGGAAATAAACTTTAGATATGAATAGCAGTGTCAGGGTGTGTCAGATAGTAAAAGTCTATTGGTGATTCTACAAACATGAATTCGTGTAACAGGAAATTAACGACAAAGAATGACAGATCAACTGATTTCTTACTTTTTCTGTAAATGATTCGTCGACACAGGATACGGATACCTACATTTTATATTGGGGTCACAATTTAAATTCTCGCCAACCAGACAGGGTCACGTGGAGTGTGAGCTAATCGAAACTGTACTCGCTTGTCATACACGGATGAAATCAGACGTTGATGATATAATTCTGACATATACAAAAAATAAGATATAATAATTATATTCCTGTATAAAAAAACAGTCTAAAATGACTATCGGTTGAGGATGTATAAATCCAACCCAATCCAAGATAATCATAAAAAACTCGTGTGAGCTCAGTTCTTTCCACGTTTATTTAACCCCGGACGGAACATCGTCATACACATGCAACGTAATTAAAGATTCATTTTATCTAAAGAAAAAGCGAACAATTATAACATGTATCAAAGTTGTGAAACAAATTCTTGCAACTTTCTAACAACAGAATAAGAGCTACGAATATCTTAATATATGTATCGTCTAGTTTTAATTCAGGACACGACCTCATCCGATTCAGGTCAGGTTTACCCCCTATGAAAAAGCAGGGAATTCCAAGCCTGTCCCACAATTCACAGCACCAATCTGATCACCTCGGCTTTTATGCTACTCAATAGACCTCTGACATAATAAGGCGCTATTTTGGAACAACTTTCAGTCACATGATAAAATAAAATTGGCGGGCACCTTATATACATGTACGTTGAAAATATGAACGTTGGTTAATCAAGACTGATATTTTAAATTTCATATCGAGTGTATTAATAAAAAAAATCGATATGATAACGCCATATATTCAACTTAATGACGGATACATAATGTATTACTTTCATGCGAATGAACACAGACTTGTAACACAGGCGAATAGCGTCTGTGTATTCTAGAGCTATATACAAGGTGTATTATACGGAGGATACGGAAATACCCGATGTTTCACGATTGTCCACAGCACGCGTCCCAAACATTAACCGCATTCATTATCAGACGAACCAGCTGACCAATCAGCGTGCTCTCATCTCACTACTAAGTAACGGCTCATAATTTTGAGAATGGGGAACGTTTCCATAGTCTGTATGATGTCTGGCTTCGGGACACAACGCATGCTCCTGGTTGAGAGTGAATCAGGCAACATAGACTAACATACTAGCATAAACTAGTTTTTTTTGGTTAAAACTCTTAAATGCCATTAAAGCATTGAAATCAAATAAAAAATAAAATCAACCGTTTTCAATTTCCTTTACGGCTGGACCTGAACATGTCCAATATCGCTTTATACATATTTAATTTAAATTTCATTTTTATATATAATTTTATGCCTGATCGATCAATGCCGTCCCTGCGGATTATACAAACGAATCAGCAGAAAGCCGTTATATATAATGCATGGACTATCCATTAAGACATTTAAACAATTTCATTGTATGACGAGGATTTGTTCAACTACACCACAAATCAAAGTATTTTGATAACTGAAACATTTTATAAAGGCTCAGGTCAGAAAGTTATTAACGTTGTGAATTGGGAACATTTAATAAAACTAGTTTTTACTTATCTAAGGATGAAGTCCTAGTAATAGAAAATTTAGTGTATACAATAACATGATAATTGGCTTGGTTTACCATCCAGGAAAGGATGGCCTTTATCTGGTTCCAATATAAGTCTGATAATTAATTGCAATATTTGCTTTGAAAATTAACAATTTGTATACCACAGTTGTTCAAACGTGTTGATAAACTACTGCCAGTGTGCACAAATTTGGAAAAATGTTCGTATCCATTTTTTTATGCAAACAAGGATGTGTCCACAAACAGTTTTTCCTTTTCTTTGTACTAATAAAGCCGCTGGTTAGACAGCATTCCTTCACACTTTGTAACAGAGGGCGCATCAGATCTATTATTGATAGTCCTCTGGTTCATATTATTAAATTGTCTTAAATTCAAGGTGGGTTCCCAGATGTTCCTAAGGCAGCAAGCGAAGATCCCCTTTTTAAGAAAAATGATAAAATCTCAGTTAGGAATTATCGCCCTGTTTACAATGGAACGGTCAAAGTACGTTCAATACTAATGTACAGAAGGGTCAATACATTGGAACGGTCAAAGTACATTCAATACCAATGTACAGAAGTGTCAATACATTGGAACGGTCAAAGTACATTCAATAGCAATGTAAAGAAGGATCAATACATTTTTACGGTCGAAGTACATTCAATACCAATGTACAGAAGGTTCAACACATTGGAACGGTCAAAGTACATTCAATACCAATGTACAGAAAGATCAACACATTTGAACGGTCAAAAGTACATTTTATACCAATTTACAGAAGGATCAATACATAGGAACGGTCAAAGTACATTCAATACCAATGTACAGAAGGATCAAACATTGGAACGGTCACAAGTACATTCAATACCAATGTACAGAAGGATCTATACATTTGAACGGTCAAAGTACATTCAATACTAATGTACAGAAGGATCAATACATTGGAACGTTCAAAAGTACGTTCAATACCAATGTACAAAAAGATCAATACATTTGAACTGGCACAATTACGTTCAGTACAAATATACAGAAGGATCAATACATTTGAACGGTCAAAAGTACATTCAATACCAATGTACAGAAGGATCAGTACATTTGAACGTTCAAAATTATGTTTAGTACAAATGAACAAAAGGAGTAATACATTGGAACGGTCAAAAGTACATTCAATACCAATGTACGAAGGATCGATACATTGGAACGGTCAAAAGTACATTCAGTATTAATGTACAGAAGGATCAATACATTGGAACGGTCAAAAGTACATTCAATTCCAATATACAGAAGGATCAATACATTGGAACGGTCAAAAGTACATTCAATACCAATGTACAGAAGGATCAATACATTGGAACGGTCAAAATTACGTTCAGTACAAATATACAGAAGGATCAATACATTTGAACGGTCAAAAGCACATTCAATACCAATGTACAGAAGGATCAATACATTGGAACCGTCAAAAGTACGTTCAATACCAATGTACAGAAAGGATCAATACATTTGAACGGGCAATATTACGTTCAGTACAAATGTACAGAAGGATCAATACATTGGAACTGTCAAAAGAACATTCAATAGCAACATACAGAAGGATCAATACATTTGAATGTTCAAAATTACTTTCAGTACAAATGTACAGAAGGATCAACACATTGGAACGGTCAAAAGTACATTCAATACCAATGTTAAGAAGGATCAATACATTGGAACGGTCAAAAGTATATTCAATACCAATGTACAGAAGGATCAATACATTGGAACGGTCTAAGTACATTCAATATCAATGTACAGAAGGACCAATACATTGGAACGATCAAAAGTACATTCAATATTAATGTACAGAAGGATCAATACATATGAACGGTCAAAATTACGTTCAGTACTAATGTACGGAAGGGCCAATATAGCGATTAAGAGAAGTAGATCAACAATTATTGTAGTAGCCCGATGATTTTTTTTCTTTCAATTATTAAACTTTATCAGAAGCTCTGATCCGAATTACAGCTATAAGATTACGTAGCAATGCATAAAGAACGAAATGTCCATCTGAGGTATATTACTACAACTACAGTTTAATCAAGTATGAATATCTACCCCTACAGCTTACCTCGTCGAAATCACATTATAGTATATAACTATAATACGGCGGATGATGTGCTTGGACTGAGACTGATTGATGGGATAGACTAAACAATAGTAAATACAGAAACAACAGGAATCATTTGCTTAATTAAATTTCATTCCATCAGACCCGAGCCACTCCGGCTACTGTAAGGGCTAAATGGTAAAGGTATCGTAACGACACAGCCCGTGGAACTGAAAGCTTTACTTGGCTGATTAAGAAAGTAAAAAATAGCCATAAGATACCAAGTCAGGAGCTTGAACTTAAATAGTCATCAATGTATCCCATTTTCTGATGATCTAAACAGTCATCAATGTATCCCATTTTCTGATGAACTAAATAGGAAGCCTTCATTGATAATGTTTAGTGTGAGAGAATTTAACACATGTGATGTATGTAAAGTATAGCTTACAACCTTAAATGATATTTTACAGATTTATTTGACGGCCTAAGGCTCGCAAAACAGATTACATTTAAAATATTTCAATAGTGGAAGAAATTGACAATATCAATATTTTGTTTAGTTTGACAAAATTATTTCCAGAAGGCGAGATCAACATCTATAATACAAACCTCGTTAATAACCATCATATAGTAGATATTTTACAGGTTTCAGTCAGAAATCATTTTACATTTATAATAAAAAAACAATAAACCTGTTGCAAGTTTATGTTTTTGTTTTCTTCTTCCAAAGCACACATTTTACTAAATATGCAGACTTGTAATTACTCATACAATTGAACTGCATCAATAAAGGATACATGACCAACTTTGATTATTTTCTATAAAAATAAAGTCAAAACATTTTAAAGAAGAAGTCTGAATTCTAAGTATTCTGTGACATTGCATTTCACGTTAAAGTACCTTTGTTTTATTGTTGTTGATGAATTATAGACATTTCAGAGCGGTTTAGTCATCATTGTAATCCACTGTTTCATACATTGATGTGCATTAGGAATGTAGCACATATCTTTTAACTTAACTAGATATTTTTTAGTAACTCCATGATATGTACCTGCTCTTGTGTTTTATTTAACCATTTACTCTAAACCAGCATATCTATAAGCTAGCACCATAACCTTAAAAACGAAAAAAAAATCAGATATAATAACTATGTTTTCCGGTTCAGTTAACGAGAAATCGAAACATACAGACAGACACACGGACAAAGCTTACGTAAAAGTCATGACAACATTACACTGACTGAAAACACAACACAGGAAGCATTTCAAATACGCATATAGTTTGATTACATCTTTAACGTAGAATGTAGTTCCATATAACCGGTTCAGATAAACATTTTACAAATTGACATAAATTTGAAAAGTAAAAACAAATCCCGCTGCTAAAACGTCTTTTTATAAACCGTCCATGTACAAATATTCTTGTCCTTTGACAGATGTTTCCTGTCTTCTGTCAAACAGTTTGGCAGGTTTGTCGTCATAATCAAATAGTAGGCAATCCTTCAATACATATTGTCGCAGTCTTTCCATGTCAGACAAAGGAATTGTCCGATATGCTTGAATCATGGCTTCCTCACGTTGCTGTTTTACTGCTGTTTTGTTCACTGGTACTGTTAGGGCTCGCTGAAACGCGTTAATCATCGACGCTACTCTTACAGTTTCCGCTTCCGAAGCTGAAAATGGCAAAGGAATGGTTTTAGAGAGGTATCCACGTATCTGAAGACCATTCCAAGTCCGAATAAGAAGATTATAAAATGGATAGTCTGCCCAAAGATCATGGGCGTGTCGTTTTAAGATGAACAGCATTTTAAACACTTCTGTCGCAGTATCTAACGCTGTTTCTTTCTCAAAGTCACCGAAAACTATTTTAAAATTGTCGTTAATTTTCTTGAATGCAGAGAATAAATTTTCAGCATCCTGTTTAAAAGTTTCTAATTTCCCGACAACATGAAACGGTACGGTACATGGATCACACCTAGTATGCATTGGTCGGAAATGTGGATCAATGCCGTGATCGTTTTCGTTTAGAAAGAGGATGTATTGGACTAATTCATAAAACGATATGTCATGTCCATATTTCAAACTGATGTCGGATGCATTATTCCTTATACGTTTTGCAATCTCCCGTCCATAACTATTCCAAAATGACGGGTTAGCGTTATATAATTTGTTTTCATATCCAGAATATAATCTTGAATACGGATCTCGCACAAACACAAACGACAGTACATTTTCTAGAAATTCATTTCTCGCATCTACGTTTAATAATTCTCTAAGTATGTGTAATTTCGTTACATCTAATGTTGTCCTCTTTATCTCAAAAGGAGATGCGTAAGTATCAGAAGCCCCCATGATACCAAATATCCTTCTCCAAAACTTTGTTCCCACTTTTGGGATACCGCAATAAACAACAGAGTAGTTTATGTTCACAAATATATCTTCTCTCTTTTTTATTGGATACCGGGTGAAATCTAACGCCACACTTGAATTGTATGTATTGCATCCGTTTTGGAGATGATCTCGTCTATCCTTGTATACATCCATCGTCATCAAATTATTACGAATTTCTGGATTAAAACGATTCTGAAACGGCAAGATGATCTTCAAGTATGATAATGATGCAATCTGACGTATATATAATATACATGTTTAATTACATTTATAGGTTAATATTATGAATAATGCTGTTTCCATAGTTTTTAAAAATGACATTGAATGCTTTACGTGAGAGGATTATATATATATATACCTATTGTATTAAATAAATATGTGAAATTGTTATTCTTATGTCCACTTTCAAATCAGTATAGTAATGCAGTGACTGCGGGCTCAATCACAGCTTGGTAGTCATTTAAAATACAACACTCAGTACTGGTTCTACAAAAGAAACTGAATCGAGAGCGATCCACATAGACCGTGAGCTTGCTTAAATTTGCTAATGAACTAAAATATATAATTTTTAACTAAAAACAATCCTGTAAAACTGTTAATGGATAACAGTGATGACTAAATCCTGAAATATAAAATATATGGTTTGATAATAAAAAATATCTAAAAAAATATTATCTGAAATTAATGAAAAAATACCATAGCCCAAAACAAGTATAAACATTTTTTTCATTAATAACCAAACATATGTGGTCATTCCGTCCCTTACTTTGTTTTTATTTATTTTTGCGGTTCACGCGTACTCAATCTATCAAGAATTGATGTGTATAGTAAATATGTGAGATTAACAGGTCATTTCTTATTGTATTAGTATAACTATGCGTGGTGAATAAGAAATTTCATACTTTTCAATCGACTGTTTGTTTTGTTTGACCATGCACGTTCACTTTTTGTAAATACTTTTTCTGAGCCACTTAGAACCATCGTCGGATAGCCAATGATGGAAAGTATTGGGATTGTCTGTGGTTTAAGATGATGCTTAGTGTACGATCAAACTTTACTTACACTTTTCACATTCCTGACGGCGACGTGTTCGCTTGTTGTGCTTTTCTCGTGGATACCTTGCGTGACCGTTTCGCCAGGTGGTGTACTTCCTTCGGAGTAACTACCAGATATCTGCAAGTTGTGGTGCTTTACATCATTCTGTTGCAATACAATTTTTTCATCTAAGTTCGGGGAGTGATTGCCTGTCATTGCCGATCGTTTTCCTACAAGGAAATAAGACGTTTTGGTTTTATATGTCAGCTTTCCTCATACTTGCATCAATACTTTTTCATTCCACCTATAAAGTATTTTATTCATGCTTAATGAAGCTATATGATACATTCAATATATATAAGAGACGCACACATGTATGCTCGCAAACACTTACTTTCGTCTGCTTGGTATCGAATGGTCTACACTCGTTGGTAAGATGTTGCTGGTATTTATTGCGAACTGATACACCTAAAAATCTCAGTATTATTTAACCCAGGAAGCCGACTCGAGAGCGTTGCACATAAGTTCCGAGCTTTCTTCCAATCCACAATCCAACTTAAAAAAATAGTATAAACCAAACATTTGATAATAACCTTATCGACATCTTGTCACTAACTTGACATTTCATAACCGACAAACAGTATCATTTTATAAATTCGATATATATAATTCAATAAAACAAACCGTATCATTTTACAAGTATGCCAATATCAATAATAGTTTTATGATACGACATGCCACAAACCATTATCAATATCATTTTACCAACTCGATTAATCATACCGCTACCAATATCAACTCTAATATTCGACATTGCATACCACAAATCTGATTTAACACTACGATATATTTATACAAATCCGCTTTCTCGATATACGTATCGTTAAATCTATATCGATAACAGAATAACAAATGGACCTGACATCAAAACCGAACATTACAATCATCGTCTCACCAATTATTAACTCGATTTCGGAAAACAGCAATAATGATTATTATTATATCGTTTTATTCCCTCGAAAGATCATAAAATTGGTATCGACATCAAATTAGCAATCCGACATTAAATATTGTTCTCTTCTTCTTCTTCGAAATATAAGACTCCTTCATTAATGAAGATTTTATGCCGGCGCCATTAAATAGTTTAAATTTGATAGTTATGATGGGTGCAGTTTATATAGTTTGAGGTGTCCATAGATGACTTTAAAGTGTTACTTTTAAAACTATGTACATTTGAAGATGGTCTACAGGTGGAGAATGGGGATGAGGACAGCTACAGGGATGAAGGCTTTAAAAGCATCCACTGTGGTCGCCTCGTGTGATTGTGTGAAAGTATGTTCCATTGTATTAGTGTTCTGGGATAGAATGAATATCTGTAAGTGTCTTTGGATGTCTGAATATGTTTGTAACAGTGGATGTCAGTCTAGATCTGGAGTCAAAGGGGATTAGTAGGTTATTCGGCGGATTGATAGCTACTACATGGTGGATTATTTTTTAAAACATTATTAATCGTGATCGGACTTTGCGGGTTTCAAGAGTGGGCCATTTTAAGAGTTTTAACATGTTAGTTACTGAGCTTATATTATGATATTGGTGTGAAACGAATCTGGCGGCACGTCGTTGTGCTTTTTCTATTTATTTATTATTTCAGTTTTTGTGTGACGGTCCCAAACAGTGGATAAATATTATAGTTTTGGTCGGACAAGTGCCTTGTTTGCATGTGTTTTTTTTTTTTACTTTTGTGGAATTTATTTTAAGGTTACGACGTAAGAATCCTAATGATTGGTTAACTTTATTGTTTATTGAGTTGATATGTTATTTCATTTTAGATTGTCTTGTAGAGATATGCCTAGATATTTTGAGTTAGTTACTTTTTCGATAATATGTTCATACAGTTTATACGAAAATTGTATGGGGATTTGTTTTTGTGTGACACTTAAGATGTTACATTTGTCTTGGTGGAAGTACATAAGCCAATCCTGTTCCCATCGATAAGCAGAGTCCAGATCTGTTTGGAGGTTTATAGCATCGTAAATGTTATTTCTTTCTTTATAAATGGTGATGTCATCAGCAAAGATCTAAGGGTACTATGTTTGATATAATCTGTGAAATAATTTCTATATATTAAAAAGAGGATGGGACCAGAACTGTGCAGTGGGAAACACCGGAGATTACAGGAACTTTGTCTAATATGGCCTCCAGGACAACTGTCTGAGTTCTATCAGTTAGAAAGTCAGATATCCAGTATTCTACCATCATCAATCTTTATCATTTTTACAACTCGACTCTTTAGGTCTCTCCCCACAGTTGCGCCCCTTTTTTGTTGTCAAGGTAACAAGATTCTTACACTCAAATAAGTCCTATATAATTTGGTTTGATATATTTGCAAAATGGTTCACAGGGGCTGTGATTTCCTGTTGTAGATGAGTGAAGCAAAAGCTGACATAGCATATACTGAAATTAGACATCACTGGTGTTAAAACGTGACATTTATAGTATTTTAACTAATGCATGTATTTATGAGCATTTTGGGACTTCTTTTAAAAAATATAATAGTGTGTCACTTTACTGTCTTTAAAAAAACAAGCTGGTCAACCTACCAGTTATTATGCATTTTTATCTGCAGATATATTCCTGCTATGAAAAATATACTTTATAAAAGATTTGATGTGGATTCTTTTACCGTAGAAATTCTAGACCTTATTTTATATAAACAAAGTGCAATATAACTGTCTTGTGTGACTTCTATTTCTCGAAAGACTACATTTGTTTATGATGTTGGTGATGATGCAATGGTCCTTACGATTTCGAAACAGCGCATCAGTGATTGCTATTTACAGAAATAGCAAGAAGACATTCATAGTACATCGAAAGCCTCTCATTACAAACATTTAAAGTCATTGCTTAATACTGAATCATATGTAAGTTTGGATTTACCATACAAATCGAGAAAGACATTGTTAAATTTTAGATGCTCTTGTCATAATTTAATGATAGAAAAGGGAAGACATAGAACTTTACAATTTTGCTTATTTTGTCATAATTCAAATGTACATGTAATTGAAGATGAGTTTCATTTATTTTTCAAATGTCCAATTTATGAACACTTTTGATTGCTGTACTTTAAAGTTGCCTGGTTAAGATCTAAATCTTTAAATCCAATTTATACAAAGGCGTTCTCTTCAGACAAACATGATAATATCTCTATCTCAAAATACTTGTTAATGCTTTTGATAAAAGAAAACTGGAATTAGAAAATATAACTCTATAAATGTAACCATACAGATACTTATTTAAAATCAATTTATGTTTTCAATTTGTTTGTTCTATTCTACCTGGTTGTCGCTCCAGTATTTGTTTACAAACTATATATGTTTATTGTATTTTGGGCCAGTGGCCTGTATTACTGAATAAACTATGTCTATGTCTTTATACAATTTATTAAATCATATAGAACTATTACTCATTTTGGTTTATAATCGTTCCATTACACTGTTATTAACTATAACCTTAACATTACGACATTGTATAAGAGCACTGTCTGTATGATTGTACGTACTCGATATATTATAACAATAGTGGAGTTTCATCATGAACCCTAACACATATTATAACATTAATGGAGTTACATGAATCCTTACACATATTATAACATTAGTGGAGTTTCATGAACCCTAACACATATTATAACATTAGTGGAGTTTCATGAACCCTTACACATATTATCAATTGAACACTGAAAAATCATAAGGAGAGTATAACGTTTGTCACTCATCATTATATTTTATACATTATAACTATATTCATAAAACTTTATAGACTTTATAGAAATAAACTATAGGTATATGTATATCGAAATCTATATTTCGTGGTTTTCGAGAGTTTATCATTTTTCATTCTTTATTATTTCATGATATCATTATCCATTCGATTTGTTCAACTCATTTCAATGTATGTACCACTGAAGCATGTATCGGTTGATTACCTAAATATTTACCTTCCTGATATATAGCGACAACGATGCAAATTATAAACAATACTGCCAAGGTCAACCTGAAACGCCACATAGCCTTTAGGCTGAAGGCCCTTTTCATGAAATGTAAAACCATAACTTGTGTAAACGTTATTGGAAACGTTGGTCCAGTCGTCACAATGGTTTAATGATATCGTTCAACAATGTATTATCGATATTTTCACAACAACTACGTGTATCTAATGCTATCTTTCTACAGTTTATTCTCGTGGAAATGGCAATATGTTTAAAATATATCCACGTGTTTTAATGCTCTCTTTCTACAGTTTATTCTCTTGGAAATGGCAATATGTTCACAATATATCCACGTGTTTAATGCTATCTTTCTACAGTTTATTCTCGTGGAAATGGCAATATAAATGGAATATATAATCGTATCTTTCTTCTGTATTTCTGCGTATATATAATGGTATCCTTTAAAGTTTATGTAATATACGCGTATAATGACATCCATCTACAGTTTATCGCTCATTTATACATATAATGATATCCATATATGATATACACGTATTATGAAGTCTTTCTACAGTCTATCTCTTATATACACATATAATGATATCCATATATGATATACACGTATTATGAAGTCTTTCTACAGTCTATCACTTATATACACATATAATGATATCCATTTATGCTATATACGTATTATGAAATCTTTCTACAGTTTATTTCTTACATACACATATTATAATGATATCCATATATTATATACACGTATTATGAAATATTTCTACTGCTTATCTCTGATTTACACTTATGATGAAATCCTTCTATGGTTTATCGCTTATATATAATCATATAATTTGAAACTCTATCCACGTGGAAATAACGGTTTATTTATTGAAATATAAATCATACCAGATGTGACCACATCATCGTCCTATATTTATACAATGCGTAGATGGTAAATAAGATAATCGGAAACAATGAGAATTCAATCATATTTCACTCATGTATTTTCAGCGGTAAATCACACATGTTACGGTTACAAATGTAAAACTAACTGTCAATGAATGTTTATCGTCCTGTCCGTATGCTGTTTAACATGATGCCACAAAAAGAATACAGGTTTACACATCCATTTATGTGAGTTGGAGTAGACAACCGTCCACGCTTCCGATATTTTGACGACTTTTGGCTTGTCACCAATACACATCCGAAACATTACCCGTGGGGAGTCGGCGTTCTTGAGACAGAACCATAGAATTAGTAGTTCCATATTGTCTATAGAAGAACCTGAGTATTTGGTGAAGCTTTTAAAAAAGTAATGGGATCCTCCGTGACCGAGTGCTCCAAGGAATTTTTGTTTTATGTCCATTTTACACCTCACCGCCGAGGTTGTGGGTTCGAGTTTGCCTCGGTCAAATTACACTTTATATGGGAGAATTGCAAGCTACTTGTTGTTCTACTTGGATTCATTCTAAGGTATTCCTTTATCAATGAACTGCATACTTATGGACATAACATGCGAGGTGTTGTCGCTGATGTTAAACACCAGTTAGAAATAAAAACAAATATAAAAATAAACAAGGGTCCTCGATAATCTCGAGGTGTATGCTGTTTTCTCAATATCATATACTTCTAACCGCTAAAGTTATAGGATTAAGCGCAGCTCTAGTTATTGATTTGATGCGAGATGTTTGCTTTATTGGGGATTCTACTCAGATTCATTCTTGGTTTTAAAACCAATAAAATGTCTTATACGTGTATAACACATGCAGTGTAATACCTTTTTAAAAACACAAATTCTCGAGTCGGGTATGTGTAACCTAAATAAGTGTTTTCACGGAAATTGTCTTTGTATTTGTCGAATTACAATTATTGCTGGCTATACTGACTTAACATATTAAGTAAAAACTCACCAAATGTTTGAAAACGCACCAACGATCACACGAGGTCTACTTTAACTTTAATTCGAATGTTAAGTATTCAGCTGTCCTGAAGTTGGCATCGTTGTAAAATACTTTGATGTAATACAGTTTAATAATATCGAATAAAAAACATACTACAGCAAGCCAATGGCAAATTGAATTAAAAAATAACAGCTCAATTTCTGTTTTAAAACACTTTAATATTACTATCAAATATATATATGCAAACTGTAAAGATTATAAAAATAAGCATATTCTTCATTATTAATTCAATTCTCTATCTGGAATTATTAGTCAACATTTCCTTTTGACATGTTAGTAAGTAAATAAAATACTATTTTGCCTTTAGAGATGGTAATCCAACTGATAATACTTACCCTGCTGTTGTTATTCCAAAGACAAACACATAGGAACATGTAATACATGGTAAAAACCTATATATTTGAAGAGATCACAATCATAAATATAGGCAACTCAATTGCAAGAAAACATACAAACCATAAAATCAAGAAGTGCGTATATGTTGAATTATGTGAAGTATCCTATATATATTCTATAAATATCTAAAGTAAAGCACATAGTACGACTGACTGTAAAGTAATTAACGATAAATAAATTTGACCTAAAGGACACTGTTTCATTTACACAAGCTCCAGAATGTAACAAACTTCTCTTGAATAATTCATATTTTTGAATGCCATTTTTATTTTTCGGTGTGTATTTACCTTTCTATACCTAAATGTTGCAAACATATTTAGTGTAGATGTTAGCTGTTTGATGAATATAATAATCAAACTAGATAAAGCTATAGCAAACGGTTACTAGAGTTATCGATATTAAACAATTAATTGATGACAATTTAAAAATACTTAACATCTATGCGGAATCTATAACCAAGGACTTGTTTAGAAATATATGAAACTTGCATCTTCTGGCTAAATGTTGATAAAATAGCACACAGGGATAAATTATTTGGCAATTAATCTTTCATAATTCACAGGCAACTGATTTCTTTTACATAAACTGTAAGTTGTATCTAATCTTAGATGTTTAGACATGTTTCGAACACGCAAAATGATCTTTAATTAAAGATATTGAAGGAAAATGTCAAGTAATTTGTCGTTATTTTAGCTGTAGTGTACAAATTTTTTAATCAAAAGTACTTCAACAATTTTAAACATAAATTTCTAGGAATGGTATTATTTAAATGAAAATTCATTCTGCAATGTAAGAATTTTGATTTGCATTCCTAAGGTGAATGGAAGTTAAGATAATTGACACAAGATATTGCGAGAATTTGAGTGAATACGCGAACGTTAACAAAACTCAATCATTTGCCTTTCCTTCCCTATTTAATTCCTTGATATAAGGCATTTCAAGGTGTATTTTGCAACTAAAGCAATAACGAATCTTATTATTAAAAAACAGCAGATTGGTATGTATAACATGCTATGCTTTTATTATATAATTTGAAGTAATAAAGTAAAAAGTATGATTTATATGTTAGTGAGCATTTAGAAGCCCTATAAAAGATATGACTTCGGCTGGGGAAATAAAGTTGAAGATGAGTCAACTTATTACAATTTATGAGTTAGCTTTATTTCCCCGACGCCGTCGACATCAGGGTTATTAACGTCATGACTTTCATAATCGACGAGAGTCCAGCTATAATTCCGCTCCTTCCAAGTCGTGTGTATTTGGTGCTTCTTGAGAATCGGTGTTGTAAGTGTCCTCAAACGCTGCAATGCAATATTGAAATACTGTCAATATTATCGACAGAGAATAAACTATTGGTTTCAGGTAAATATCCTATTAAAGGGTCATAGTCATTAGTAGCGAAACAGGAGACACAAAGACAAACTTTATTGTTCTCCTGTAGTGGTGTGTGTGTGTGTGTGTGTGTGTGTGTGTGTCCACATGATATTATGATATGTCCTGATGAGTCAGTTTATATTACTAATTAAAAGTTACTGTTGACACTTTTGTTTTGTGTCAATGCGATTATACTGCAGAGATACATTCAAAGCGATGTGAAAATGCACCACAGGGTTTAGTGGGAAAATGGAAAAAGTGACACCAATGCAGAAGGTACCAAAATTATCAGTAACATATCAAGTAAACAACCAATAACATCAACATATAATTGTTACTGTAGGATATATACTCGTGCTTAATATTTGGTATTTGTATATCTCTTCATGCGTTATCTCTTCAGTGCAGTATTAACAGTGCTGCTAGACGCTAAAAAATGTGGACTCCATTTATGAGCATTCTAGATTTAATTATACACTTTACGAAATTCAACATACCATGGCATGAACATATAGGTGTATATAAATGTGTACATATGTATGTGTATGTATATGTGTATGTATATGTAATTTATGTACATGTATATTATATGATATATTATATTATAATAGGTTATATTAAAACCATAAACACCATTTTTCGAATGAATGAAAAATCTGAATCTTAAACAAGAGTTGTCAGAAGACAACAAAGCTCGCCTATGGGATAAAACTCACCACCTATGTAAAGATTGAGATTGGAGGCAAACACCAAAACTTAAACGCAACTAATCGCAAAAGTTTAACCCGGGTGTCTACAGACGACGCCGATGACAACGCCGACGACGACGCCGGGGTCATGGCAATAGCTCTCCTAGACATTCGTCCCGGCGAGCTAAAAAACAAAGTATATAATTGTTTTTTACTTAATTGTCATAAGATGAAATATATAAAATTTTAAACTCAAGTTGTAAATTGTATTTTTGTTATTTAAAAAAACAACACAAATTATTACATGTTTTACGTATTAGATTTTATATACATATACATAGATAGCCAGTGTATCAATCAGGCTACTTTTCTATACAAAATTAACCAAGCATATTATTACTGCAAGATGCATTAAAACAACAAATACGCCAGTATTTATATTTACTATTAACCATATTTTGGGAGTCTCTAAAAAGACAGCTTAGATATGCTATTGTTTTAAATCAAATTATAGTTATTATTTATAATATTTCAAACCCTTGCTGTATCAAACTGAACATTGAATATTTTATTACCAACTGTATTTTTCCTCATACCATCTCACTATTGATATTTATGTTAAGACATTGCCTGCATGTAATGCCATATGTATGCTTCGACTTTTAATATACAAATTTATTGTTATCATAAAAAAGTAAAGTGTTTGCATATTACAGTGTCGTCCCTATTCAAAGGGTCAGTCACACTGTGCTTATGCGACACCTTTATGTTGTACAGTTACTTCTCGAAAGCTATCATTGCCAGGCGCCAGTCTGTTAGACATGCGGTCTAGCTGCTGGGTGAGCAAGCGGATGCATCAGAAAAAACAAGCACTTCCGCCGGGATCCGAACATTCAACCTCTCACTTCCGAGGCGGACACCTTGACCACTAGTCCACGGAAGACGGTATTCGTATATATATTATTTATACATATATTTGTTATACAATAATAAATAAAACATTTATATAAATGTTATCATTGTTCATATTGTTGACTTTGTACTATTATAAATCTGCTGTATACGCACTGTCACACATATATGTATGAAGTGTAACTGACTGGCTTTAGTGTTTATACTACAGCTTCATATATGAGATAGGAAAATGTGAATGCGAATGAAAATAATGCATTTATTGAAGGTGCGTATCCTCGGAGGACTTGTTATAACGTAATCAACTACACGTAGTTCCATTATAGTAGGGTTGAGCAAGCCAAACAACACAATATGTCGGAGTTTGGTTATATATTTCAACTGGTATTAGCTGTATATGTTGTATGAATATGTTCAAACCTGTCGTAGGTTGCCTTCTGCCATCATAAAATTGTATATAAACACTCCAGGAATACACAGCGTAGATGACAGGGTAAAGAACATTCCTAAAAGCAGTGCCCAGGTGGGATACGCCTGAGTCTCGCTGTACCTCAGGGGCTTATACGTCGAAACCTCGAATAAAAATATACCCTGAAATGTATGACAAATAATCAATAAACATTGACTGTAAACTACACTATATTATTATTATATAAAAAGTCCATATGCAAAGTCAATGAATACTGAAGTTAAAATATATTTGTAATTTCAACTTTATGTAATTTGTATGGGATTCCATTTGCAAAACATGTTTACCAGAACTTGATTATATTCTACAATTATTAAATTATTAAACACAAATGTCCCTATTATAGTAATGAAAATGAATACATTATTTAACAAATTATTTCGAAATAGATATTTACAACCACGAATTATGTAAAATATAAAAATGATACCATATCCAATTACTGATGTTTGCATAATTATATTATCTGCAGCTGTATTCACGGGGACTGCTAACGACAAATTTGTTAAAATAAATATAAAATAAATAGTTTTCGTGACGAGTCCCTCAGATGTATGTTAATGAAACACAGATGTATGTTAATGAAACAATGTGTCATTATACTGTCGTTTTTCTAAATTTACTTTCACTCAAATTATTTTACCTATTTCACATTATCTTGAGTTAACAGGTTATACATTCTCACCGTAATAATTATTGGTGCTGCAAACTTCCAACACAGCTTAAACCAGGGTCCCAACCGCCGACCAGTCATCATTTCAATTACGTCGTAATATCTGTCGGCACCTTGAAAATATTGTTTAAGCAATTTATGGTTATTACAGGTGTCGATATAACAATTTAAATGCAAGAACAAAAATTGATACTTTCTATTAATAATAATTTATATTGTTTTTTCCCACAAATAATCTACATCAAACTTAATGGTGGTCGACACATGGTTTTGATTGCTTAAATTTTTTATCAGTTTTACACATTAAAATGCTAATGTTGTAAGAAGCGATACCTGATATTATAGTTCTGTGTGATTCTCCAACTAACTGGTGATACATATATTACTTTTTTTAAAGTGGCATACGACAATGTTGAAATGAACTTTTACTCAAAACAACGCATCAAATCACTCTTTTCACATATCAACTTATAACTTTATGACGATATCAATCTGAATTTCATGGTAATGCTATTATCAACATTTTCATAAAATGTGTGGTGTTATGGTTTGGAATTATAAATAAAATTCTTCGGATTTTATTTTCCATCACATAAATAAAAAACTTATGATAATAATAAATTGTTACATAATGTATGGTACATGAGTTTAATAAACCAATGCTATATTTACGATATTAACCCCATGTAATATCACTCCCGTGTAATTGTTTAGTGTTTTCCGTATAACTCGGGAGACCCACAAATAATCTACATCACGGGAAATGCCGAACTACTTTCCGACTTGCCCGAATATATAACATTATTTTGAGACGTTACGTCATACGATGATACACGAAAACTAGTATGACAGATTGTTTGTTTCGTTCTTAAAGAAGTTATATGTTAAAGTAATTGTAAATGTACCATTTTCCTGAGTTTTATGTTAAAAAGAATGTTACGTTAATGCACATTTATTATTGAATTTATTGATCTGGTTGACAAGTTAACAAAAATGATATAATGCTCAACACAGTCTCGCATATATATTTTTACCAACTCGTTTAATAAATTCAATAATAAATGAGCACTCACGTAAGGTCCTCTATGTATGTGTTACACTTATTATCATGTATGAAGAACTCTGATGATTTTAACTATAAAGAATTATGTCCCTTTCTGACATAGTAACAAAATTAAGGGTATGTATGCATATAATGCTTTATGGTTTGTTCTCTTCAATTAAGGTAAAAAAAATAAAGAAGCTAGGGGTCAGATTTTATTGCATTTATTGGCATTTAATTTTTTTCGATTTCTCAGAAAAAAAAGTGTAGACAACAGTGCCTATAGGAAGCTACGCCATTAATCATATTAATAATTGCCAATTTACACCTTATATTATATCATACAATAACATACTGTATTTTCCACTGTGCACAAGTATAAAATCAGTGCACATTTCCATTATATATATATAGCTGGTTATAAAAGTATATCATAAGTGTTACCAAATATCCATCCTACAGCTAACAGTTCGAAAAAACACGTGATCAGAAGGACCAATCCACTTGCGCAGTAGTAATCCATAACTTTAAACAGGTATATGCCACCCTGAAATACAGATACACTGACAATCAATTAATATTTATTGAATTTATTTTCAATTCACATGTGAATGGATTATCATATTTTGGCCTACAAAAAGCGAGTTTTAACTAAGAAATGAACGTAAATGATCCGAGAGTTTTGATATTTCCTGCGACAGCAATATATTTAAATAATTCCGATAAAATTCAAATCGATTCATTAAATACATGTACAGTCAACTGACGTAAAATTCTGATTATATTTAGTTTAAACAATTTTTTTTTTCATATCAATTATGAGACAAATTCTTACATATGTTGTACTAATGGGTAGAATCATTACTAAAAAATATGGAAATAAAGCGATTTTTGGAAGAACAAAAACGTTTGATCCTGGCCGGGCATTAAACAAGCAACCTTCGAACCTTCGTCACAAGACCAGACCACGCGTTCCGCATATAATTATACTGAATATTCACTTCTATCCTACTGATTATATTAACATCTTATAACAAATGTTTGTAACCATTGGTATTTACCTCAGTTTCCATCGTAAGCCCAAGCAAAAAACATACACAGCAATACACACCAACGAATACCATCCGGTTTCTCTGTTTGTACAGGATTTTTGGAAATCTATCCAAGATCGGCGTCAAAACTCCCTCTACAGCTACAAACTGGAAATAAGTAACATTATATAATAAATAAACAAGAAACAGCAGACTCTACTTTATTACGTATATTCATAAAGGGTAATGCAATATCCAATATATATATATATAATATACCCTAGCACTGGTGTTTTATTTTAGAGTAACATTGAATGAACACAGTGCTTAAGGGGTTGGATGTGTGAACGAGAGGTCACGAGAAAAGTAATTTCGAAATTTTAATGTAACATCTAAGGTGCAAGAAAGAAAATGGTGATAGTTTTGCATCATTGTACGGTCCAAGAAAATTCAGGATGGCCACCAGAATTATGCAACATCAATATTTGCTTCATATGTCACCAATATTTTCATTATATTTTTTATAAAATTTAGGACGAATTTGTATCATAATGGACTTTGATTTGAAAAATGTATATATTATTTTTGGCCATAAACCAGTTGATTTTTTCCAAAATATTGCCTAAATATGGTGCTTATGTATGACCTTTGTTTTATAATGTATGTATTGGGTGTATCTATATAAAACAATTTCAAACGTTAATATATCGAAGGAGAAGTAAATTATATTTTTCTTGCGTTATTGATAGAATCGTATCGAAATGGCAGTAAAAGTGGTAGGGGTAATTTGAAAAGCATACGCACGTATAAGAACCGAAGTATTTCTAAACAAAATTAAACTTACACATTTATTCTTGCAGGTTACTTTACAATAAAGCTATATATTATTTTTTTGTCATTATAAAACACTTGTTATTTGTTTGTCATAATAAAACATTTTATCAATAACGTTTACATACCATTTAACAAAAAGCACGTTTATAGAAAGATTGATTGGTTTTGATAAAGTGTAGTGACAATCCATAAATAATTCAATGGAATAGAATCATAATTTTTACAATTCAATTAAGCAATTTGAATTCATTACACCATAAACATAAATAATTAATAAAACATTTCTCTTTTTGAAATCCACTAAAAAATCAACACTGTCTAGTCATATAACAATAATCAGCACATGCATAACTTATTCCACTGTCCAGACTAACAGAGAGGATTAACACCTGTATTTACAGAGAGCATCAATACCTATGTAATTTATTTCATTGCCTAGATAACAAAAAGGAGCAACAACTATATAATTTACTTTATTTTCTAGACCTGCAGAGGGTATTAACACCTGTATAATGTATTTCATTGTCTAGGCATACAAAGGAAGGCAACAAATGTATAACTATTTTCACTGCCATTAGCAGCACCTGTATAATTTACTTCATTGTCTAGACATACGGCGAGGATTAAAGACGATTATTATAATTTTTGTCACATTTTTCTATGCATAGAGTTTTATGAAACTTCCCAGTATTTAAGTTTAATGTATGTTCATGCAATATCAGAAAAAAACACACATGTTACCGTACAGATGTTTTGGTATTACCTCCTCATAAACATACCCGTCCTTGAAATTTGGAGATTTAACAAGCAATACGAAAAAATAGTTAAGATTGTTTACATTTAGTATTTAATTAAAATTATTACATATATGTATGCATATAATATGAATTCTCATGGTAATTATAATCTTGAATTTAACAGTTTAGGGTTTTAAAAAACAAAATAATTTCAGCAGAGTGTCAATTCTGTAATAAAAATATAGCGGTTTTTTTTAATATTTTAATATAATGATAGTGTATGGATAAATTTTACTTAAAAACCTCACAAAATACTCTCTGATGCCTATTCTAATGACAATAAAAATAAAATATAAACTTTATCGCGTAATTTGAGAAAATATAGCTCTAAAAGCATGCCTTCGTTAAATAAACTGCAGTTACAAAATTAATGTTTTTATATTAATTGAGCATATTTATATAAATATTAAGATTTATATTATATTTCATACTCAGGTTTAATGATTATAAATAATTATTTTACGCCAGTATGCATATTTTATATATTGAACACAATATAAGAGACCAATTTTAGGCATATCCGTAAATGATTGTGACATACGAAATAGAGTTATTAAGAACGGTGCAGACTAACACGTGTACAACTTACTTCCCTGTTTAGTCCTACATAGAGAATCATCATAAAGAACGGTACAGACAATTACGTGTACGACTTATTTCTCTGTTTAGTCCTACATAAAGGATTATAATGAAGAACGGTCAATAATAACACGTGTGCAACTTACTTCACTGTCATATACATGCTCTACAAAGAGGATTACCAACTGTATAACTTACCTCACTGTCTAGTCCTACGAACAGAATCATCATAAAGAACAGTACAGACCATACTGGCGACAGGGACATCTGTGTAACAGCCTTTGGGTAGGCCATGAAAACCAAACCTGGACCTGAAAAGACGTTTAACTTATCACATTCATTGTTAATCCAGTGATTAGTGCATAACATTACCATTATCAATCTTATAATATTTAATGAAACATGGTTACCATTTTCAAACTGTTTAAAATGAAATGCATTGAGTTTTGTGATTCGTATTCAGATGTTACTGAAATAGAATAAATGTTTAATATTGTACTATACCTATTATATGGTCACATACATACCTTATGCTGTACATCCTTTTTAGTTGTAGGTATTAGCTTACATTTACAGATTTATACAGTTTTCACATTAATTATACCAATCTGAATTACAGTTTTAATCAAATAAGTATAACACCTGAAGCAACAACATTGGCTATAGGAACGTTCATTTCTTTGGCCATGAATCCCAGTATAGAGAAGACTACCATTCCGCCATAAATGCTCGTAAAACAGTTTACGGCAACTATTATCAACGAATTTCTGAAAATATAGATATTATGATAAGTTTCAATACAAGACAGTGTTCCCAGAAACTCAAAGTATCTAATAAAAATAATACAAAAAAGGAAACGAACGCCTACATCTAGGTTTATCATACTGTTGTAAAATATATTAATTTTTGTACTGCAACTTTATATGCAAGATAGTGTTATTGAGGCTCAAACTATCTCATAGAAACAAATAACTAAGTAGATGTCGCCTAAATATGGACAAAGATATACCGTTATATATATAATATCCATTCGACATACCAAAATATGGACAAAGATATACCGTTAAATCTATTATATCCATCTGACATACCAAAATATGGACAAAGATATACCGTTATATATATTATATCCATCCGACATACCTAAATATGGACAAAGATATACCGTTATATATATATTATATCCATCCGACATACCAAAATATGGACAAAGATATACCGTTATATATATTATATCCATCCGACATACAAAAACATGGACAAAGATATACCGTTATATATATTATATCCATCCGACATACCTAAATATGGACAAAGATATACCGTTATATATATATTATATCCATCCGACATACCTAAATATGAACAAAGATATACCGTTATATATATTATATCCATCCGACATACCTAAATATGGACAAAGATATACCGTTATATATATATTATATCCATCCGACAAACCAAAATATGGACAAAGATATACCGTTATATATATTATATCCATCCGACATACAAAAACATGGACAAAGATATACCGTTATATATATTATATCCATCCGACATACCTAAATATGGACAAAGATATACCGTTATATATATATTATATCCATCCGACATACCAAAATATGGACAAAGATATACCGTTATATATATTATATCCATCCGACATACAAAAACATGGACAAAGATATAACGTTATATATATTATATCCATCCGACATACCTAAATATGCACAAAGATATACCGTTATATATATATTATATCCATTCGACATACCAAAATTTTGATGTGGAGTTGCTCCACTAAAAATCGAAACTGGTCGATATGAAAATACAGGGAATGTGATCGGATATGCCCGCTCTGTAAAACTGATGATGAAGATGAATTGTGTGCGATATTCAGATGTAAAATGTTATGATTGATTGATTGATTGATTGATTGATTGATTGAATATTTAGCGTCATTTTTATGCCATCGAGGGCTAACAGACGATCAGTTAACCTAACCACTGTTTCCTGGGATTAACCAGTACTCGAGCACACCCCGTCTCCGCAAGTAACTGATAACTTTCCCACTTGGATCAGTGGTGAGAGACGAATGATAATGAGACGAATGATAATGAGACGCAATGTCGTATACCAATCATCACGGAGACTGTTGCCGGGCAGGGGATTCGAACTCACGACCCCTGGATTGATAGTCAGACGCGTAACCGACTGAGCTAAGCGGGCCCGGCAAAATGTTATGAGAAATAATTATTAGAAACTATTTAATGATCAGAGCAAACACCCTATATACGGGTTTCGATGATTGAAATAACTGTGATAAATTGATGTTTCTCTTTTTTATTAAGGATATAATTAGATTATGTGACAAAACCTCTTTTAAAATATTACACAATCGTCATTCTTTTTTTTTATATAGATAATGTTTGTTTAATTTTTTAGCTATTCACAAAATATTTTTCATGCTTGTGTGATAACCGACTGCTAATCAGTTCTGAGGTGATATTCAATTTCTGAAAAAAGTCTTTTATAAGATGCGTAAAAGTGCTTATATACATTTGACAAATTTTATAATTTACAAACTTTAAAATACAAACTTTTATAATTCTGTAGTAATTACTAAATAAGTTAATTACTATGGTATCTAAGCCACCATATCAAATGCCATTTTGTAAAGTAATTAGATATCCTAAGTTATAGGGCAGTGGCGCCACAGTTGACTGTTTATTTTCGTCCTTTTATATAGAATGGCATATATTATATCACGTATAATGAGACGTTACTATGTAAAAACCCATTTCGGTAAATTGATCTCAAATTATCCGATTCATTAGACCATTTAATATATGTTAATGAACTAATCAATTAAACAAGTTATATATACATGTTTATATTGTTTCAAATGATACGAAAAACATAACAACCGTCTGTTCAAAACTTAAAGCACCACCATTTTAGCATACAGTTAAATTAACTGTATAAAACATTGTCAGTTATAGATTTCTATTTCGTCTGATCTCGCATTCGAACCATACAACAAACTGTAAGATATCGAGATAAAATGACACACAGGGATTCACAGCTTGTGATATGTCAAGATAGCGATGTAAATACAGAGATTCATAGTCGATGATATGTTAAGATAGCGATGTAAACACAGAGAATCATATTCTATGATATGTTAAGATACCGATGTAAACACAGAGGTTCACAGTCTATGATATGTTAAGATACCGATGTAAACACAGAGGTTCACAGTCTATGATATGTCAAGATAGCGATGGAAACACAGATAATCACAGTCTATGTTATGCCAATATAACATTGGAAACACAGAGGTTCACAGTCTATGGTATTTTAAGATAGCGATGTAAACACAGAGATACACAGTCTATGGTATGACAAGATAGCGATGGAAACACAGAGATTAAGAAACTATAATATGTCAAGATAGCGATGTAAACACAGAGGTTCACAGTCTATGATGTGTCAAGATAGCGATGGAAACACAAATACTCACAGTCTATGATATGTCAAGATAGCGATGTAAACACAGGGGTTCACAGTCTATGATGTGTCAAGATAGCGATGGAAACACAAATACTCACAGTCTATGCTGTGTCAAGATAGCGATGGAAACACAAATACTCACAGTCTATGATGTGTCAATATAGCGATTTAAACACAGTCTATGATATTTTAAGATAGCGATGTAAACACAGAGATACAGAGTCTATGGTATGACAAGATAGCGATGGAAACACAGAGATTTACAGTCTATAATATGTCGAGTTAGCGATGTAAACACAGAGATACACAGTCTATGATATGTCAAGATAGCGATGTAAACACTGATATGCACAGTCTGTGATATATCAAGATAGCGATGTAAACACAGAGATACACAGTCTATGGTATGTCAAGATAGCGATGTAAACACTGATATGCACAGTCTATGATATATCAAGATAGCGATGTAAACACAGAGATACACAGTCTATGGTATGTCAAGATAGCGATGGAAACACAGAGATTTACAGTCTATGATATGTCAAGATAGCAAGGTAAAAACACAGAGATTTACAGTCTTTGATATGTCAAGATAGCGATGTAAACACAGAGAGTCACAGTCTATGATATGTCAAGATAACGATGGAAACACAGAGATTCACAGTCTATGATATGTCAAGATAGCGATGTAAACACAGAGCTTCACAGTCTATGATATGTCAAGAAAGCGATGGAAACACAGAGATTCACAGTCTATATGTCAAGATTACTATTGAAACACCGAGATTCACAGTCTATGATACGTCAATGTTGATTAACATAATTAGACATTTTGAAATAAAAACCGATTCCATATGCGTTACCTAAAGTCGGGCGCCGTGCGATCACTGACCTTCAGCTTTGTTAGTATGCCGTACAGAACAGGATTGTGCATTGTATATTTGTCAAATTAACTAAATACTCAAATAATCAGGTTAATTGCTCAGTGTTCTCCGAGAAACAAACTACCTAATATAAAAAATAAAGGATTCAAGACTCTGTACATATAGATGTTATAGAGTATCTTTGGTCAACTAAAGGCTCGAATGACAGGTTTGAATGCCAGACAATGTTCTCTAAGACTAAAATTACTTTTAAATAAATCAAATTACATAAAAAGTAAAGGAAGCGATGACCTACAGCTATGTTGAGTGCATTGTTGTCAAAATTTACTAAATGTTCATATAACTAGATTTAATTCAAAACAATGTTCTCCGGGATTTTATTTACTACATATAAATACTCTACAAAATAAATATAAAGACAGCGAACATTTTAAATATTCAATTAATACAGACAAATACACCTTAAAACCGGCCAAATGGACAGTTAATGTAATAATTTTTTTTTTATATAGTTTAACAATTTCTAAGTTCCTTTCTATTTGTCACTTCTCTTCTCACTCCTTCCCATTTTGTGAGACATTTAAAACACGTTCGTATACTCAATAGAATGAATGTATGGTACCCACCTAACGCAGTTTGTCCCAAACTCATTGTAGCTCCCGAGAGTAACCATGTAACCCTGAGCAATGCCTACAGAAAACATGACCTGAGTCCCTCCATCTATCCACACCTGAGCGTCTCCGAGTCGAGTGAAATCTGGTTTTAGGTAGTAAATCAGTCCGAGCCCTGCTCCGTCCAAAGTGACACCTCGAACAAACAGTACTGTTAGGAGGACATACGGGAACACGGCCGTGAAATAGACTATCTATAAACAAAGTGCTTAGCTTACAAACAGAGCCGATATGAAAATAGGACCACTCGTAAAAGAGCCACACAATTAAGACATTTTGATAATTTAGAAAAAAAACATCTAAAAATTGACTTGAGAATAAAGAGAAGTGGTAGTAACGTAAGAAGCACCTACAGTAACTGCAGCTGCAACACAAGTGGCGATAGCAATGCCAGAAGCAATATCGCAATAACATTAGTTTAATAAAATCTTACATACGGTGGTAGATACCGCTTTTCTCGACAGAGTTGAGCACTTTCTAAAAGGTGGTAACACAATAATTGCGCAAAAACATCGTTTCTAATATATGATTTGTAACGTATTTTGAAGACGGTTAATAGACATTGTAATTTTAATGCTGCAGAGAAGTAGAGCAAACGCTGGCATAGCGTATGCTGCAGTAAAACATATACTAAAATACTACGTCACTGGTGTTAGAATGTGACCTTTGTTGGGTACAGGAAACGGATGTACTGCAGAGCTGTCGATGATTTGGGGATATCATGATATTACCTTTAAAACTATACCGAGCAGGTCAATAGGTTAACACTGCAGGCTAATGCAACTGATCATAAGATTAAGACGAAACGAATTAAGGATACCTGTTTTGTTTAACACATTATCTAACTTGCACGTTACAGTCACAACCTTGGATATGTATTTACACACGTACGTATGAGTCCAAGGTAGGACCCTTTGTTATAAACATCAAAATAAAATACAATAATGTTCAATCATTCCAATGTTTTAGCGGACATAAAGAGCTTGTATATGACAAAAAATTGCATACATACCTTGCCGGTCCATCTGACTCCTTTACATATGCACACATACACAAGCACCCAAATTGCAAGCAGGGACAAAGCCAATCCTGGTACTATACTGCCTGGTTCCTCTATCCCACTTGACATATGTAGAACACCGTTTCTGTTAAGTGTTAACATATTTGAGGGTTGAGCCAGAATTTACGAGAAAATAAATACAACTTCTTTAATGCTGATTGTTCTCATATAAGATTTTATTTGCGTATAGAATATGTTTAACATTACTTTTTTTTTAATTAAACAATTTAGTAACCTGTGTCGTCAGTAGGTTTGGCAATTTCATACTGCGTTATTTGACGTTATTTTACGCTGTACGTAAATCCAATGTCTATCACTCATTTACGGCGAAAAATCAATACAGACTGAGAGAATATCAATATATCTTAAAATATTCTCCATTGCGATTGAAAGACTTTTATCATCGTGAAACTCAGTTGAACATTGATTCAATGTTGAATAAATTTTGTCATCGTTAAACTCAGTTGAACAAATTTTGTCATCATGAAACTCAGTTGAACATTGATTCAATATTAAACAAATTTCTTCCATATTCGAAATTCATCAATCATATCTTTTACACACGTTTTAACGCTCTGATCTGTCGCCGGCATCGCTTTCCAGTTAATCACTAGCAGTCGTACCAGACATTTTAGACATTGCACGATCACCAAATATTGTACATTATGACTATCGTGTTTTACTTTTTTCTTTTAAATTAAGAATTCCATTGCGTAACGTTGGTCATTCATCGTTTAAGCTACTTGTGGACAGTTTCGCGCGCAAGACTTCATGATAAGTGCATGGGATCAGGATCTATCAACAGAGTCTTAATTGATTACGTACACCAATTAATAGCTCTTTGTGATTGTTAATAAGGTAAATATTGCATGATGTTCACAAGAAATGTGAAATTTTCCTCGCCCATACAAACTTTACAATATTTTTGTTCAGTCTATTCCAAAGACATGCATTTACTCCTGATAATAATTTCAATAAAATTATCGGTATAATACAAAAGTTGTATTCATTTTCCCTATGCATTTCGAATAGTTTAAAGTTGTTAGACACGTTGACGGGGAAAACATGACTACTTGAATATACTAAACACTTGCTAACTTAAATGAATGCTTCAATAACATGACATTATTATACAGACTCTAAGTATATATGGTTCATGTAAAAATAACAGCTATAAGACACAAAACATTGAACGTTATACATCTTACCCCATATCAATATATTATGTAAGCTCTTTGGCACACTATACTAGACCGAAATTGCTGATTCATTGTTAAATATTAAATTAGAATCTAGAGCTATAAACGTTTACAAGTTGCCTTTTAAAAATCAATATTGCAACTTTCTGATCGAAAAAGAGGTACTTGTATATACGCTCAAGTTCTCATGAAAGTTTTGAAAACTGTCGCTGTCGAACTTCACAAATCGGAAGAGCAATTTGAATCTGTGTTTCGCTAATGCGCAAGGTACATCTATAACATCATTAATTATGAAATGTCATTGAAAACAAAAAAGACATCCGGATAACACGATATCCGGAAATATACTCACCCGTTCAAGTTATACAGTTTTATTAACCACTACGAAAGACTGGTCGAATTTCTGGTGATTCATTGTAACGGATAATACAAGATTCAAGATACAAGAAACTTTATTTTTTGTCAGATGTACACATATACAACACGATAATAGATCTAAAATATAATTTATAACATATTATGATTCTCGTGATTGGTGCAAAACTGGTCCAACTTAACATTTACAAAGAATGTAGGTAGAATAATGTTGCGCTTACCTCTCGAACACGAAATGCAGTTTACAGCAGAGGATCCAGGATTATAGTTTAGAGAGGTTTTGTTTTACTTAGGGGATGGGTGGGGGCGCAAAACAAAATATGAACGCGCACAACATGTAGTGAAATTTAATGAAATATGGGAGTTAAGTGGTGGTGGGGGATTTTGAACGTGTAGATCCGCCATTGGTTTATCAGATAACTTCTCTTGCTACTCAAATGATAAAAATTGTACTCACTCCCAATATTCTACAACAGCATCCACTCGCTTTAATGACGTCACATTATACATGGTACAGTTATCTTCGGAAGTGACGTTCGTGATTACGTCAGAACAGTTGACCAACTCTGTCTTGTTCAATGACATTCCAGATACGAAACACCTAGGAATAAACAGTAACACAGTCTAATTACGACCGTTTGTGTTTGTATCAGCTGTCACTTGTATAATTATGTGCAACAGCATATTATAACGGATAAAAATGAACACACGAGTATAGGCCTATGAAGTGGGATTAAAAGAACAAGGAATAAAAGAACAGATATGAAACAAATCATATTCAGACATATTCAGTTTCTCCAAATATATCTAGTTCTATAGCGGATAACATAACAACATTACCATGTTATTGTGTCTCTGATGCATCTAGCAACTTTTCAAGAAGTATACATCGCGTTTAATGTTTTGCTGGGTGAAACAAGAAATAAACGTGAGAGTATAAAGTGCCTTTCTGTTTGGTAAATGACATGATCTTGAACTTCATGTAAAATATGTGTAGATTCTACTTCAACAAATGATATTATAGAAATCTATATTCAACCTTTCAATTTTCAATAGATAACCTGGACCTTTTATAATTTCAATATTCACAGGTGAAGTCCATAGGCTAAGTGGAATTGCTAACAAATTATTGAAAAATGTTTCACACGTATTCCTTGTTTAAGATGATAGACTTTTTTTTATTAAAGTCTTAAATCCTGATAACTTGATATAATACAGACGTCCTGATATCTCTGTATATTTCCAAGGCGTCCTAATATCTCGGTATATTATCTAGGAGTCGCGATATATTTCCTAGCAATCCAAATATCGCGATATATTCCCTACCAATCCAAAGATAGATTGCGATATATTTCCTAGCAATCCAAAGATCGCGATATATTTCCTAGCAATCCACATATCCTGATGTTTCCCCTTTATATCGTAAATATTAATATATGAAGAATAAAGCTGTTACTCATCATTATGCATGTCCTGTTTTATAAAATTAACAAAATAAATATACTTAATGAAGCAGTCACCTAGTCTTGTTCTGGATCTTTAAAATTATAAAAACTGGAAATTAAAGATAAAGATATCATGAAAATCAAACCAAGTGCATAATCTACAAACCTATCCGTATTCCAACTATTTCCACACGTTGCCCAAGGAAGTTCGCTTGTAAACGAAACAATGAAGTAATAAAATGCCCAGGCGATCACAACGATGTAGTAGATGTTCGCCCAGCAGGTGATGACTTGGCACGAAAATCCAACCCCTGAATCAAATACACAACCTACAGTCAGTAATGTTACAACTTGGACATTGACAAATGTTTATCTTTCTGAAATGTATAGTCACTTTGTAGAGAGCGATGTTTGATATGTGGCCAGTAGAAGAGCCAGGTTCGGTATATGTATTAGCTCCCCAATGACGTCTGATATACTGACCGTTCCAAGGCAGTAACCCCTGTTGCCAGTTCTTCATGAGATATGAACTTACAGGTACCACGTGAACAATCAGTAAATCCCTATGAGGCATATGTAAATTTTGCTCATAATACATAAAGAACCCGTGAACGCATAGAATGCGGACAAGAAAAGAAAAATAACATATTCAGTAGCGGTCGAAAACTTCGCATTGAGCTAAATCGATGTTGCGTTATAATAGAATAAGAGCCAGCAGACCAGTAGTTTAGCCACACCTTTTCTTCCATATTTGCGGTAATTGCTTACCGGTCGTTTTTTTCTCTGTAATGAACCCCCGCCTTTAAGCCAGAATACCAGGGGACCCGACGAGTGTTGTATGTGTTTTATCATCACTTGTGAACAGACTCAATACAACCGAGTCTGATATTTTGATCATTTGGTTGTGTTCTGTTTTTCTAAGGTATCCTTTATTAATCGAGTCTGTTCATGAAATACGCAACATCTGTGGCACCAGCACTAGCTAACCAGGTAACACATTTCCTTAATGAGATCCAAGTAACCAACAACAATAAAGTATAAAACAATAAGGAGATCGACGAATGGCTATGAACAAGATCATTAAAATCAGATCAACTGTAGAGAATTGAAGCTAAAGTTGATCTGATGTTAATGTTTCATACCTGACTTGTCTACTTTTGCTGCTTATGGTATTAGTTTTGTAGTATATCAAGTAAATTTACTGAAACTGAAACTGCTTTATTTGATCAAACGCCTGTTTCTATACAAGTTCATATTCAATGGTGCTGTACATTAATGTATAAAACATAAAAACATAAGTATAAATCTGAATAATTACAACGTATAAAAAAAGTTCAAATTACATAAAATTATTGCATACATTTCAAATAAAGATTAAAATCAATCAGACTGCTGTGCCTTAAAACAATGCATGGAAATCTCGGATATAAAATGTTTTCAGATTCTTTTTTAAATTTTCTACAGATTCAGATATCTTTTTGCTCAACGGTAGACTGTTTCACAGGCTAAAACCTACTGTACCAAAACTTCTGTCACTAAAACACTTTCTTTTGTTAAATGGAATAACATAGCTCCTATCTGTGGAGCCTGAAGACATCAAATCTGGTCTTTTGATAATAAATTTTGTTAACAACTCAGACAAATAGACTGGTGCATTGCCAATAGAGCAATTGTACATGAAAGAGAGTAATTTAAATTTAATTCTAGCTTTGATAGGTAACCAATGCAAGTCATATAGAGCTTGCTTAGAACTGTCAAAATTTCTCCTGTTTAAAACAAGTTTTGCACACATATTCTGGATACGTTGCATTTTGCCTATTTGCATTTCTGCTATACCATATAAAATAACATAACAGTAGTCCAAGTGAGAAATAACCAATGACAGAACTAGAATTTCTGTGGCATCCTTAGTTAAATAGTTACGTGAACTCTTAATCCTTAAGTAATTACACATAGCTGTACGACACTTCCTTTTAACATGCTCTTTGAAATTCAATGATTCATCTAGAAAAGCACCTAAATATCTAATACAACTCTACATTTATCACCAGCAATGCTTATTTCCTTTGTACTACATTTAGTCAACTGTGCTCTACTACCAAACATAATAAAGTCCGTTTTTGAAGTGTTGATGTTTATTTTTTTCTCATTCATCCAGTTGTTAACTGTCTCTGCACATTGTTCAAATTTAAAGATGAAGTTATAAACAAGTTTACTCACCTTGTAATGCTGGCACTATTTTCCAGGCCGTGAGACTTCCAGAACTGGTATACTGTCCCAGGCTTGTCTCAAGGACAAACGTAGGAATCGCCACCAGGAAATAACACACGAAGTATGGTATCAAAAATGCACCTGTGGAAAAGACAAGCATTTTAGTATACTTGCCATAGAGAAACGCAATATGGAACAAAAAACAAAGTAACATTTTTCGTATTGAAAATGCGTGCATGGAAAGACAACATATTTGACTGAAAGGAGATTTTAGATAAAATAGAATATCATACAAATGCAGTTTTGACGCCAACAGAACGTAAGTATATGCACATCTTGCGTGTAATCAATATTTTATTAACATAATGACATTCATATTACGTGGAATTTGTATAATTTGCCAAAGTCATGCATTTACCAAGTAGTTGAAACAATACAGCAAATATTTTAAAGTGCATATCTTCATAGTCATATGGTTTCAAGCACGTGTCACTTAGCAATATTACATGAAGCTAAAGACTTTTGTGATATTAGACTTAAGTTAAGGTTTAACTTAAACTGTAAACTGTTGTTTTTATTTTATAGTAAAAAAAAGTATTCATGCTTGTCATTCGTTGAAGGACTCAAATGAAAGAAGTGAAACTTATATTTTAATTGGTTGTCAACATCTGCACTTCTAAAATATGATGATAAAAGTAGAGGTCATGTAGCATATAAGACATTTTGTTCTATTCAGTGTGTACACTGACGACGAGTGAAAAATAAAACGTCAGAAATCATGTATTCATAACCCATTTTCCAAGAATTTTTTTTTCGAAATGACAATGCTTTCAATAAGTTCAAAATACATAAATAAGGTCAATCGAATGAAAAAAATACTAGCGTTACAATAAGGAAAATGCATTTTTAAAGAAGAAGAAACAGGATTATTTATAACCACTATTATGCAATGACCACGGAAGCATTTTCTGTTTCCAATGATGGTACTATACCTTTATTAAAATATTATATATTGTGGTCATTATTCAGAATAATAATTGTAAGTGTTTGTTGTAATTTTACGTCTCCTGTTGAACCAGTGGTAGCCTATTTTCAAAGGAGGAAATTCACAAACCCACACAAAATGGCCCTATATAATGCATTAAATTAACCTTATTATTTTGCAAAACTTGATGTTTTTATTTCAATTATACTTTATTCTTTTAAAAATGAAAATTTTGTTTTTCAATTTTATTTTACATTTCGCTTAATAAAATATCATTAAAGTATTCATAAACAGCGAAAAACAGAATTAATACATTTGTGTGAAAGAATGCCATCAAAATAAAACATGTTTAAATGCAATAAATAGGACAAAATTCGTGGGAAATGACAAATGTCTTTAATTTAAACGTCTTAGGACACATTCTATGACTAATAAAACATGAAATTAAGAAATCAAATATATATATTTTAAAAGAATAAAGCATATTTGATTTAAATACACCAAGTTTTACTGAAAATTAAGCATTTAAAAGAAACGCAATTAACAGGGTCATTATTGGGGCTTTGCGAACCTAGTTCTTAATTATTACTCCCACAAAATGATCACCCCATTATAATTGGCATAATAATGACATAATTATATAGTTTTTTTTTAAATTTTCAAATCAAACAATGTAAACATTCAAGATTACACAAACTGACATATGTTCTTTAACTTTCTTTAGAAACAATAACACAGCGTCTGTAGACAGGGAAACATAAACTACTCGATAACATTCCGTATTTCCGAACAGTCATTATCTAGGCTGAGGTCAAGTTACCACGTTATAATGGGTTTAGGTGTAGTTGTTCCTTCCTGCGGAGAATGATTTATATCTTACAACCTTGATCCCTATCTGAATCGTGTGTTGGGTTTGTAACATGCGGATACTGGTTGATGTTTACTGAAAATGCTGGCGATCTACTTGTTTTGGAGATTTGGAATTAGGCCAAATATAAATATGCGTTACACAGAGCTGATATTGCGTTTGAAAATGAAATTCCTGTTTTTACGAACGATACTTTGCCTGAGTATTGATACAAAGATCTGAGAAACTTTTCATTCTTTTATTAGCGATTTTTTTTGTCATTTATGTCATTTGTTTTTTTTATTTGGATAACCTGCATTTATATTCATAATTTATATGAATTGTTTTGAATATATTCAAAATCAAATTACACAGGACAGTTTAGTGTAACAGATGTCCTACCGCTATTCACAATGAGTATTCCCTCTTTACAGAGAGGTTTATACACAAGTTGGTATTTCATCGAGGTCTGCTGTTCACGCTCAACTTACGTCGTCAGTACAATTAATTATATACTTGTTAATTTTACCACAGACAACCCTTATGCAATCAATAATGACTGGTGCAGCACTTTTATTACTTATGATGTTAAAGGTACACCAAAATTCGTAAACCGGCGAAAAATAAGTTTATACCATGTTTCATATCATAAAAGTCAGTGATCTTGAACGATATAAAGAACGTGTATATTATACTGTAAATATGTACATTTCACAATTGTAGCTTTGTAGACTTGCAAGTGTATGTGTATTTAATTTACTTTGAACTTATTTATTTTACTTAGATTGTGAAACAAGTAATTACACCTTATGCAAACCACGGTAGAACCGAAACTAAGCATATGCGGAAAAAATGTCTTGCTCAAAAACTTCACACATAGCGGTGGGTGATGATCGAACCCACAACCCGCCGAGCCTAAATTCGACGCTTTTCCACAGGGTCATGCGCTATATAGCTTTCTTATAGCACGCTTTTACAATATAACAATTAAAACTATGTTTTGTAGACTACGCCTTGTAAGTATATTGTCAAACTACTACAACAAAATAACATAAATGTAGCATAATTAAAGTTAGTTCATTGTAGGACTATTAAATATATGTTATAAAAGTAACTCACATATTGGAGTTTCGCGTATTTTGTAGAGTTACATTTAGAATAGTGTTATATTTTACCTCGAAAACTATACACATATAGTTTGGGAACTTCAGAAATAAAGTGTAAAGAAAAGTGTAGAACGTTAGCTCGAATATTGAATAACAGTAGTACATACTGTACAATTAAAGCATGAATAATGCCCATATAAAGAGTTGCTTATCTTTTGAAACTATTTATTTTATTTTAAAAATAAGCCAGAATAATAGCAACATACATATTTGTTTATATATATTCAACAATGTAGAGTAAGTTAAAACGATCTATATCAGCGAATTTCTTTATTTGAAGTCAGTTGGAATTAGATATTTTTCTACCGTAACACCGATTCCAACTTACGGCCCTTGTTTTCAAGAGATTTGCCAGGATTGTTCCAGTATTGAACTGCACCTATGATTGCGGTACATTTCCACTCAAATATGCGTTCTTTAGCTCGTTAAATGAGAGAGAAGTCGACTGACTTGTTGATGCTGATGGTACCATGGCCACCATTATAATTATTTTTGTTCTGCCGATCTGCAATTCGTTCTTGGAGTCTCATGTTAACGCATCATGTGACTGGAATTTCGAGCGTTTTACGAAATTCACCGACTGGCCAGTAAAATGGGCTTCAGTTTTAAAAGGATAGAACACTACCTAGATGTGTGTGCAATTATAGCTTATACATTGTAGAACTATAGCAAGAATATTGTAGAACAGTACCATGACTATATTAAAAAGCTGTAGTATAACAGCGTTGATTCAGGATTAAATATCATAAATGATAGTGCTTTGATTTTGTTACTTTTTGTATGCCTACTTCTGAATTACAACCCAATTTAAATAACCCAAACTGTTCGCATGCCTATTGTTATAATTCGGGCTTAAGAAAACATAAATTATTGTATTTAGGAAACGTGGTGGATTATTAATCAAATAAAAGAAGCTGCTGATGATTTTAATTACCGTGGTGCAAAATTGAATTATATTTGTAGTCAAATTTAAACCAGAAACATTTAGTATGTTAAGATTTGATAGCATTTCATACACTATTATTTAATTTTAAAACAGGTTTAGCTAAAGTGATACCTCTGTCGGTTGTTAATTAAACTTGTTTATTTTACTTCGATTGTGAAACAAGTTCTTACAACTTATACAAATCACGTGTTAAGTTTTCCTGGGTAGAACCTTTAGAAAAGGTATCTTGCTCAAATACACTACACATAACCGCGGCCGAGGATCGAACTTACTACCCTCCGATCATGGGTTGGGTGCTCAACCACTGAATTACGCGCCCACTCTGTCAGTTGTTTAATATTTTTTAGGTTCAATGCTAAGCTATGCAGCTATGCAAGTGAATTTTTGTGTTAAATAGTTACAGAAAAGAATTAAAGTTTTGTAAACATTTATTGAATGTTAAAATGAATACTTGCTCAGTGGATGTGTATGAAGAGCTCGGTTGATATCCTTTATATAAGAAAGTTGGCAAGTAAAATAAAAATAATTATAACTTTTTAATTAAATTCAAACCTTAATACTTCAGTATGATTATCACAGATGAAATTGATCACGAGAAAGGTATGTTCCGTGTTCGTATTTATTTTAGCTATTTCACTTTCAAGATGATATCTACGTGATATCTAAATCTAATGTTCTATTAAGTTTGATAAAAATGAGGCCGTTAAAATATCATTCTATTATACATTTGAAACTGAACTTAAAATAAGCATCTTAATGCAGACCTATCGCGCCATTGATGTAGAACAACAACATTATTGATGTAGAACTATAGCATCATTGATGCAGAACTTAAGCATCATTAGTGCAGAACAAAAGCATTATTGATGAAGAACTATAGCATCATTGGTGCAGATATATATTATCATTGACGAGATTTATAACATCATTAGTGCAGAACTATAGCATCATTGATGCAGATTTATAACATCATTAGTGCAGAACTATAGCATCATTGATGCAGAACTATAGCATCATTGATGCAGAAATACAGACTCAGTAGTGCAGAATAACAGCATCATTAGTGCAGAACTATAGCATCATTAGTGCAGAACTATAACATCATTGATGCAGAACTATAGCAACATTAGTGCAGAACTGTAGCATCGTTAGTGCAAAACTATAGCATCATTAGTGCAGAACTATAGCATCATTAATGCACAACTATAGCATTATTGATGCAGAACTATAGCATCATTGATGCAGAACGATATCATCATTAGTACAGAACTATAGCATTATTACTGCAGAAATACAGCATCATTGATGCAGAACTATAGCATCATAAGTGCAGAAATACAGCATCATTGATGCAGAACTATAGCATCATTGGTGTAGAATAACATCATTGTTACAGAACTATAGCATCATTAGTGCAGAACTATAGCATTATTAATGCAGAACTATAGCATCATTAGTGAAGAAATACAGCATTATTGGTGCAGAACTACAGCCTAATTAGTGCAGAACTATAGCATCATTGATGCAGAACTATAGCATCATAAGTGCAGGACTATAGCAAAATCAGTGCAGAAATACAACATCATTGGTGCAGAACTATAGCATTATTGACGCAAAACTATAGCATCATTGATTCAGAACAAAAGCATCATTTGTGCAGAAATACAGCATCATTGGTGCAGAACTATAGCATCATTGATCATGCAATACTATAGAATTATTGACGCAGAACTATAGTATTATTGCTGTAGAACTTAAGTACCATTGGTGCAGAATTATATCATCATTGGTGGAGAACTATAGCATTATTGATGCAGCACAATAGCATCATTAGTGCAGAAATACAGCATCATTTGTGCAGAACGATAGCAACATTAGTGCAGAAATACAGAATCATTGGTGCAGAAATACAGTATCATTGGTGCAGAACTATAGCATCATTGGTGCAGAACTATAGCATCATTGGTGCAGAACTATAGCATTATTGATGTAAAACTATAGCATCACTGATACAGAACAATAGCATCATTGATGTAGAACTATAGCATCATTGATAAAGAACTATATCATCATTGATGTAGAACTAAATCATCATTGATAGCATCATTGATGTAGAACTATAGCATCATTGATGAAGAACTATAGCAGCATTGATGCAGAACTATAGCATTATTGATTCAGAACTATAGCATCATTGATGCAGAATTACAGGATTGTTGGTGTAGAATTTTAGCATCATTGGTGTAGTATAACATCATTAGTGCAGAAATACAGCATCACTGGTGCAGAATAATAGCATCATTGGTGCAAAACTATAGCATCATATGCAGAAATACAGCATCACTGGTGCAGAACAACAGGATTATTAGTGCAGAACTATAGCATTATTGATGCAGAGCTTTAGCATCATTGATGCAGAACTTTAGCATCATTAGTGCAGAACTATAGCATTATTAATGCAGAACTATACCATCACTATAGCAGAACTATAGCATCATTGATGCAAAACTATAACATCATTGATGCAGAAATATAGCATCATTAGTGCAGAAATACAGCATCATTGGTGAAGAACTACAGACTCATTGGTGTAGAACTTAAGCATCATTGATGTAGTATATCATCATTAGTGCAGAACTATAGCATCATTGATTCAGAACTACAGTATCATAAGTGCAGAAATACAACATCATTGATGCAGAACTATAACGTCATTAGTGCAGAACTAAAGCACCATTGATGTAGAACTATGGCATCATTGATACAGAACTAAAGCATCATTGATGTAGAACTATAGCATTCCTGATGCAGAACTATAAAATCATTGATATAGAACTATAGCATCATAAATGCAGAACTATAAAATCATTGATATAGAACAAGAGCATTATTGATTCAGAACTATAACATCTTTAGTGCAGAAACACAGCATCATTGGTGCAGAACTAAAGCATCATTGATGATGAACTACAGCATCATTAGTGCAGAAATACAACATCATTGATGCAGAACTATAACGTCATTAGTGCAGAACTATAGCATTATTGGTGCAGAACTAAAGCATAATTGATGTAGAACTATAGCGTCATTGATACAGAATAATAGCATCATTGATGTAGAACTATAACATCATTGATGCAGAACTATAAAATCATTGATATAGAACTATAGCATCATTGATGCAGAACTATAAAATCATTGATATAGAACTATAGCAACATTTATGCAGAACTATAAAATCATTGATATAGTACTATAGCATTAGTGATGTAGAACTATAGCATCATTGATACAGAACAAAAGCATCATTGATACAGAACAAGAGCATCATTGATGTAGAACTATAACATCATTGATGCAGAATTATATCATCATAAGTGCACAAATACAGCATCATTGGTGCAGATGTATAGAATCATTGGTGCATAACTATAGCATCATTGGCGCAGAACTATATCATAAATGATGTAGAGCTATAGCATTATTGGTGCAGAACTATAGCATCATTGGTTTATAACTATAGCATCATTGGTGTAGAACAATAGCATCATTGACAAAGAACTATAGCATCAATGACAAAAAACACATAATAGATGCAGAACTATAGCATCATTGGTGTAGAAATATAGCATCATTGGTGCAGAACTATAGCGTCAATGATGTAGAACTACAGCATTATTTGGCGTAGAACCATTGCATCATAGATGCAGTACTATATCAACTTTAGCACATAACTATAGCATCATTGAAACGGAACTATAACATCATTGACACAAAACTATAACATAATAGATGCAGAACTAAAGCATCATTGGTGTAGAACTATAGCATCATTGACAAGGAACTATAGCATCAATGACAAAAAACATATAATAAATGCAGAATTATAGCATCATTTATTCAGAACTATTGCATCATCGATGCAGTACTATAGCATCTCTGGAACATAACTTTAGCATTATTGACAAAGAACTATAGAATCATTGACACAGAACTATAACATCATAAATGCAGATCTCTAGCATCTTTGACACAGAACGATAGCATCACTGGCACAAAACTGTAGAATAGTTGATGCAGAACTATAGCATCATTGGTGTAGAACTATAAAATCATAGATGCAGAACTATAACGTAATTGACACTGAAATATAACATCACAGATATGCTTAACTATAGCATTATTGACACATAACTATAGCATCATTGACACAGAACTATAGCAGCATTGACACAGAACTATAGTTCAATGTTGCAGAAATATAGCATCATTGGTGTAGAACTATAGCATCATTAGTGCAAAACTATAGTATCATTGGTTCAGAACTATAGCATCATTGTGCAGAACTATAGCATCATTGTGCAGAACTATAGCATCATTGGTATAGAACTATAGCATCATTGGTGTAGAACTATAGCATCATTGTGCAGAATTATAGTATCAGCATCATTGGTGTAGAACTATAGCATAATTGTGCAGAACTATAGCATCATTGTGCAGAACTATAGTATCAGCATCATTGGTTCAGAACTATAGCATCATTTTGCAGAACTATAGCATCATTGTGCAGAACTATAGCATCATTGGTATAGAACTATAGCATCATTGGTGTAGAACTATAGCATCATTGTGCAGAATTATAGTATCAGCATCATTGGTGTAAAACTTTATCATCATTAGTGTAAAACTATGGCATAATTGACACAGATCTATAGCATCATTGATGTGAACTATAACATCATTGGTGCAGAACTATAGCATAATTGACACAGAACTACAGCATTATTTGGTGTAGAACTATTGCATCATAGATGCAGTACTATATCAACTTTAGCACATAACTATAGCATCATTGAAACAGAACTATAACATCATTGACACAGAACTATAACATCATTGACACAAAACTATAACATAATAGATGCAGAACTATAACATCATTGATACAGAACAAGAGCATCATTGATGCAGAACTATAGCATCATAAGGGCAGAAATACAGCATCGTTTCAGCAGAATTATAGAATCATTGGTGCAGAACTATAGCATCATTAGTGCAGAACTATAGCATCATTGATGCAGAACTTAGCATAATTGGTGTAGAACTATAGCATCATTGGTGTATAACTATAGCATCATTGGTGTAGAATTATAGCATCATTGATGCAGACCTATAGCATTATTGATGCAGAACTATAGAATCATTGATGTAGAACTATAGCATCATTAATGTAGAACTATAGCATCATTGATTCAGAGCAATAGCATCATTGATGTAGAACTATAACATTATTGATGCAGAATTATAACATCATAAGTGCACAAATACAGCATCATTGGTGCAGAATTATACAATAACTGGTGCAGAACTATAGCATCATTGGTGTAGAACTATAGCATCATTGGTGTAGAACTATAGAATCATTGGTGCAGAACTGTATCATAATTAATGCAGAACTATAGCATTATTGGTGCAGAACCATAGCATCATTGGTTTATAACTATAGCATCGTTGGTGTAGAATTATAGCATCATTGGTGTAGACCTATAACATCATTGGTGCAGAACTATATCATCATTGGTGTAAAACTATGGTATCACTGACACAGAACTATAGCATCATTGATGTGAACTATAACATCATTGGTGCAGAACTATAGCATAATTGACACAGAACTATAGCATCTTTGGTGTGAACTATAGCATCAATGGTGCAGAACTATAGCATCATTTACACAGAACTATAGTATCGATGACACAGAACTATAGCATCATTGACAAAACAGAACTATAGCATCACTGACACAGAACTAAAGCATTTAATGTAAAATTATAGCATCATTGACACGGAACTATAGCATAATTGACACAGAACTATAGCATAATTGACACCGAACTATAACATCATAGATGCAGAACTATAAGAACTATAGCATCATTGAAGCCGAACTATAACATAATTGACACAGAACTATAACATCATAGATGCAGTACTATTGCATCATTGACGCAAAACTAAAGCATCATAGATGCCGAACTATAGCATTATTGTCACAAACATATAGCTATAAATGACTGTTATTACCTCCTCCATTTTTGTAGCATAAATACGGAAACCGCCAAATATTACCGATACCGACGGCACAGCCAATCGCCGACATGATAAAGTCCACTTGGTTTGCCCATGTTTGCCTTTTCTCTGTTTTCGTTGGTTTTCCAATAGAGTCATCGCTTGAAGTCGTCTCCGACAATCGTCTTGATTCACTTTTTTCTTCCATCTGTTTCAATAAATATATAAAGACGTCATTACATGTATGTAAATTTCCTGACTTGTTATATGTTAAATTCTGGTAAAGCTATGGATGAAACTGTTTCTGTTGAGGCGGTAGTTTACATAAAAGTATCGTGTAGCTTGGTTTGCAATGACCCAGGGCGCGATCGCCGTGCCTATATATCTAATTCAACTAAAAGTATATCAACACACGAACTTGTGTTCCATACAGTGAAGCGTGTGGTCCAGTGGTAGAGCACCGAACCCATGATTGGAGGGTCGTGAGTTCGATCCTCCACGGCTATGTGTGGTGTCTTTGAGCAAGACACTTTTCCACATAAGTTACTGGTTCTACCCAGGAAGATTTGCCTTAGTTGTAAGTACTTGTGCCACAATCAAAGTAAAATAAATAAGTTAAAACTATAAGTGTTATTTTTTTACTTATTGAATTAGCAAACGACATAGATATAGAAATATATTTCGTGGCGATATTAAACGTAGTCTGATTCCAATATCCTGTCAATAACTTGAACGAATATTGGCCTATTCATTATAAATTGGCACACATAACTCGTTATCACACTAATTTGCATGGGATCAAAATTCAACTGTGTGTGTCAATTTTTTACATTGGTTATGGTCTTTTTAAGGAAACATCTACTAAATAACTCGACAATAATTTCCGATTTAAAATTTATATACATGGCTGCTTATCACACAAGTGCGGATAGCGTATAAGAATATGGAATATACATTTATATAATGTACATTTATTGGGCGCTACTGTGAGGCAGTTCCCAGTAGGAATGCTCCTAGAATTTGAGCATTGGGTTGCGTAACCGTATTGGGATGGATTTGTACGATATACAAAATGTAGTATTATGAATTTGGTGGAAAATTCCCAAGTACCTTAACTGTATATTTTGTATTTTCAGTTGTATGTATGTTGAAACCTTGATTTTTCAATTGTTTATTTTGAAGGGAGAATACTTTTTTGTAATGACTAGTCCTTGAGACAAATCAAGGGATCGAAATTCGAAAAATCAAGAGATCAAAAATTAAAAATATGCCTTGAAAAACTAATTGATTCGCCAGTATTACAGGTTAGAACATAAAACATTATTCTTACTACATATTGTAGTCGTATTTTAAACAAAAAGAACAACGCAAGTACTTTATATTTGTTTTCCAAATATCTCAAAAGTGATTATTCTAGCAAGTCCCAAGAAATTTTGCACGAAATTTGAAACAACCAATCAAAGGTGCTGACCTCGTTACGTGGTGTTTATATTTATGCATACGGGTTCCATAACACACATTGATATTTCAATCAGCCAATCAAATATGCAGATCTTAACACGTGATGTTTACATTCTTCAACACACGCTAGCAGGAAGACGCACGACATGGTTTAGGCAATTTACACCAAGCCTTTTAATTGTGTGTAACTATGTCGTTAAGTGCGTTACTTGTCTTTTTTCAGCTCTGTAATGTCGATATAGCAGACATTTCGCCATTCATTGTTTATGATGGGAACATTTGCTTTCTGAAACGGTCAATTCCATTGGAAGCGTACGTTATTATGTCTATGCCGATTTGCCCAGAACTGCCACGTTTAGTAGAAATTATTACATCAATTCAATATAAGATTTGTAATATTGGAATGTTAACGGATCAGTTAAAATTGATTTGGGTCAAGTTTATTTTATAAAGCAATCTCGGAAGCCAGTGTTTAGTCTTCATACCGAATAGGGTCACCGTTGCACTGTATATCAATTCAAGTATAAGTTTGTATTTGTTGTTTGATTCACAAGAACGTAATTTAGATGGTGTTCACAGTAAAAATGGAACATCTGTTATTTTGTATTTTTCTTCGTTTGATGAGCTTGTGTATTCTATCTTCACACAATACTCAGAATATACATATGAATTGACACCAATGTGTATAGATTTGTCGGGTCAAACTTTGCATGGAAGAAGTGTAATTTTGTGGTAATGAATGAAGACAGTGGTTAAGGTCACAGGAATGTGATTTTACCGGAAAAAGAGGCTGAAAGAGGTGACAGACATATTTTACTTGTGTTGCTAGTAGAGCAACTGGTCAAGATAAAGTTGCACATTCAAATTATACTTACTTTGGACAAGCTAAAAATCACAAAACAAAAAACACGTAGAAGTAAATTCCTTGCATTGACATGTGAAATCGAGTCACCAAGTAAAAGTTCGCATACTATAATGAATGTGATGACCATTTTTTTATGTTGGTTTAGTCTATGATATACTCGCATCCAATGATCTAAATTTCATCAATTACACACGTGACCAAAACCATGTACATGATTATGAACATAGTATACGGAAGAAACCCAGCAGCGTTTATCATTCATGCAACCGGTTTGTATATTCAGACCAGGTTAAAGTTCTTCGTTCGGCTAATATTTCTGAAATAAATCTGGCTTTGGAAATGTCTTGTGATGTGTGTTCAACTTGTTATTCATGTTTGAGACTGACGTATCAATCATCACACAATTCTTGCGGTGGTGACTTTCTATATATTACTCTGGTAAATCGACAGAACTCGTTTATCATTCAATTATATATTTTTGGTTTCCTACATCTCAATAATTTTACCTAGATCAAGCTAGCCTTACATGTTCAAAATTATTGTTTTATCTCCCCCCCCCCCCCCCCCCCCCCCCCCCCCCCCCATTGATTTTTGTTCTTTATTCTATAGTAAACAATAAAAGTTTGAATGTATTTAATATAAAGAGACCCAACGAAAGGAGTGAAACTTACATTTACAACCTCTGCACTACCAAAATGTGATGAGAAAAGTAGGGGTCATGTTTCATATAAGATTTTTTTTTCTGCTCAGTGTGTACAGTGTTGACAAAGTGAAAGTAGACTTCCGAAATCATGTATTCATACCCCAATTTCCAAGCATCAATTTTTTCTAAATTCCCTATTCAAACATGACAATGCTTTCAAAATGTTCAAAAAACAACACGTATGCCATTCAAATAAAAGAAGAAACACAGATTATCTATAACCACCATTATGCATTATGCATTATTCCAATGGTGGTACTATGACTACATACCCTGAGATGCTCCCTATTATGTAAAAGGAGGTCAATTGGTCACATCTCATTAGGGGGTCACACTAACACACTGACCAACTTACCGATATAAACTGTGTTCAGTTATAAAGAGAGGGATTCGAACATTACCACTGTTCAAGTATACATATTATTAAGGTAACATTCGTAGAAATAGGCGACATTTAGTAAAATACCATTAAAGTGATAGTAAATCAGTAATATTGGTGTGCAAATTGTTTACATTGATCTTAAGGATAATCAATTAGCTTGACGGGGAAGTGTTGTAAAATGAAAACTAACGGACCCTGAGGTGCTCCATGTTATGTACAAGAGGGTCAATTGGTCAAATCCCATTCGGGGGTTACACTAACACACTAACATACTAATCACTTTATTGATATAAACTGTATTCAGTTATCAAGTGAGGCGTTCGAATATTATCACTGTAGCATTCTAGAGCATGTTGTATCTTATAGTTTACATGTATCATACATCCAGTCTAATAATATAACAACATAATACCACATTGCCTTAAGACACGAACAAAAACACATGTTAGTAATTACGACATATCTGACATTATACTAGTTCGCAAATCTCAGACATGGTTGATTTAAAAAAAAAGTTTGTTCGAAGCTAAAAATGACAGTACACGTGTATGAGTGCATTGGAAAATGAACAATATAATTGTGTATATTTTCTTAGATATTGTCCTAATTTCATAGTCACTGAAGTCGCTCAGTTTTTTTTTAAATAGAAACTTCCATTTTCCATTCCATGAAAAATAGAACGTTCTATTTTGAACAAACTTCTGAAGCTGCAAAGACTGCTACATATTTTTATTCCGGTTGTAAATCCACGTGACCTTATGCTAAAAGTGGAAGGAAAAATACCCGTTCCTGGTAACATTTTTTGCAGATAACTTTCTTAAACTTTCATGAAAAATCACAAAACAATGACGAACGCCGTTTCTGTAAAAAGATGATCCTTCGGTCCTTTGTGTTGCCCCCCCCCCCCCCCTTTCCTTTAAACTGAAATCCTTGATCCACCCCTGTGTAAAACGGATCAATTTGAAATCAAAATGAAAACACGTGACTCATTTAATGTTGGCTTGAAAGTGGGAAATCTATTTACGTCTAACCTAGGCGCGTAGTTAGGAAATCCCGTTTAAATATATTATTTTGACAGCTTTGAAAATATGTAATATTTTTGGCAATACGGGGTCAGTGAGTATATATAGTCATGATATATTGGACAAATATATATTTTAGCCAATTTTTAAGTTTGAAAAAATCCTGATAAATTCCTTTCAAAGTTCTTTATTCCACATTGAACCTAAATGTTTCTGTCAGGTGAAAAAGGCAGTTAATTTGTTTTTTATATCACATTTTATTTCTTTAAAGAAGGAATCATGTCGAAATTAAAAACAAATATATAAGCTAAGGTTAACATGCAATTCCATTGAGTATTGTGTTTAAAATCCAACATCGTCAAGTCGTGACGTCGTGTATTTACATTGATTTTGTATATGTTTTGCGGATTAAATATCAGAATTTCACAACACGAGTTTAAAGCGTAAGTGTGTCTATCTGTTATGTTTAAATAATAATAAGGTACAAGACGTATGTTATCAGTTATTAGTCTGAGTCTACCGAGATGTTAACCATAAAGGCATTAAACGGAACTGTAACAGCGCAGATTTACAATAATTGTGCAAAAAACAATTCGACAGCAGCAACGATTTCATAAAAAAGATCCAGAAGATCTACATAAATCGTTGGCAACAGTTGAATGTTGGTTAACACAAGGACTTAGGGAAAATTCCATAAGTCATTGGCCTACATAATACATTTCATAATACATAAAAGATAGGTCGGATAGAGAATGAGGTATGCAGCAGGTGGTCTTGATGTTTCGAGTGTTGGTTGCTTCTCTAAAACAACGCGTTCGACTGCCATGTCGATGAAAAGAGGAGTTCTAACTTTTGAGTGTCACGTAAGTAAAGTCGATTGTCGTGTAAGAAAAGTCGATTGTCGAGTAAAAAAACCAAGACAAAAAGCAGAGAGTCGAGTAAGTAAGTCAAGTGTCAAGTAAGAAAATTGGCTAAACATATAGTCCAATGTCGGATAAGGATGTGCGGTGTTGAGTAAGGTACTAACAGTTTTCAGTAAGAAAGTCAAATGCCAAGTAAGAAAATAGAGTGTCAAGTAAGTAAGAACATTTTTGCATACGAGATAAGGATTTCCGTGTAATTTTACAGGACAAGGATCTTTCATCCTTAACCCCCTGTACGCTCTTGTCTTACCCTCCTCGCGCCACGCTTCGTTAAATCCTCGCGCTATGAAAAATTCCTTGTATCGATACGACGTTACTTCATTCATAAAATCCTAACGCTTTTACAAATACTTTGCGATACGTTACGTCATTCATAGAATCCTAGCGCTATAACAAATTTCTCGCTCTATGACGTACTCATTCATAAATACTATGGTATCTTTAATTTGCTATAAAATAACCAAGAATAAAACTCTTAAAAAGTCACAGTAGGGGTGGGATGTATACAAGAAAATATGTCTTTCATGGGGTTTTCCGTGCGGATTGAAAATTCCGTGCCGAATTACCACCAAATTAGTTAGTCGAGTAACCCTCAAAACAGTTATTCCTCGGGAAGGATCTTTCAATCCACGAAAGATACTTAAAGTGTCGAGTAAGAAAATATAAAAAACGTCACAGTGGGCTTATATGAATTTTTTACCTTTGTTTAAACAAAACACCCGTTTTCAAATGATTAATAACGTATAAACGAATGTAATAAGTCGACCCAATACAATAACAAATGCGTGTGATTTTTTCCGAGTTTTGATCTCATGACCCCCTACGGTAACACGAGTGCACTATCAAGTGTGCGCGTGAATCTAACACGACACCGGAACGATATAATAGTTTATAGCAATCGGAACATCGCTCGGCCATTTCCGTAAAGATCATATATAACTTTTTTCGTACCAGAAATACTGCTGACCATGACAGGTTTTATACAGGCGACGGCACAATCGTGAAACATCGGGTATTTCCGTATCCTCCATATAATACACCTCGTGCAAAGCTCTAGAATACATCAACGCTATTTGCGTGTTACAAGTCTTGTGTTCATTCGCATGAAAGTAACAAATTATGTATCCGTCATTAAGTTGAATATATGGCGTTATTATATCGATTTTTTTATTTATACACTCGACGTGGGTCATGTTTATAGGGAAACTTAAAATATCAGTCTTGGTTAACCAACGTTTATATTTTCAACGTACATGTACATAAAAGCGGCATAAGGGGCCCGCCATTTTATTTTATCATGTGACTGAAAGTAATTAAAAAATCGCGCCTTATTATGTCAGAGGTCTATTGCGTAGCATAAAGGCCGAGGTGATCAGACTGGCGACGGCAGTATCTCTTGGATTCACCAAACCGCTTAGATTAGGACAAATTGTGTGCTTGAATGTGGAAAACTTCTTTGTGAAACAGTTCTAATGAAAACAAGTTCATGCGTTAGGACACAGGTCAGTGTGTAAGCACTACCTAGTGGTTACAAGCTAAATAGATTTTGTTCACCGGTCTTGGTCTTCTGAATATTTGGGGAAGTAAATAGTGATTTGCGGAGATAATTTGTATCAACTAAATATCATATATACTACTGTCTTTACTAACTGTGTAAGAGGTTTTTTTACACCCAAGGCGTTTGTTTGTTATTTAAAGGAAATAAATAGTTTAAATCAAAAATACATAGTATCTATCTACGTAATGCACACTATGTAACCCTTAATTTTTTTTGTATTTGTCCTGGATTTGTAGGCGAAAATTAAGTCTAATGATGTTTATAGAAAAGGAAATATTGGTAATCCAATATGTCGAGTATCCAAACGTAAATAGCGTGAAGGATATGTAATATGCCCGTACTTCATCGTGGTCGAAATCTACCTCCAGAAGAATCTCAGACACGTACCTCATCACATAATTACCAATTATAAGAGATAAAAAATATTTAAGGAATTGACGGTGAGTAGAAGTTATAAATATATATATGTATATTCTAGTAGAATATACATATATACATATAAATGTTAAAAAAAGTCTTAAGTCTGTTGACAATCAAAGCTTAGTGTGACGAGATATTTGAAATTGTAAATATCAAGAATGTTTCAATTACTTAACCGTGTTTGGTATTGACAAAAACAAGGAAAACACACGAACAATATAAACTCAGTAAAAACAACATAACTGAAAATGTTAGTTAATCTATAGTTGTAACTAGTGAACTCGTACCCAAGTCACCCGTCACCTACTTGTATCTGATAACAGTATCCGTTGGGGTGGGGGGGGGGGACCCTGAACGCAACCAGGATACGACGCTAACATAATACTGGGCGTAACCGGTATTTTATGTTTGAGCAAACCAAATGAACTGTTTCCAAAAACCGGAAATTGTGACTTACTCGTAACGCAAACAGTTTTTACTAATATTCATTTGAGCTAGGTAAAAGTAGGGTCAGAAGTCACACTCTCGTGTCCACTTCTGTGATAGGACCAAAACAGACTGTTTTAGAGAGTTCATCGCATCGAGCTGTGGATCGAACATGCAGCCTCTAGAGTGAGGGACAAACATTATATCAACTGCATTATCGCCCCGTTTTACGTAAACGCTGTTTGTTATATCAGTCCTTGTCTTTGTCAGCGTGTACTCCCTTCGTCAACTCCTACCTTGCCTTAGTCAGCGTGTACTTCCTTTGTCAACTCCTACCTTGTCTTAGTCAGCGTGTACACCCTTTGTCAACTCTTACCTGGTCTTACTAAGTCAGCATGTACTCCTTTTGTCAACTCCTACCTTGACTTAGTCAGCGTGTACTCCCTTTGTTAACTTCTACCTTGTCTTAGTCAGCGTGTACTCCCTTTGTCAATTTTTACCTTGTCTTACTAAGTCAGCATGTACTCCTTTTGTCAACTCCTACCTTGTCTTAGTCAGCGTGTACTACCTTTGTCAACTCCTACCTTGTCTTAGTCAGCGTGTACTACCTTTGTCAACTCCTACCTTGTCTTAGTCAGCGTGTACTCCCTTTGTCAACTCCTACCTTGTCTTAGTCAGCGTGTACTCCCTTTGTCAAATCCTACCTTGTCTTAGTCAGCGTGTACTCCCTTTGTCAAATCCTACCTTGTCTTAGTCAGCGTGTACTCCTTTTGTCAACTCCTACCTTGTCTTAGTCAGCGTGTAATTCCTTTTGTCAACTCCTACCTTGTCTTAGTCAGCGTGTACTCCCTTTGTCAAATCCTACCTTGTCTAAGTCAGCGTGTAATTCCTTTTGTCAACTTCTACCTTGTCTTAGTCAGCGTGTAATTCCTTTTGTCAACTCCTACCTTGTCTTAGTCAGCGTGTACTCCCTTTGTCAAATCCTACCTTGTCTTAGTCAGCGTGTAATTCCTTTTGTCAACTCCTACCTTGTCTTAGTCAGCGTGTACTCCCTTTGTCAAATCCTACCTTGTCTTAGTCAGCGTGTAATTCCTTTTGTCAACTTCTACCTTGTCTTAGTCAGCGTGTAATTCCTTTTGTCAACTCCTACCTTGTCTTAGTCAGCGTGTACTCCCTTTGTCAACTCCTACCTTGTCTTAGTCAGCGTGTAATTCCTTTTGTCAACTCCTACCTTGTCTTAGTCAGCGTGTACTCCCTTTGTCAAATCCTACCTTGTCTTAGTCAGCGTGTAATTCCTTTTGTCAACTCCTACCTTGTCTTAGTCAGCGTGTAATTCCTTTTGTCAACTCCTACCTTGTCTTAGTCAGCGTGTACTCCCTTTGTCAACTCCTACCTTGTCTTAGTCAGCGTGTAATTCCTTTTGTCAACTCCTACCTTGTCTTAGTCAGCGTGTACTCCTTTTGTCAACTCCTACCTTGTCTTAGTCAGCGTGTACTACCTTTGTCAACTTCTACCTTGTCTTAGTCAGCGTGTAATTCCTTTATCAACTCCTACCTTGTCTTAGTCAGCGTGTACTCCCTTTGTCAACTCCTACCTGGTCTTAGTCAGCGTGTACTCCCTTTGTCAACTCCTACCTTGTCTTAGTCAGCGTGTACCCCCTTTGTCAACATTACCTTGTCTTAGTCAGCGTGTACTCCCTTTGTCAACATTACCTTGTCTTAGTCAGCGTGTACCCCCATTGTCAACATTACCTTGTCTTAGTCAGCGTGTACTCCCTTTGTCAACTCCTGCCTTGTCTTAGTCAGCGTGTACTCCCTTTGTCAACTCCTACTTTGTCTATGTCAGCGTGTACTCCCTTTGTCAACTCCTACTTTGTCTATGTCAGCGTGTACTCCCTTTGTCAACTCCTGCCTTGTCTTAGTCAGCGTGTACTCCCTTTGTCAACTCCTACTTTGTCTATGTCAGCGTGTACTCCCTTTGTCAACTCCTACTTTGTCTATGTCAGCGTGTACTCCCTTTGTCAACTCCTACTTTGTCTAAGTCAGCGTGTACTCCCTTTTGACCACTCGTGCCGCTCCGGAAGTCTGATTTGTTTTCACTTAAATTGCTCTTCTTTTTTTCGCTTATTTTAAATGTTTTACTCCTCTTTAACAAGATATTCATACTTGCCTTTTTTAAAAAGACGTCACGATGGCTTGACTTTTACAACAGTCCTACTGCTATGATAAATAGCTTGTTATACAATAAATGGTATGACATTCAGGGAAATTGTCATATACAGATGAAAATAATTTATAACATTTCTAAGTTTTAAAATGTTAAACGGTGGCAATGAAATGACCTTTAATAACATTAAACATATCTTATAGGGAAACTAGTGTTATTTCCTGTTATGCATAACACCTTATAGATACAGATAATTGCAAATGTATTTTGTTTATAATATCAAATGCAGTATGTCAGGGTTTTTCAATGTTTTTTTCTGTTTAGCTTGAACAGTTTATTTTGTATTATAGAATGCTAAAATATACTCAATAAAGATAGTATATCAAAACATGCCAAATTATGTTTTGATTTTAAAATTATTTATTTACATCGATAATGAAACAAGTTTTTACAACTTAGACAAATAACGCTCCAAGGCGTCCTGTGTAGAACCAGTACTAAGCATATGTGAATTAAGTCTTACACAAGGACACTGTACATAGACAAAAATGATTTCCTATTTGATAGACTCAAAAAATTGTTCCGTTAAGTTAGAACAGCAATGCATTTGATGACGTATCGAATATCTGTCTTCACGTCATTTTGATTTCGATTTAATCCATTATATTGTTGATATTTAGTTACCATATTAACGTATATTACAGTATAATTGTGCATATATATCAAATACCGTATATAACAGTATAATTGTACACATATATCAAATACCGTATATTACAGTATAGTTGTACATATATATCAAATACCATACATTACAGTATAATTGTACACATATATCAAATACCGTATATTACAGTATAACTGTACACATATATCATATACCGTATATTACAGTAAAATTGTACAAATATATCAAATACCGTATATAACAGTATAATTGTACACATATATCAAATACCGTATATAACAGTATAATTGTGCATATATAACAAATACCGTATATTACAGTATAATTGTACACAAATATCAAATACCGTATATTACAGTATAGTTGTACATATATATCAAATACCATACATTACAGTATAATTGTACACATATATCAAATACCGTACATTACAGTATAATTGTGCATACATATCAAATACCGTATATTACAGTGTAATTGTGCATTTATATCAAATACCGTATATTACAGTATAATTGTACATATATATCGTATACCGTACATTACAGTATAATTGTACATATATATCGTATACCGTACATTACAGTATAATTGTACATATATATCGTATACCGTACATTAAAGTATAATTGTACACATATATCGTATACCGTACATTACAGTATAAGTGTACACATATATCATATACCGTACATAACACTATAATTGTACACATATATCAAATACCGTACATTACAGTATAGTTGTGCATATATATTATATACCATAAATTACAGCAAAGTTTTACATATATATCATATACCGTATATCACATTATAAATATACACTTAAATCATATGTATATTACCGTTTAACTGTTCACATAAATCATATATGTATATTACAGTTTACCTGTATACATAAATCATATACGTATATTCCAGTATAACTGTACACATAAATCATATACGTACATTACAGTTTAACTATATACATATATCATATACGTATATTACAGTATAACTCTATACATATATCATATACGTATATTACAGTATAAATGTACACATATATTATATACGTATATTACAGTATAACTGTCAACATATATCATATACGTATATTACAGTATAATTGTACACTCAAATCATATACGTATATTACAGTATAATTGTACAATATAGCATATACGTATATCACAGTATAACTGTAAACATATATCATATACGTATATCACAGTATAACTGTTAACATATATCATATACGTATATCACAGTATAACTGTACACATAAATCATATACGTATATCACAGTATAATTGTACACATAAATCATATACGTATATCACAGTATAACTGTAAACATAAATCATATATGTATATCACAGTATAACTGTAAACATAAATCATATACGTATATCACAGTATAACTGTAAGCATAAATCATATACGTATATTACAGTATAACTGTACACATAAATCATATACGTATATCACAGTGTAACTGTAAACATACATCATATACGTATATTACAGTATAACTGTAAACATACATCATATACGTATATTACAGTATAACTGTACACATAAATCATATACGTATATCACAACATAACTGTAAACATACATCATATACTTATATTACAGTATAATTGTACACATAAATCATTTACGTATATTACAGTATAACTGTAAACATACATCATATACGTATATTACAGTATAATTGTACACATAAATCATATACGTATATTACAGTATAACTGTACACATAAATCATATACGTATATCACAGTATAACTGTAAACATACATCATATACGTATATCACAGTATAAGTGTACACATAAATCATATACGTATATTACAGTATAATTGTACAATAAATCATATACGTTTATTACAGTAAAACTGTAAATATAAATCATATACGTATATCACAGTATAGCTGTAAACATACATCATAAACGTATATAACAGTATAATTGTACACATAAATCATATACGTATATCACAGTATAACTGTACACATAAATCATATACGTATATCACAGTATAACTGTAAACATAAATCATATATATATATATCACAGTATAACTGTTAATATAAATCATATACGTATATTACAGTATTACTGTAAACACACATCATATACGTATATCACAGTATAATTGAGTATAATTGTACACATAAATCATATACGTATATTTAATATAATTGAACACATAAATAATATACGTATATTACAGTATAATTGTACACATAAATCATATACGTATATTAGAGTATAATTGTACACATAAATCATATACGTATATTACAGTATAACTGTTCACATAAAGCATATACGTATATAACAGTATAACTGTACACATAAATCATATATGTATATTACAGTATAACTGTACACATAAATCATATACGTATATTACAGTATAATTGTAAACATAAATCATATACGTATATCACAGTATAATTGAATATAATTGTACACATAAATCATATACGTATATTAGAGTATAATTGTACACATAAATCATATACGTATATCACAGTATAATTGTACACATAAATCATATACGTATATCACAGTATAACTGTAAACATAAATCATATACGTATATCACAGTATAACTGTAAACATATATCATATACGTATATCACAGTATAACTGTTAACATATATCATATACGTATATCACAGTATAACTGTACACATAAATCATATACGTATATCACAGTATAATTGTACACATAAATCATATACGTATATCACAGTATAATTGTACACATAAATCATATACGTATATCACAGTATAACTGTACACATAAATCATATACGTATATCACAGTATAACTGTAAGCATAAATCATATACGTATATTACAGTATAACTGTACACATAAATCATATACGTATGTCACAGTATAACTGTAAACATAAATCATATACGTATATCACAGTATAAGTGAAGCGTTCGTAGTATACACATAAATCATATAAGAGTGTGGGAAAGGGTCTGGCCACATACGGCCACAATATTTTACAATTTTAAAAAATCAAGGTACTATATTAAGATATATAGTTACACACGCACGTACGCACACATGCATGTGTGAGAAACAAAATACCATTACGAAGTTAATTTTACGAATCTTTGCCCGATTCTTGATTCGTGAATAAAAGGTTTATGTATGTCTAATATGAGTGATCGTCTGAGCCGTATAGCAGCTTTTTGACTTTAAGTGGTTGGAACAGCCTTGTTTTTTTTAAAAATAGTTTAATTCTTTGTTGTACAAAGAGAATTCAATTAAAAAAATAATGTTGCAAGTTCATGTTGGGTAATTCTCAATATGATGGTACAAGTCGTATAACACTTCATTCATTAAGGTCCGATAAAATACCGGTTAATAACGAGTATCCAGCCCATTTCTGATGCATGTTCGTCGTTTTTGCACTCTCTTATTTGTAAACAACATCATTTGACAACTGAAAAAGGTTCATTTTGCCTCGAGACTTATGACAGAAAGTGGTACCACATCCGTATTGAAAATGAAGCACTCTGCATACTTTTAGCGTAATTAAAAAACAATTAAAGACTTACTTTATTAGAAAACAGTCATATATTGAAAAATGTCTTCATTCCATTGCGTTGCCCTGTAATGTTTATACAAAATGAACATTCTCCCGACACAGTTCTAGAGAGAAAGGTCTTAAATGTCTTCAGATACTCTCGCGGTAACGGAAATTTACCGGATTGAGGATGTTGACTGCGGTAAGTATCTTTAAACTATCAGCCAGTTAAATGTGATAAAAACCGACCTGCTGTAGTGATAAGTAAGTACATACTTAACAATAACAGCCAGTATTCAGATTATCATTTTCCATTTTCTTCCTATCAGCGAGTATAACCTGTTACAAAGCTTCCGGTCGAGTATTGCCTCGTACACGCTGGACCGGTTGTATCGGTAAGATTAAGTTCCTAAGTTATTTTTGTGTAAATAAAAGAAAACACTATACCCAGGAGTTGAATTTTCCACCTACACATTTTTTCTTAGATAGTATGCGTTCTCTGATTTTCTTATATACATTCGTCCGGAACAAGGATTTTACCTGAAGTATCACCTATGGTAAATTACCCGAAACGAACCAGCAATAAACAGAGTGTCCGTCTGCACTTACTTACTACTGATGTCACGTTATTTTTCTGGCATTAACCATAGTTACTGATCAATAAACCAAAATAAACAGGAAGTCCACCTGCACTTACTAACTACCGATGTCACGTTATTGTTCTGACATTTACTATATAGTTACTTATCCCACAAACCAACAATAAACAGAATGTACACCTGCACCTACCTACTACTGATGTCACGTAATTTTTCTGACATTAACCATAGTTATTTATCCCACAAACCAACAATAAACAGGGAGTCCACCTGCACTTACTTACTACTGATGTCACGTAATTGTTCTGACATTAACTATTGTTACTTATCCCACAAACCAACAATGAACAGGGAGTCCACCTGTACCAACTTACTACTGATGTCACGTAATTGTTCTGACATTAACTATAGTTACTTACCCACAAACCAACAATAAACAGGGAGTCCATCTGTACCTACTTACTACTGATGTCACGTAATTGTTTGGACATTAACTATAGTTACTTATCCCACAAAACCAACAATAAACAGGGAGTCCATTTGCACTAACTTACTACTGATGTCACGTAATTGTTTTGACATTAACCATAGTTACTAACCCACAAACCAACAATAAACAGGGAGTCTACCTGAACCTACATACTACTGATGTCACGTAATTGTTCTGACATTAACCATAGTTACTCATCCCACACACCAACAATGAACTGGGAGTCCACCTGCACTTATTTACAACTGATGTCACGTTATTGTTCTGACATTAACCATAATTACTTATCCCACAAACAAACAATAAACAGGAAATCCATCTGCACTTATTTACTACTGATGTCACTTTATTGTTCTGACATTAACCATAGTTACTTATCCCTGAATCCAACAATAAACAGGGAATTCACCTGCACCTACTTTCTACTGTTGTTACGTTATTGTTCTGACATTAACCATAGTTACTTATCCCACAAACAAACAATAAACAGGGAATCCACCTGCACTTACTTATTACTGATTTCACGTTGTTCTGACATTAACCATAGTTACTTTTCCCACAAACCATCAATAAACAGGGAGTCCATCTGTACCTACTTACTACTGGTGTCACGTTATTGTTCTGACATTAACCATAGTTACTTACCCACCTACCATCAATAAACAGGGAGTCCACGTGTACCTTCTTACTACTGATGTCACGTTATTGTTCTGTTATTAACCATAGTAAACCAAAAATAACAAAGAAGTCCACCTGCACTTATTTACTACTAATGTGACGTGTTTGTTCTGACATTAACCATAGTTACTTATCCCACAAACCAACAATAAACAGAGAGTCCACCTGCACTTACTTACTAATAATGTCACGTAATTTTTATGACATTAACCATCGTTACTTATCCCACAATCCAACAATAAACAGAGAGTCCACCTGCACCTACTTACTACTGATGTCACGTAATTTTTCTGACATTAACCATAGTTACTTATCCCAACAACCAACAATAAACAGGAAGTCCACCTGCACTTACTTACTACTTATGGCACGTTATTGTTTTGACATTAACCGTAGTTACTTATTCCTCAATCCAACAATAAACAGGGAATCCACCTGCACCTACTTTCTAGTGTTGTTACATAATTGTTCCGGCATTAACCATAGTTACTTATCCCTCAATCCAACAATAAACAGGGTGTCCACCTGCACTTACTTTCTACTGTTGTCACGTCATTGGTCTGAAATTTACCATAGTTACTTATCCAACAAACCAACAATAAACAGAGAGTCCACCTGCACTTACTTACTAATAATGTCACGTAATTTTTATGACATTAACCATCGTTACTTATCCCACAATCCAACAATAAACAGGAAGTCCACCTGCACTTACTTTCTACTGTTGTCACGTCATTGGTCTGAAATTAACCATAGTTACTTATCCAACAAACCAACAATAAACAGAGAGTCCACCTGCACTTACTTACTACTGATGTCACGTTATTGTTCTGACATTAACCATCGTTACTTATCCCACAATCCAACAATAAACAGGAAGTCCACCTGCACTTACTTTCTACTGTTGTCACGTTATTGTTCTGACATTAACCATAGTTACTTATCCCTCAATCCAACAATAAACAGGGAGTCCACCTGCACCTACTTTCTACTGTTGTCACGTCATTGGTCTGAAATTAACCATAGTTAATTATCCAACAAACCAACAATAAACAGGGAGTCCACCTGCACCTACTTTCTACTGTCGCCACGTCATTGGTCTGAAATTAACCATAGTTAGTTATTCCTCAATCCAACAATAAACAGGGAGTCCAGCTGCACTTATTTACTTCTAATGTCACGTTATTGCTGTCACTTAACCATAGTTACTTAACCCAAAAACCAACAAGCACTCGATTAACACCATAATGTGTTTGTTTTTTATTTATTGAGCACCGATACACGGGAAACATTATTACACGTCATCTATCAGTCACCGATATTCCTCTGTAGAATTTCTCTTCTCCGTGCGTCCGTGGAATGATCCAGCGTATCAAAGAAGAATGGCATTCACAACTCGTCTAACCCCGAAGATGGTAATCTTTCAGATTCAAAAATGAAAAGTCAGCTGTTAGTTATTGTGTATTCACTGCTTTTTGTCTCGACGACCTTGACATTGTCAACAGTTAACTGTACATGAGAAAAATATTTCTCTTTTATATATTTTTTTCCAAAAGTAATATATTTATTCCTATCATATGTTGAATACTGAAAACAGAAACTTAAGAGCTGATGTAAGGTTTCCCACAATTCTGCCTCAATTATAATCACCTTTGTGTTTATATGGCATTATTCTGCATATTGAAATGTATCAAACAACCTTGCTATTTATACTTTTCTGTTGATAATAATTATTATTGAATATCTTGGACTAATAAAGAATTGCCCCCAGAGATACCCTGTACACTTCTAGCGTTAACTGTGTTGCGGACATTAACATTACCATGAAACCTTTTGGGAAATGTAATATGTCGTGAGAGAAAAAATCTTAGTTTAAAATAAATAGCTCGACGTTGTATAAAGAAATGAATTAATCATATGCTGCATTTCTTTTACACCGTTACAGTGTCGTGTATGCAATACAATTATATAATATGTGTGACAATATGCGAGGGTGATTTTATTTTTTTGGCAACATATTGGTACGCAATACTTTTTTTTTATATATATATGACATGTTATCTGTTGTATGTAAACGAATGTTAACGATTTTTCTACTAACGTGAAATATACTTTGACAACTAAAATAGTGCGTAGCACACTGCTATTATGACAGAACGCCAAATGTATTGATATTGAGGCAAACCTCGAAATCTTTGAAAAGAAACGCCGTTCTGTAACCGCAGACTTTCGGCGGCGTGTCTTACAGAAATATTTTTCTAGAAAGATTTGATTGTAAAAGTTCCATGTTGGAATACTGTGTCAAGTGAGAGATAATTCATAGCATTCAAGAAACTCCACAATATCTATGTTTTAATTACATGTTCAAGCACTGTCGACATTATCTGTCAACTTATATGTTCAATATGGGTGACCGCGTATAATGAAGCTTTTTTGATGTGTCAGTTACATGCCTGAACTTGTATGAATAATGATTAAAAACATGTTATATTTAACATTATTTTATTGTTTTCCTTGACAAATTGCACATAGTCTACAATGTATATCATCCGCCAGTGTTCTGAGTCCCTGATATCTAATTGATTTAACAAATAATTATTGCAGTCTATAGGTCAAAGTTAGCTTAATATATTAATTTACTTTAACTCGATTGCGAGAAACCTATATGAAATCGCCTTGAGCTTATGCCCTGGGTCAAACCAGTACTCAGTTGTTTTTTTGTTTTTTTTGAGAATTTGGCCCCTGTCATGGGCGCCCAACACAGCTATATCCACTGTACTGCCGCTTCGCTTCTGATAGTTCATGTCGGATATTTTGACATCTGGCGTAAATTATGAAAAATTTGTAGAATGATCAATGATGACTCGGCTTTCGTGGGGTGAGGTGTTTACGCTTTAATTAAAATGAAACACTTGAAAAACACGACGTTTGCTTGTGATTTCGGACGACGTCAAGAGAACGCCATATAATACTAATAGTGTAAAATACGACGTCGTCCGAAATAGCAGGGAAACGTCGTGTATCTTTAAGTGTTTCATTCTTAATTTGAATTCGAATTTATGAAACACTTAGCGTGAACACCCCCTCTCTTGAACATAATACGTTAACTTAAACAACTTGTACCAGAGCATTTTTGCGTAATCGTGCGTGAATGTTCAAAATATGATGTTTTTAAACCCGCTTTTTAATCAACCCCGGCGTAATTATTTGTTGTAAAGGTAACACAAATTGCGTTTTATCTGTATTAAAGTTATACACTTATCCGTGAAATAAAATAAGTAATATTATAATGTTATTAAAACAATTTTCAGTTAATATTGACCGGTTTATAAGGGAAAAAATGAGAAAATCGTCCGAAAACACTACCGTTAGGGGGCACTGTTAACGATATCCTGCAGAACTGTATTTAACAAAAAAAGCTAAAACGAAAGATGATACTTTATAGCATAACTGTACAGATTTTTGATAATTTACGCCAGATGCAAAAAATCCGATAGGAACGCCGCGAATTACCTTAATTATAACATCTATAAAATATATGTAGTGAAAATACAGTCAAGCCATGTGGTGTATATTCATTGAAAAGTAATTACACAACAGAAACTTCAATGTCATAGATAGCAGTGTATACACATTCACACATCCATACCAGAAGAAACACTTATAATTGAAGAGAGTACATTAAGTGTCCAGCGGTACGCCATTGTGGCTATTAACGCATTTGTTTAAAGAGTTCATTGTTCCTCTTTGTCACAATATTTACAAGCCAACTAATGTCGATAGATGCATTTACCAAAACTCTTTGCAGTTACGCTATCAGTTGTTTTACAACAGCAAATGTTAGAACATTAACAACCGAATAGTTTTACATCATAGTATCGGTTAACAAAAAAATACATTATCGGACAAAGACTGTTACAATATCAGTTAATAAAAAATGTTAAATATTTGAATATCTGTTGGTACTACAGTATGTTATTGCATATATAGGTATTTTATTACACGCAATGTGTACATAATACAAAATATGTAAGACGAGTGTGGAGATGAAATGAAATCCAGGGTACTGTAAAATGTATGTTTTTTTTATATTTATCGGTGAATTTTATTATATAGGTCGATATTTCATTATTATTAAAATATCGGTTGATACTATAGTGCATTATTACATATATATGTATTATATTACATACAATATATACATAATACAAAGTATGTAAGATGAGTGTGGAGATGAAATGAATGTTTATATATTTATCGGTGAATTTAATTGTATAGGTCGATATTTCATTATTATTAAAATATCGGTTGATACTTAAGTATAACATACAATGTGTACATAATACAAAATCTGTAAGACGAGTGTGGAGAAGAAATCCGGCGCACTACAAAGAGTATGTCTTTATATTTTGAACCATTATATTCGTACAACAGGCGGAAACTTATATATATTTAACTGTGTATTTTCTTTTATTAAAATAGCAGATATGAAAACATTGTATGAGGTCCTCTATTATTCCAAGCAATCAGAAAAGATAACAACACCGGGTTCAAGCACGAGACGACTATTGAGACCGCCACAAGTCGGATGCTGGTATTTTCATTAGAAACTAAAGGTGATTGGTGCCATTCAAGATCAAGAATAACAACAGTGTGTTTTGATTTATCTGCCGCCTGGTAACGATAAACAGGCAGGATGAAGATAATGAAAATCTCCTAGGAGAGTATGGTCAGAATGATTTCTCCCTGGTAATTTTTGGCGAGCACATGATGTGCATTAGACCAGAGCAGGATTACTTTGCCCCATTGGTGCAAAAAGGTACCAAGTGCCTACTTAATTCATATACACGTGGTACCTTATTGCAGTAATGGGACGAAATAAAATCCGCTTTTACACGTGTTTATCTTATCGAATCCCCGCTCGGCCACAGCCTCCGTTATGATACAACATTATGTCTCATTATCATTCGTCTCTCACCGCTGATTCAAGTAAGAAAGTTATCAGTTACTTGCGGAGACGGGGTGTGCTCGAGTACTGGTTTATCTTCCAGGATCCCACGAAACAGTGGTTAGGTTAACTGATCGTCTGTTAGATAGACTAATAGTTCTGATGAAATAATAATCGTCTATATGAAAGGATATTTGTTCTAATGAAATAATTATCGTCTCTATGAAATGATAATCGTCTCTATGAAAGGATATTCGTTCTAATGAAATAATTATCGTCTCTATGAAATGATAATCGTCTCTATGAAAGGATATTCGTTCTAATGAAATAATTATCGTCTCTATGAAATGATAATCGTCTCTATGAAAGGATAATCGTTTAATGAAATAATATTCGTCTCTATGAAAGGATATTCATTCTAATGAAATAATTATCGTCTCTATGAAATGATAATCGTCTCTATGGAAGGATATTCGTTAAATGAAATAATAATCGTCTCTATGAAAGGATAATCGTTCTAATGAAATAATAATCGTCTCTATGAAAGGATATTCCTTCTAATGAAATACTAATCGTCTCTATGAAATGATAACCGTCTCTATCGTTTTAATGAATTAATAATCGTCTCTATGAAAGGATAATCGTTCTAATGAAAATATAATCGTCTCTTTGAAAGGATAATCGTTCTAATGAAATAATTATCGTCTCTATGAAATGATAATCGTCTCTATGAAAGGATAATCGTTCTAATGAAAAAATAATCGTCTCTTTGAAAGGATATTCGTTCTAATGAAATATAACAGTTCTGATGAAATAATTATAATAATAATAGGCACGATGACAGGAAATATATCCTGATGAAATATAACAGTGCTGATGGAATAATAATAGGCACGATGAAAGGATATTCGTTCTGGTGAAATATAACAGTTCAAATGGAATAATAATACTAATAGTCACGATGAAAATATAATCGTTCTAATGTAATAATAATAATAATCACAATGAAAAGATAATCGTTCCGATGAAATGAAATAGTCACAATAAAAAGATAATCGTTCTGATGAAATGACAATTGTCTTGATGTAACGATAATCGTTCTGATGAAATGACAATAGTCACTTTCAAACGATTATCGTTCTGATGAAATAATAATAGTCTCGATGTAACGATAATATTTTTGATTAAATAATGATTGCCTTGATGTAACGATAATCGTTCTGGTAAAATGACAATAGTCACGATAAAAAGATAATCGTTCTGATGAAATGACAATAGTCTCGATGTAACGATAACCGTTCTGATAAAATGACAATAGTCACAATGTAACGTTAGAAATCGTTAATTTCAGTGACATTTGTATTCGTGACCGCTGAAGTTGGCAGGCTCACAATTGACTTCACCAACCGTTACCATGACATCCATGACCCTGCCATTTCAGTTCTCACTCGGCGATCTAATGATTGTTTTTTCTCCCGCAACTAACACTTATCCTTTATATAATCGACATGTGACACTTCACCATATTCCATTTTCAGTAAACATACATGTACTTATTATCGGGCGCGGAGAAAATATGTGATTACCCCTTCCCCCCACTCTTGGGAATTAACACTAAGTTTAAATTAGTTTTTAATGATTTGTTTCTGAATGTTTTATATTTTAACACAGGCTGTCTTGACATAGTACAACCTTTCTATTTCTTTCCTAAATGAACTTGAAATGTTTTCCGCATTATTATTTCATATGTAATTTTCCTCTTGAAAATTAAAGATTAAAAGATTATATCGATTCTTAGCAATAATGTGGACATGAGAATTATTATAAAAAGTGTTCTTAATTAATAAAACATTGACTTACCTCCATTTATTGGTGATAATAAACGTTTATAACATTATAACAATCACAGCACTGCAATGTATCAAAAGCAAACAAAACCCGCGTATTCGACGGTAGTAAATTAGAGCGAAACGTGTTTATGCGAGAAGGCCTAGTAGGTTAGACTCTACCATTAAAACAATGTTTGTTGGTCGTTGGTAGTAATTGTAAACAAAGTATATTGCAGTAGGTTAGCCACTACCATTAAAACAGGGTTTGTTGGTCATAAATTAGAGCAAACTCTCGTGAGCTGGCCGGACAATACCATAGCAACAGGGTTTGTTGGACGCAAATATGAAAACATTCTGGTGAAGAAGATTCAATATAACATGGGAACGGGTTTGTTGGTCGTTAGCTAGATCAAACTGCATTGTAGAAGGTACAAACTACCTTATCGACAGGGTTTTTTATCGTAATTTAGACTAACATCTTGTGTAGTAAGTCTGTTGTAATATGTAAGACTTTATAATTGAAATAGGGTTTGTTGCTTGTAAATTGGACCAAAATCAATTGCAGCCGGTTAGACACTACCATTAAAACAAGTTTGTTGATGGTTGAATAGATAAACATATGGTGTAGTAAGTCTATTGTAGTAAGTTGGACTGTATAACTGAAACATGTTTATTGGACCAAAATCTATAGTAGCCCTTTAGACACTACCATTAAAACAAGGTTTTAGACCGACATCTATTTCTAATATTTCAATTTCTTATGAAGAATATGTTTTAGTTGGTAAGACACTAACGTTAAAACAGGATTAATTGATTTTTAATTGGAGCAAACTATGTGGTAGTCATTTCGACATCACTATTCAATTTTTCTCCACACAAGTGCAAAATGGTTACAGGCAATTTACTATTTCTTTACTTCATTGTGCAACAATTAGAAAACTTCGGACCTTGAGTTCTGCATATCATCAAGACTGTGTCTCCAAGCCAGGTACTAATGTTTAGATTCTATGTTACATAAGAACTGATCGGTAAGTTATTGTTTCACAACCGATGTATTACTAAAGTCAATATATTTAAACTTAAACGCTTAATATGTTCATAAAAATATACACACGATGGGACCATGAAATAATGATTGTGGAGGTTTATACAACTTATTTAAACTCGATTGCGAAGAAGGTTCAAAGATTATATGAACCGCTCTCGAGTCCGCTTCCTGGGTAGAACCAGTACTGAGTGTTTTCTATTGAGAGGCGTCGGGGCGAAACGGGGATCGAACACGTACCATTTGGCGTGAGCGGTTAATACTCTATCCACTTCACTACCACCCGCTCGTTTGTTGAGGCGTAATGGCGTTTCAATAAAAAAAATATATGACGGGTAAAAAAAGCTTGTTCTTTATATTAAAAAAAGGAAAACAACAACAACAACAACAACAACAACAACAACAACAACAACAACAACAACAACAAAACCACCACCACCACCATCTGCTATGTACAAGGAGGTCAATCTCATTAGGGAGTCACACTTGAAATACTTACTGATATAAACTGTATTCAGTTATAAAGTGAGGCGTTCGAATATTATTTCTACTCAAGTATGCACATTATTAAAGTAGCATTCTATAGCATGTTGTGTCTTACAGTGTATCATACATTCAGGCTAATAATATAACAACATAACAGAACCCATTACCCAAACACTTGATAGATTTTCAACGTTAATTAATATGATAAATATGACAAAATGTACCGGCAATTATTTTGACGGTGTCTACCCATCTAATCGAAAAAACAGACAGGTCCTGTATATAATGAAATTCCCCATCAAGTTACTAACTTGTGTATTTTTGTGAGATTTTACATAGAATAAAAGTAAACGAAGAGTAATCTTGACACATACATTATATTCATGTTAAGGGAGCACTCATTTTTGAATGAGTGAAGAATATATTGTAAGTATGGTTCACACACGTCTTGGCGATATATTTTTGAGAATGTAAATGTGATTTGAGAATGCCGATCATTTGCATGTGATTAACAGGAACAGAAACGTACATCATGTAGAACACCAATATCGTGTTGTTTAACAGAGCTGGCATAATCCTTGTCGTGACCGTGATAAGCTATACCGTGTCCGTGCTCCGGTATAGACATAGATAGCGGCAATGCCACCAATAAAAATAATATGTCTCAATTCCAATCAATATTTAACTGTTATCAAGTTAATACTGGTAGTATGGTTGGTGTTTTTTTATTATAATGTGTATATTCATTACATTGTTTTAAGTTACGAAACAGTATTTTATGCATGTATAATGCAACTTAATATTTCAAGACTAGTTTTAGACATATAAATATATGTTTCATGATTTATAGTGTCAATAATACAAATCGGATAGCAATCGAAATATTAAGAAATATAGTTTTTGAATGCAAATACTTGTTTCTTAATTCATCAAATAAGAAGCATTTTATAAATAAAGTTCGCAAGTTTACATCAGAATTGTGTAAATGCACTGAGAGGTGTCTTATTAATTGTAGTGATGATAATTACCAGTCAACATTAAGCTTCTAGAGATGAACATAGTGGCCTTAATATCATTATTGAAATACTTATTTTAAAATAAAAAGTGTGAAAAAAATGACATTAAACCAAAATTAGGATTTTCAGAGATGAAATGGATTTGTATTCTACAGAAGGTTCTGAAAACGTATATTAAATCTATTAAATTGACTGTGGTTATTCTCTATGGTTGGGAATATAAAGTTGGGATTTTTTTTAAATTATCTCCCTTTAACAACACTATATTATAAGTTCTTGCATTCTTCGACACACCAGTTACAAACACTTGTTACGAATTAAAACATCAGGAATTATAAAATTATCATCTAATGGATGGAACATGTTTATCTTTCTACTATAAAATGTAACAGTATTTTGAAATTATGCAGTTTTCTTACAAAATAAAGCATAGATTATTATTATTATTTACAATACGTGTTATCTTTATGCTTCATGCAAATCTTTCTTTGGACAGGATGAAATGCCACCGAAGCAGAAACAATGAGTAGTAGCAGACATCTTATCACAGCTGGTTCCAGTGCGGATCCAGTCTATTATCCAGGTCAGTGTTGAGGTTATTTTCACCTTGTGGTTATATCTAGGTCACCTTAGTTGCCAATGAAACTAAGTGGAGGAGGAACAAGAGGAACGTTGTCAAAATAACCTCAACACTGACCTGGATCATGGACTGGAGCCATCTGTAATAAGCCTAGTCTGCTACTACTACAGTGCATGTCCGCATCACCCAAGTGCATGTCCGCAGCATGGCAGTGAATGTCTGCAACATACAAGTACATGTCCGCATCACCCAAGCGCATGTTCACAGCACCCCAGTGCATGTCCGCAACATCCCCAGTGCACGTCCGAATCACCCAAGTGCATGACTGCAGCACCGCAGTGCATGTCCGCAGCATACCAGTGTATGTCCGCATCACCCGAATGCATGTTCGCAGCACCAAAGTGCATGTTCGCAGCATCCCCAGTGCATGTCCGAATCACCCAAGTGCATGTCCGCAGCTTCCCAAGTGCATACCCTGCAGCACCCCAGTGCATGCCCACAGCACCCCAGTGCACGTCCGCAGCACCCCAGTTCATGTCCGCAGCACTCCAGTGCATGTCTGCAGTATCCCCAGTACATGTCCACAGCACCCAGTGCATGTCCGCAGCACCCCAGCTCATGTCCACAGCACCCCCGTGCATGTCCGCAGCACCCCAGTTCATGTCTGCAGCACACCAGTGGATGTCCGAAGCATCCCAGTTCATGTCCACAGCACCCCAGTGCATCTCCGCAGCACCCAAGTGTATGTCCGTAGCACCCAAGTGCATGTCCGCAGCACCCCAGTGCATCTCCGCAGCACCCAAGTGTATGTCCGTAGCACCCCAGTGCATGTCCGCCTCATCCCAGTGCATGTCCGCAGCATCCCCAGTGGATGTCAGCAGCACCCCAGTACACGTCCGCAGCACCCGAGTGCATTTCCGCAGCATCCAAGTGCATGTCCGCATCACCCAAGTGCATGTCCGCAGCAACCCCAGTGCATGCCTGCAGCACCCCGGTGAATGTCCGCAGCACCCCAGTACATGACCGCAGCACCCAGTGCATTACGCAGCACCCCAGTGCATGCCCGTAGCACCCCAGTGTATGTCCGCAGCACCCTAGTGCATGTCCGCCTCACCTATGTGTATGTCCGCTGCATCCCCAGTGCATGTCCGCAGCACCCCAGTGCATGTCTGCAGCACCCCAATGCACGACAGCAGCATCAAAGTGCATGTCCGCAGCATCCCCAGTGCATGTCCGCAGCTCCCAAGTGCATGCCTACAGCACTCCAGTGTATGTCCACAACAGCCCAGTGCATGTCAGCAGCACCCCAGTGCAGCAATCGTAGATTAAAATAACAGTATTACTTGCATACGACGAAATAATTCTATCCACATTTCAAAGAATGAGGGCTTGTTTAGCCAATCCAATTGTTTTCCCGGTCAAATTCTGGCTGCAAGGTAAATGCAAATGTGGTGTGTTTAATAGTAATTATGGCGTTTAAATGCCCAAACCTGAATCATTATGCATTTCCATTTGCATATTCCATTAAGAAAATATCTGGAAAAAATGTTTTGAAATTTACCTTATATATAACTTATTTACTGTAATGTCTATAAAATTAACTATTGTAAAAATATATGTTTTAAATTTATGTTCGGATATATTAATGAAAATAACCAGTTCAAATGAATATTATTTTTTTTTTTTAAACTTGTGCAAGTTGGTCTGATTCTTATAACGTGCTGAACACCAAACCGGTAAAACCGCACCGATAAAAGCTTTGTTTTTAAAGAAAATATATGTCTTTTGTATAAATTTGTATTTATTTCATTGTTAAGGGTTCAGCAAATCATAATCTTGTTACAATTGTTTAAAAACAAGGTTATTTGAAAATGATTTACATAACTCAGCAGTAATTTGTAAAAAAAAAAATGCGAAAAATCGTCTAAAATGATAACTTTGAAGACCTTAATGGTTTTTATTTTTCAATATTTTTATTTGATATACAAATGGCAATGCGTGGTGATTACAAATTAGTGCATTAAAACACTGCAAACACATACCGCATTTGCCTTTAAAGGGATTATATTGGCAAGTAACACAAACATGATGTTTTCCTGTATGCAGTGTGCACAAAACAATGCTTATGTATTGACGTATAACCTTTATTTACTTAAAAGTTATCAAATAAACAGTAATTGAATATTGGCCAAAACTTTCATACGTCCTGCAATAAAGTATTGCGCAATGTTCACATTGAACTCCGTAAACTTCCCGAACAAAGCCTCGAAAACGAGATCGGGAACGAGTCTTCACGATGTTATCCGATGTTTGATCGGAAACCCGAAAGCAGTTCGTTGAAAATGGCAAATGTAAACAAAAACAAAAACGTTGCTTCAGAAACCCGGTGTTTGTAATAAAGAGGTTATGCAATTAGACACTTTAGACGCGTATATGTCTTAGTTATAAGTGTATCTCCATGCTGGTTGTGTGTATTTAGGACGGTGATATGCCAATATAATCCCTTTAAAATGCAGCCGAAAAATGGCTGGTCAGCCGGAACCTGGCCTGGTTTTAGTACCACCCCAATCCCATAAGGCGCTATTTTGAAAAGCAATGACGGCCTACTTATGGCAAATGCAAAGTGGTCGTGACGTCTCAATATGGCAGCGCCCACATTCAGTTTCTAAAGTGACACTCATGCGGCCTAACCAAAACTACTCCTGATAACACATTCCACATACAGTATACGACATATCATGTTCTATACTTTGAGGCTACGTATATGTTTGTTAATGATGATATGTGTTTTGGGTTGGAAGCCTCTATTTACTACATAACAAATAAGTATGTTGTGTTAATTTCTTGAAATCTTGAAGCTGGCACTGCGTTTTTCGTGAAACATAGACTACGGCTTATGTCGGTACATGTGGTGACCTTATCAACTGACTGTGTTGTGCGCGTTCAATGATTCCTTTGATCATATGTCAATTATAGGATCTGATATGTTAACTTAAGTGTATTTCCTTTAAAATATGCTTAATTTTTCTACACTAAACATTTTCTATATGAAAATGCATGCTTTTATGATTAAATATGTTACAGTTCTACATGTATATTCTTTATAAGTGTATATGTGTATCTGTAACTCTTTGCTTATAGTATTTAATTGATAGATAGATCACTCGAGTGGTATATGTTTAGATATAGTAATTACGACAGTATGATATGATATGATATGATATGATATGATATGATATGATATGATATGATATGATACATACCATATTGTTACACTGATATTTTTTTTCTCTTCAAATGTAACACACGATAATACATATATTCATTAAACATGGTCACTTTTGGAACATTTCATGCTAAAACAGTTTCTTATATTAGTCTTCGCTGGTTAAAATATTGAACAGTTATTTTACCAGTATACACGGCTACAAAGTATTTCCTGGTATATTCAAAACATGAATTTACAAAATCTCTTTCTTTTTTCAAAGTTCGGAGACTCCAACACGATCATTGATGTGGGGATTTTTTTGTGCCTGGTAATTGTTCTGTAATTCACATTCAATTAATACATACATAATAACTTTGATCTCATTATTTACTTGAATCTCGTTTGTGTCGTTTTCGGAATGAAGCATTAAAACACAACTTACTTCTTCTTTAAATTTAATAGATTAACAGCTGCAAAAAAACACAACCAAAAAACACAAAAAAAAACATTCACCCGCTAAGTGAAGACATTCTCTCGCTCTGATATGCCGTAACCTCTACATTCAACATCATTAGAACATATTTACTTGACGTCCCGCTGGTGTAGGTGCCAAGTATATAGTATTTTATGAATGAGCATAGCACTAATGGGGTTATTCATTTTTGTCTTCATCAATGAGAGCGGTCGCTGAGGCTGTACGTACGATTAATGTTGACATGTAGATCCAGTAGTTTCTATCTTTCCAACCTGATCACCGCTTCACTGATTATCTTCTCTATCATCTGCTGGCTCTTTTTGACTCTTTGAAGGATGTTGACTAGAACGTTTTCAGAAAGTCATGTTTACTTTTATTTTATATCTTCAACTGAAGTCCTATGTCTTATCATCTTTGTGGCAGTCTTATGATTATGGAAACATTCAACGTTATAACACAAAAAAACACACACGATATTTTGGCAGCATTTTTCTTATAAAGAAAAATTGGGGATATGAGTAATTTTAAGCGGTATAAATAATTTTTCAAATAAGAAAATATTGTTTTTTGTTTTCGAAAAGGTGTACATGTGTATGATAGTAGGTATTTTTAAACTTATACATAGCTCTCATTATTTTCTGTTATAAACACTTTTGAAGTATTAACATCAAAACATGCATCATGGTAACTTGACAAATACTTCTTTAAATTGCACAGAGGTGATGCTTTCCTTTATATATTTTCAAAGTGCTTTCATGGAACCTAAACAAAACTAAAACATGAAATGTCTAATTATCTCAAATTAAATTTGTTATGGGTTTTGATTAAAAATATCATATTACAAAGTGAGTGGGTTAAAAAAATATGACATTTGAATGGCCATAGCAGACTGGCATACCAATTAATCGTTACTTACTTGTATATTGTATCTAGTACTTTCAATTACGGGTTTAGAATAGATATAAATATATTCTAAAACTGTAAAAATCACTCACAACGATTTGATAACGTGGCTCTGACATTTATTCGGCGTTTCTTTATCATTTAAGTATATTATTCCTCATTTACTAGTTTCCTTTCTTTGACGTCACATCCGGTATGTAAGTGATGATTTACCTGAGCTACTGACCTGCGTGGAATTAAATCTAAGAAAAAATAATCTTCTTCCAGCCAGTGGTTCAGCACCAGTAGAGACGCTAATCTGCCGATGCTGTCCAATGACTTAATAATCTTCTGTTCCTGCTCGCCAAATTGCTATAAGCAAAGTGCAAGGGTAAATAAAAACTTACGACTAGATTCTGAATATATTTCATTAAAAGCCAGTCGGCGAAGAGGGGATGGTGGCGGGTTGATGAAAAATGCGACTGCTAAAATGTCTTGATGTTTCTGTGTTGGATATGAACGGTAAGGGGTGGCATGATATCTTCTTTGTGGGTACTAAATGCAATGGCAACTTAATACCGACAAGGACGTGCGACCATGTCATTTTATTTTACCATAAAATGACTATAATGTAATATATAATCGATAACATTATATTATAATGTGCGTAGAATGTTATATATGACTATACAACTAACATTCTCACATAACATAACTAATTAAAAATTTCACTAATACATTTCTGTAATTTAACATTCCCACAGCAAAAGATCCGCCGCTCTATCAACTTAAATTCTATTGCAGAAACCCACAATTGTTACTGATAGTGTAACAGATTAATACATATTTTTTATGATTTTGCTGTGTTAATAAAAATTTTGTTTCAACATACTTTAGTCCTAGGTTGTACTAAATATTCTACCGATTATCTTTATATAATACCGAAGAATGACGAAATAGGCCGAGTATGTACGATTGCTTCATTTTAGTGCAATATTCTATTGTTGTATTTAGCATTTTGTTTGTTTTGATTTTTTTATGTATAATTATTTCTGACAGTAAAAGTTTGGGAACATTCTGTTAGATGGAATAACAAACACGTATGTGTGTAAAAGTAAGATGGATATCACGACGGGATATGGATTCTTGCCAGATGTAGCTCATCAAAAATAAATTAGAAAGCAACAACTCATAATTTAACCTCTCTTTAGGTAAGTGGAAGAGGAAAATTACTGGCCTGTTTTTGTGTGTGGAAAATATTTATGAACTTGCTGAGTGGAATAGGTTTTTATAGATCCTCAGATACTGCTGTAAATTGCTAACAGTGATAAAGTTGTAAGAGAAAATTGATTAAATATACAAGCACAACGGTTTATATCAAAATAATTACAAAAATAAGAAACTCAATGACGAACACATGGCACCATGCTCATAGCAAACATTGATTACATTAGAATAAACCTCAAACAATATTAGGAATAATGGAAATGAGGCCAAATCAAACACTCATTACATAAGCATCAACCTAAAACAATATCAAGAATAATTGAAATAAGCCCAAATCAAACATTGATTACATCATAATCAACATAAAACAATATTAAGAAGGATTGAAATAAGGCTAAATCAAACATTGATTACATTAGCCTAAACCTAAACCTATATTAAGAATAATTGACAAAAGGTCATATCAAACGCTAATTACATCAGCATGAACACTAAAACAATATTATAAATAATGAAATAAGTCAAAATCAAGCACTAATTACATCAGCCTAAACCTAAACCAATATAAAGAATAATTAAAAAAAAGTCAAATCAAACGCTAATTACATCATCTGAACCTAAAACAAAAAGCTTAAATCAAACACTAAATACATCAGCATCAACCTAAATCAATATTAATAAGAATTGAAATAAGTCCAATTCAAACACTAATTACCTCAGAATAAACCTTAAACAATATTAAGAATAACTGAAATAAGTTAAAATCAAATACTAATAACATCAGCATAAACCATAACAATATTAAGACTAATTGAAATAAGTCTAAATCAAACACCAACTACATCAGCATAAACCTAAAATAATATTAAGACTAATTGAAATAAATCCAAATCAAACACTAACTACATCAGCATAAACCTAAAATAATATTAAGATCAATTGAAATAAGTCCATATTAAGCACTAACTACATCAGCATAAACCTAAAATGATATAAAGAATAATTGAAATAATTCCCAATCAAACACTAATCACATCAGCATAGCCCTAAAATAATATTAAAAATAATTGAAATAAGTCCAAATCAAACAATAATTACATCAGCATAAACCTAAACCAGTATCAAGAATAATTGAAATAAGTCCAAATCAAGCACTAATTATTGCATCAGCATAAACATAAACCAATATTAAGAATAATTGAAAAAATGTCAAATCAAACATTTATTACATCAGCATCAACGTAAAACAATATTAAACAAGCATAGAGAAGTGCCAATAACTGCTATCACATTGAAAGGCCAATGGCAAAGATTAAATTAAAACGTTTGGTTTGCGAAAAAATACTCATTAAAAAAAACCATTAACAACACAATACAAACACACACTACAAAGCGGGAATTGCAACAATCTCACCAGCATAAATATTCGGTATTATTTCGATGTAATGGATGTGACGTCAACACAAGGATTCATTTCGCTATAACTGTTAAGTCGTCGATAAGTTGGGATGTTGCTGTCTTTCAAGTTGTCGAAGAAGCGGGATGTTGCTGTCTTTCAAGTTGTCGGTGAGGCGGGATGTTGCTGTCCTCCAAATCGTTGATGACGCGGGATGTTACTGTCCTTCAAGTCGTCGGTGAAGCGGGATGTTACTGTCCTTCAAGTCGTCAATGAAACAGGATGTTACTGTCCTCTTAGTCGTCGATGAAGCGGGATGTTACTGTCCTTCAAGTCGTTGATGAATCGGGATGTTACTGTCCTTTAAGTCGTCAATGAAGCGGGGTGTTGCTGTCCTTCAATCAATGATGAAGCAGGATGTTCCTGTCCTTCAAATCATCGATGAAGCGGGATGTTACTGTCTTTCAAATCGTCGGTGAAACGGGATGTTGCTGCCCTTCAATCATTGATGAAGCAGGATGTTACTGTCCATCAAGACAGCGGTGAAGCGGGATGTTGCTGTCCATCAAATCGTTGATGAAGCGGGATGTTACTGTCCTTCAAGTCGTCGGTGAAGCGGGATGTTACTGTCATTCAAGTCGTCAGTGAAGCGGGATGTTACTGTCCTTCAAATCGTAGATGAAGCGGAATGTTACTGTCCTTCAAATCGTTGATGAAGCGGGATGTTTCTGTCCTTCGAATCGTCGATGATGCGGGATGTTACTGTCCTTCAAGTCATCGATGAAGCACGATGTAACTGTCCTTTAAATCATTGATGTAGCGGGATGTTACTGTCCTTCAAGTCGTTGATGAAGCGGATGTTACTGTCCTTCAAATCATCGATAAAACGGGATGTTACTGTCCTACTAATCGTTGATGAAACGGGATGTGACTGTCCTTCAAATCGTTGATGAAGCGGAATGTTGGTGTCCTTTTAATCGTTGATGAAGCGGGATGTTGCTGTCCTTTAAATTGTTGGTGAAGCGGAATGTTGCTGTCCTTTAAATCGTTGATGAAGCGGGATGTTACTGTCCTTCAAATCGTTAATGAAGCAGTATGTAACTGTCCTTCAAGTCGTTGATGAAGCGGATGTTACTGTCCTTCAAATCGTTTATGAAGCGGGATGTTTCTGTCCTTTAAGTCGTCGGTGAAACGGGATGTTACTGTCCTTCAAGTCGTTGATGTAGCGGGTGTAACTATTCTTCAAATCATCAATGTAACGGGAAGTGTGTCAGCATAACTTCCATTTGAGGCTTTATATACAATATGTGTATTTGTGTGACAATTTCATTGCTTCAATTGGAAGTGTGTCTGCATAACTTCCATTTGAGACTTTATATACAATATGTGTATTTGTGTGACAATTTCATTACTTCAATTGGAAGTGTGTCTGCATAACTTCCATTTGAGGTTTTATATACAATATGTGTATTGGTGTGGCAATTTCATTGCTTCAATTGGAAGTGTGTCTGCATAACTTCCATTTGAGGCTTTATATACAATATGTGTATTGGTGTAACAATTTCATTGCTTCAATTGGAAGTGTGTCTGCATAACTTCCATTTGAGGCTTTATATACAATATGTGTATTGGTGTGACAATTGCATTGCTTCAATTGGAAGTGTGTCTGCATAACTTCCATTTGAGGCTTTATATACAATATGTGTATTGGTGTGACAATTTCATTGTTTCCATTGAAAGTGTATCTGCATAACTTCCATTTGAGACTTTATATACAATATGTGTATTGGTGTGACAATTTCATTACTTCAATTGGAAGTATGTCTGCATAACTTCCATTTGAAGCTTTATATACAATATGTGTATTGGTGTGACAATTTCATTGTTTCCATTGAAAGTGTGTCTGCATAACTTCCATTTGAGGCTTTATATACAATATGTGTATTGGTGTGACAATTTCATTGCGGTAATTGGAAGTGTCTGCATAACCTTCATTTGAGAATTTGTATACAATATGTGTATTGGTGTGACAATTTCATTGCTTCCATTGAAAGTGTGTCTGCATAACTTCCATTTGAGGCTTTATATACAATATGTGTATTGGTGTGACAACACCATTGCTTCCATTGGAAGTGTGTCTGCATAACCTTCATTTGAGGCTTTATATATAATATGTGTATTGGTGTGACAATTTCATTGCTTCAATTGGAAGTGTGTCTGCATAACCTTCATTTGAGGCTTTATATACAATATGTGTATTTGTGTGACAATTTCATTGCTTCCATTGAAAGTGTGTCTGCATAACTTCCATTTGAGGCTTCATACAATATGTGTATTGGTGTGACAATTTCATTGCTTCCATTGAAAGTGTGTCTGCATAACCTCCATTTGAGGCTTTATATACAATATGTGTATTGGTGTGACAATTTCATTGCTTCCATTGAAAGTGTGTATTCATAACCTCCATTTGAGGCTTTATATACAATATGTGTATTGGTGTGACAATTTCATTGCTTCCATTGAAAGTGTGTATTCATAACCTCCATTTGAGGCTTTATATACAATATGTGTATTGGTGTGACAATTTCATTGCTTCCATTGAAAGTGTGTATTCATAACTTCCATTTGAGGTTTTATATACGATATGTGTATTGGTATGACAAATTCATTGCTTTCATTGAAAGTGAGTCTGCATAACCTCCATTTGAGGTTTTATATACAATATGTGTATTGGTGTGACAATTACATTGCTTCAATTGAAAGTGTGTCTGCATAACCTCCATTTGAGGCTTTATATACAATATGTGTATTGGTGTGACAATTTCATTGCTTCCATTGAAAGTGTGTATTCATAATCTCCATTTGAGGCTTTATATACAATATGTTTATTGGTGTAACAATTTCATTGCTTAAATTGAAAGTGTGTCTGCATAACTTCCATTTGAGGCTTTATATACAATATGTGAATTGGTGTGACAATTTCATTGCTTCAATTGGAAGTGTGTCAGCATAACTTCCATTTGAGGTTTTATATTTAATATGTGTATTGGTGTGACAATTTCATTGCTTACATTGGAAGTGTGTCAGCATTACCTCCATTTGAGGCTTTATATACAATATGTGTATTGATGTGACAATTTCATTATTTCAATTTGCAGTGTGTCAGCATAACCTCCAATTGAGGCTTTATATACAATATGTGTATTGGTGTGACAATTTCATTGCTTCAATTGGAAGTGTGTCTGCATAACTTCCATTTGAGGCTTTATATACAATATGTGTATTGGTGTGACAATTTCATTGCTTCAATTGGAAGTGTGTCAGCATAACCTCCATTTGAGGCTTTATATTTAATATTTGTATTGGTGTGACAATTTCATTGCTTCCATTGGAAGTGTCAGCATAACCTCCATTTGAGACTTTATATACAATATGTGTATTGGTGTGACAATTCAATTATTTCAATTGGCAGTGTGTCAGCATAACCTCCAATTGAGGCTTTTTATACAATAAGTGTATTGGTGTGATAATTTCATTGCTTCCATTGGAATTATGTCTGCATAACCTCCATTTGATACTTTATATACAATATGTGTATTGGTGTGACAATTTCATTATTTCAATTGGCAATGTGTCAGCATAACCTCCATTTGAGACTTTATATACAATATGTGTATTGGTGTGAAAATTTCAATATTTCCATTGGAATTGTGTCAGCATAACTTCCAATTGAGGCTTTATATACAATATGTGTATTGGTGTGACAATTTCATTGCTTCCATTGGAAGTGTGTCTGCATAACCGCCATTTGAGGCTTTACATACAATATGTGTATTGGTATGACAATTGCATTGCTTCAATTTGAAGTGTGTCTGCATAACCGCAATTTGAGGCTTTATATACATTATGTGTATTGGTGTAACAATTTCATTGCTTCAACTGGCAGTGTGTCTACATAACCTCCATTTGAGGCTTTATATACAATAGGTGTATTGGTGTGACAATTTCATTACTTCAATTGGAAGTGTGTCTGCACAACCTCCATTTGAGGCTTTATATACAATATGTGTATTGGTGTGACAATTTCATTGCTTCCATTGAAAGTTTGTCTGCATTACCTCCATTTGAGACTTTATATACAATATGTGTATTAGTGTGACAATTTCATTGCTTCCATTGGAAGTGTGTCTGCATAACTTCCATTTGAGGCTTTATATACAATATGTGTATTGGTGTGACAATTTCATTGCTTCCATTGAAAGTTTGTCTGCATTACCTCCATTTGAGACTTTATATACAATATGTGTATTGGTGTGACAATTTCATTGCTTCCATTGGCAGTGTGTCTGGATAACTTCTATTTGAGGCTTTATATACAATATGTGTATTGGTGTGACAATTTCATTTCTTCAATTGGAAGTGTGTCTGCATAACAGCCATTTGAGGCTTTATATACAATTTGTGTATTGGTGTGACAATTTCATAACTTCAATTGGAAGTTTGTCAGCATAACCTCTATTTGACGCTTTATATACAATATGTGTATTGGTGTGACAATTTCATTGCTTCCATTGGAAATGTGTCTGCATTATCTCCATTTGGTACTTTATATACAATATGTGTATTGGTGTGACAATTTCATTACTTTAATTGGCAGTGTGTCAGCATAACCTCCATTTGAGGTTTTATATACAATATGTGTATTGGTGTGACAATTTCATTACTTCAACTGGCAGTGTGTCAGCATAACTTTCATTTGAGGCTTTATATACAATATCTGTATTGGTGTGAAAATGTCATTGTTTCAATTGGAAGTTTGTCTGCATTACCTCCATTTGAGACTTTATATACTATATGTGTATTGGTGTGACAATTTCATTACTTCAATTGGCAATGTGTCAGCATAACCTCCCATTGAGGCTTTATATACAATATGTGTATTGGTGTGACAATTTCCTTGCTTCAATTGGAAGTGTGTCTGCATAACTTCCATTTGAGGCTTTATATACAATATGTGTATTGGTGTGACAATTCCATTGCTTCCATTGGAAGTGTGTCTGCATAACTTCCATTTGAGACTTTATATACAATATGTGTATTGGTGTGACAATTCCATTGCTTCCATTGGAAGTGTGTCTGCATAACTTCCATTTGAGACTTTATATACAATATATGTATTATTGTGACAATTTCATTGCTTCCATTGGAAGTGTGTCTGCATAACTTCCATTTGAGGCTTTATATACAATATGTGTATTGGTGTGACAATTTCATTGCTTCCATTGAAAGTTTGTCTGCATTACCTCCATTTGAGACTTTATATACAATATGTGTATTGGTGTGACAATTTCATTGCTTCCATTGGCAGTGTGTCTGCATAACTTCTATTTGAGGCTTTATATACAATATGTGTATTGGTGTGACAATTTCATTTCTTCAATTGGAAGTGTGTCTGCATAACCGCCATTTGAGGCTTTATATACAATTTGTGTATTGGTGTGACAATTTCATTACTTCAATTGGAAGTTTGTCAGCATAACCTCTATTTGAGGCTTTATATACAATATGTGTATTGGTGTGGCAATTTCATTGCTTCCATTGGAAATGTGTCTGCATTATCTCCATTTGGTACTTTATATACAATATGTGTATTGGTGTGACAATTTCATTACTTTAATTGGCAGAGTGTCAGCATAACCTCCATTTGAGGTTTTATATACAATATGTGTATTGGTGTGACAATTTCATTTCTTCAATTGGCAGTGTGTCAGCATAACCTCCCATTGAGGCTTTTTATACAATATGTGTATTGGTGTAACAATTTCATTGCTTCCATTGGAAGTGTGTCTGCATAACTTCCATTTGAGGCTTTATATACAATATGTGTATTGGTGTGACAATTCCATTGCTTCCATTGGAAGTGTGTCTGCATAACTTCCATTTGAGGCTTTATATACAATATGTGTATTGGTGTGACAATTTCATTGCTTCCATTGGAAGTGTGTCTGCATAACTTCCATTTGAGGCTTTATATACAATATGTGTATTGTGTGACAATTCCATTGCTTCCATTGGAAGTCTGTCTGCATAACCTCCATTTGAGGCTTTATATACAATATGTGTATTGTGTGACAATTTCATTGCTTCCATTGGAAGTGTGTCTGCATAACCTCCATTTGAGGTTTTATATACAATATGTGTATTGTGTGACAATTTCATTGCTTCAATTGGCAGTGTGTCAGCAAAACCTCCATTTGAGGTTTTATATACAATATGTGTATTGGTGTGACAATTCCATTGCTTCCATTGGAAGTGTGTCTGCATAACTTCCATTTGAGGCTTTATATACAATATGTGTATTGGTGTGACAATTCCATTGCTTCCATTGGAAGTGTGTCTGCATAACTTCCATTTGAGGCTTTATATACAATATGTGTATTGTGTGACAATTCCATTGCTTCCATTGGAAGTCTGTCTGCATAACCTCCATTTGAGGCTTTATATACAATATGTGTATTGTGTGACAATTTCATTGCTTCCATTGGAAGTGTGTCTGCATAACCTCCATTTGAGGTTTTATATACAATATGGGTATTGGTGTGACAATTTCATTGCTTCCATTGGAAGTGTGTCTGCATAACCTCCATTTGAGGCTTTATATACAATATGGGTATTGATGTGACAATTTCATTGCTTCAATTGGAAGTGTGTCAGCAAAACCTCCATTTGAGGCTTTATATACAATATGTGTATTGGTGTGACAATTTCATTGCTTCAATTGGAAGTGTGTCTGCATAACCTCCATTTGAGGCTTTATATACAATATGTGTATTGGTATGACAATTTCATTGCTTCCATTGGAAGTGTGTCTGCATAACCTCCATTTGAGGTTTTATATACAATATGGGTATTGTGTGACAATTTCATTGCTTCAATTGGAAGTGTGTCAGCAAAACCTCCATTTGAGGCTTTATATACAATATGTGTATTGGTGTAACAATTTCATTGCTTCCATTGGAAGTGTGTCTGCATAACTTCCATTTGAGGCTTTATATATAATATGTGTATTGTGTGACAATTCCATTGCTTCCATTGGAAGTCTGTCTGCATAAACTCCATTTGAGGCTTTATATACAATATGTGTATTGTGTGACAATTCCATTGCTTCCATTGGAAGTGTGTCTGCATAACCTCCATTTGAGGCTTTATATACAATATGTGTATTGTGTGACAATTCCATTGCTTCCATTGGAAGTGTGTCTGCAAAACCTCCATTTGAGGCTTTATATACAATATGTGTATTGGTGTAACAATTTCATTGCTTCCATTGGAAGTGTGTCTTCATAACTTCCATTTGAGGCTTTATATACAATATGTGTATTGTGTGACAATTCCATTGCTTCCATTGGAAGTCTGTCTGCATAACCTCCATTTGAGGCTTTATATACAATATGTGTATTGTGTGACAATTCCATTGCTTCCATTGGAAGTGTGTCTGCATAACCTCCATTTGAGGCTTTATATACAATATGGGTATTGATGTGACAATTTCATTGCTTCAATTGGAAGTGTGTCAGCAAAACCTCCATTTGAGGCTTTATATACAATATGTGTATTGGTGTGACAATTTCATTGCTTCCATTGGAAGTGTGTCTGCATAACTTCCATTTGAGGCTTTATATACAATATGTGTATTGTGTGACAATTCCATTGCTTCCATTGGAAATCTGTCTGCATAACCTCCATTTGAGGTTTTATATACAATATGTGTATTGTGTGACAATTCCATTGCTTCCATTGGAAGTCTGTCTGCATAACCTCCATTTGAGGCTTTATATACAATATGTGAATTGGTGTAACAATTTCATTGCTTCCATTGGAAGTGTGTCTGCATAACTTCCATTTGAGGTTTTATATACAATATGTGTATTGTGTGACAATTCCATTGCTTCCATTGGAAGTCTGTCTGCATAACCTCCATTTGAAGCTTGATATACAATATGTGTATTGTGTGACAATTCCATTGCTTCCATTGGAAGTCTGTCTGCATAACCTCCATTTGAGGCTTTATATACAATATGTGTATTGTGTGACAATTTCATTGCTTCCATTGGACGTGTGTCTGCATAACCTCCATTTGAGGCTTTATATACAATATGTGTATTGGTGTAACAATTCCATTGCTTCCATTGGAAGTGTGTCTGCATAACCTCCATTTGAGACTTTATATACAATATGGGTATTGATGTGACAATTTCATTGCTTCAATTGGAAGTGTGTCAGCAAAACCTCCATTTGAGGCTTTATATACAATATGTGTATTGGTGTAACAATTTCATTGCTTCCATTGGAAGTGTGTCTGCATAACTTCCATTTGAGGCTTTATATACAATATGTGTATTGTGTGACAATTCCATTGCTTCCATTGGAAGTCTGTCTGCATAACCTCCATTTGAGGCTTTATATACAATATGTGTATTGTGTGACAGTTCCATTGCTTCCATTGGAAGTCTGTCTGCATAACCTCCATTTGAGGTTTTATATACAATATGTGTATTTCATTGCTTCAATTGGAATTGTGTCTGCATAACTTCCATTTGAGACTTGATATACAATATGTGTATTGTGTGACAATTTCATTGCTTCCATTGGAAGTGTGTCTGCATAACCTCCATTTGAGACTTTATATACAATATGTGTATTGTGTGACAATTTCATTGCTTCCATTGGTAGTGTGTCTGCATAACTTCCATTTGAGGCTTTATATACAATATGTGTATTGTGTGACAATTCCATTGCTTCCATTGGAAGTGTGTCTGCATAACCTCCATTTGAGGCTTTATATACAATATGTGTATTGTGTGACAATTCCATTGCTTCCATTGGAAGTGTGTCTGCATAACCTCCATTTGAGGTTTTATATACAATATGTGTATTTGTGTGACAATTTCATTGCTTCAATTGGAATTGTGTCTGCATAACTTCCATTTGAGGTTTTATATACAATATGTGTATTGTGTGACAATTCCATTGCTTCCATTGGAAATCTGTCTGCATAACCTCCATTTGAGGTTTTATATACAATATGTGTATTTGTGTGACAATTTCATTGCTTCCATTGGAAGTGTGTCTACATAACCTCCATTTGAGGCTTTATATACAATATGTGTATTGATGTGACAATTTCATTGCTTCCATTGGAAGTGTGTCTGCATAACCTCCATTTGAGGCTTTATATACAATATGTGTATTGATGTGACAATTTCATTGCTTCCATTGGAAGTCTGTCTGCATAACCTCCATTTGAGGCTTTATATACAATATGTGTATTGATGTGACAATTTCATTGCTTCCATTGGAAGTCTGTCTGCATAACCTCCATTTGAGGCTTGATATACAATATGTGTATTTGTGTGACAATTTCATTGCTTCCATTGGAAGTCTGTCTGCATAACCTCCATTTGAGGCTTTATATACAATATGTGTATTGATGTGACAATTTCATTGCTTCCATTGGAAGTCTGTCTGCATAACCTCCATTTGAGGCTTTATATACAATATGTGTATTGATGTGACAATTTCATTGCTTCCATTGGAAGTCTGTCTGCATAACCTCCATTTGAGGCTTTATATACAATATGTGTATTGTGTGACAATTTCATTGCTTCCATTGGAAGTGTGTCTGCATAACCTCCATTTGAGGCTTTATATACAATATGTGTATTTGTGTGACAATTTCATTGCTTCCATTGGAAGTCTGTCTGCATAACTTCCATTTGAGGCTTTATATACAATATGTGTATTGGTGTGACAATTTCATTGCTTCAATTGGAAGTGTGTCAGCATAACCTCCATTTGAGGCTTAATATACAATATGTGTATTGTGTGACAATTCCATTGCTTCCATTGGAAGTGTGTCTGCATAACTTCCATTTGAGGCTTTGTATACAATATGTGTATTGGTGTAACAATTTCATTGCTTCAATTGGCAGTGTGTCTGCATAACCTCCATTTGAGGCTTTATATACAATATGTGTATTGGTGTGACAATTTCATTGCTTCAATTGGAAGTGTGTCAGCAAAACCTCCATTTGAGGCTTTATATACAATATGTGTATTGGTGTAACAATTTCATTGCTTCCATTGGAAGTGTGTCTGCATAACTTCCATTTGAGGCTTTATATACAATATGTGTATTGTGTGACAATTCCATTGCTTCCATTGGAAGTCTGTCTGCATAACCTCCATTTGAGGCTTTATATACAATATGTGTATTGTGTGACAATTCCATTGCTTCCATTGGAAGTCTGTCTGCATAACCTCCATTTGAGGTTTTATAAACAATATGTGTATTTGTGTGACAATTTTATTGCTTCAATTGGAATTGTGTTTGCATAACTTCCATTTGAGGCTTTATATACATTATGTGTATTGTGTGACAATTCCATTGCTTCCATTGGAAGTCTGTCTGCATAACCTCCATTTGAGGTTTTATATACAATATGTGTATTTGTGTGACAATTTCATTGCTTCAATTGGAATTGTGTCTGCATAACTTCCATTTGAGGCTTTATATACAATATGTATATTGTGTGACAATTCCATTGCTTCCATTGGAAGTCTGTCTGCATAACCTCCATTTGAGGCTTTATATACAATATGTGTATTGTGTGACAATTCCATTGCTTCCATTGGAAGTCTGTCTGCATAACCTCCATTTGAGGTTTTATATACAATATGTGTATTTGTGTGACAATTTCATTGCTTCAATTGGAATTGTGTCTGCATAACTTCCATTTGAGGCTTTATATACAATATGTGTATTGTGTGACAATTCCATTGCTTCCATTGGAAGTCTGTCTGCATAACCTCCATTTGAGGTTTTATATACAATATGGGTATTTGTGTGACAATTTCATTGCTTCAATTGGAATTGTGTCTGCATAACTTCCATTTGAGGCTTTATATACAATATGTATATTGTGTGACAATTCCATTGCTTCCATTGGAAGTCTGTCTGCATAACCTCCATTTGAGGCTTTATATACAATATGTGTATTGGTGTGACAATTTCATTGCTTCAATTGGAAGTGTGTCTGCATAACTTCCATTTGAGGCTTTATATACAATATGTGTATTGGTGTGACAATTTCATTGCTTCAATTGGAAGTGTGTCTGCATAACTTCCATTTGAGGCTTTATATACAATATGTGTATTGGTGTGACAATTTCATTGCTTCAATTGGAAGTGTGTCTGCATAACTTCCATTTGAGGCTTTATATACAATATGTGTATTTGTGTGACAATTTCATTGCTTCAATTGGAAGTGTGTCTGCATAACCTCCATTTGAGGCTTTATATACAATATGTGTATTGGTGTGACAATTTCATTGCTTCAATTGGAAGTGTGTCTGCATAACTTCCATTTGAGGCTTTATATACAATATGTGTAATGGTGTGACAATTGCATTGCTTCATTTGGAAGTGTGTCTGTATAAATTCTATTTGAGGCTTTATATACAGTATGTGTATTGGTGTGACAATTTCATTGCTTCAATTGGAAGTGTGTCTGCATAACTTCCATTTGAGGTTTTATATACAATATGTGTATTAGTGTGACAATTTCATTGCTTCAATTGGAAGTGCGTCAACTTGGAAGGGTCCTCCGTAGGCGAGTGGTCTAAGGCGCCATCTCAAGATTGCTTGTGGAGAAGAAATTTATAAGGTTTTATCTTCCGTTTTAATCCATATTGATACCTAAACGTATGTGTTTATATGTACATTTGAATGAATAAATATGTTTAACCAAGATCGCTTACTTATCGAGTTCTGCTCGATCCAAAATCTTTGTGTGAGAATGTTTGCCAGTTACTTGCAGTAGGATTGTGGTTCTATTCATATTCATTCTGAGGTCTTCCTTCACCAATAAAACTGTAGATAACTTGAAATGTGTTGAAAATGGCGTTTAATCCCGTTCACAAAAAAAGAAAAGAAAAAATGTCAGCCAACACTCCATTTGAGGCTCGGTATGTGGTACAGTTGATACCATTTAGTGTTTGTCTAGGACTTAAAAAGCATTTGTTTCTAATTTTATCCAAGTCATTAGGTACAGGCACAAAGTTCCACGTATGTAACTCGGCTGTTCCTTCTGTAAGACTGGAGTCATTTGCATTCATTTCATGTCCATGCCGCATAAGGCAGTATAGCGCAATTACAACAACTTGTAGTGATCATATTGTGAGAACGATTTTGAGGAATGTTAATAAACTTTAGAGTGATATATATATTATATAATCTATAATATAATTTTAATTATTATATATCATACATAGTTTTACATTATAAGTGAAGCATTATTTTTAACAAATATATTATAATTGAAGCAATTTCCCTAAAATGTTCCTGACTACACAGTTGTTAATACATTGAGTTGAAGTCCGGAGTTGCAATGGTTGTGATTTATTTAAACCCGTCTACAATAATAGACTTGCCGATTAAAGACAAAATCTGGTTGTTGAATTTATCAAACTCGATGGAAAAATGATATAATGATACGATGATCAATAGGACTTTGCATAATACATTTGGCAAACTCGCTAAATTCAATACTAAAATAGCATTGATGTAAAATCCTTTATTATACATTACTTTGTGTGGTTATCACATAACTGATTTTCTTTCTCAGGTCGGATTCAACTTTGAGGATGCAAAATAAAATGCATTTGGTACTCGTCCAATACAGGCAAACATTAAGTTACGAAACAGACTTTTATGTGGAGTGATTAATGTTGTAGATGCAATCTGTTGTAATTGTTCTAACGGATATTAACCCTTTACTTCATATAGACGCCTTTGGACACCTAATATAGACGCCTTTGGACACCTCTAATAGAGACGCCTTTGGACACCTAATATAGACGCCTTTGGACACCTGTAATATAGACGCCTTTGGACACTTCTAATATAGACGCCTTTGGATACCTTATATAGACGCCTTTGTACACCTCTAATATAGACGCCTTTGGACACCTCTAATATAGACGCCTTTGGACACCAAATATAGAAGGCTTTTGCATTATTGGGTGAATTATGTTTATATTAACTGACAGAGTTGAATACAGTGCAGGAAGTGTTCAGTTTGCTCGTTACGAGCAATCTGAACTCTTCCTGCACTGTTTTCAAAGGCCTTCTGTGATTGGTGCGGGAAAACGCGTATCTATGGAGTAAAGGGTTAAAATAAGTATTTTTCAAGACACAACCGTTTCAGTTATATCAAGTTGTAACCTATTTTGCAATGAAACAAGCATTGTTACTGGTAATTAATTATCCTTATATACTTAATACCGCTATATACATATTACCGCGAATGCCCATATAATAACATTATTTCACACATGTGCACTTAGAATTTTTAACCTGAGGACAGTGTGACAATTGAATTGGATGGATGCACTTAAAATACTGTAAGATTTCTTGGAAGGGGGGTCAACATTTTTGTGTTCCGTTTTAGAAAAACTAGAATCAGTGCAAGCATTCTTAAGTGAACAAACTCACTGTTTATGTTGATTTGAATCTTTAATTATATTTTCATACATTATTTGCTTAAGATCATTTGAAAGCATAGTCCAGTACCAGTATTTTGTTCTGGTGACTCCATTTCTAGCCGTATGAATAGCCGATTTGCGGTAATATGTATATTAGGAAAAAATAAAACTGGCTGTCTGCATATCATAAATGAACCACGTTTTTCCATGATTTTTTAAAGGTATATTTAAAAGAAATAATTTTTAAAAGGATTATTCAGGACAATAAAGTAACTTTATTACTGTTTATTATTGATGTCATCATCTACATGATTGATAAAATTTTAGAATCGCGGTAATGGGTATAACCAGTATAATACGGCTTTAAATTCATAACTAATTTCCTTATGTGTTCTTTAATACAAGTCTCATTATGGAGACCTGTTAAATCCCAAATACACGTAATAAGGAGCTTAACCTTCCTAATCATTAAGGTACACGTGTAAAAAATGAAAAATAACAAATAGATAAATGTGAAGCATCTTTTCAAAATGTTCATTTTGTTTTTCTAATGCACTATCGACCTAGCCAAAAAGTAATCCAGGCTGAAACAGCGTTGATTTCCTCTTTTCTCATAAAATGTGTTTTTGCAAGTTTATACGCGCTCTGAATATCTTTGTACGCTGGCAAAACATCAACTATAGAGCACATAAAACGAAAGGAGAACAACATTAGTTTTTTTACATGACACTATTTTCACCGAGATAATTTCGTTTAATTTCGTGTAATGGAGGTTTATGGTATTTACCGTTCCGGTTGCTTCCATCAATAGTGTACTTTCAGGAGTATCATCACTATTGGCTCCCTTGAATGTACCGGACAGATGAAGCTGGTAGCAGTAAAAGAATATTGCAGTTTATCGCATAACGCATGAGCGACCGAACCCTATATAAGGGCGAGTTAAGAAATTGACTCTGAGCGCTGCCATATTGAAACTTCACGATCACGTGTTAAAAACACGGCATTCGCCACATAGAGGTCGCCATTGTTTTTCTAAACATTGCATCATGGGAATGTACAAACCGCTAAATTGATATTTAAACCTAGTTATGTTACGACCACTTTCCGGCTTAAAGGAAAATTCAAATGCGGTGTGTGTAATAATTGATTGTGATGTTTTAATGCACTAATTGAGATCACTATAAATTGTTCTTTGCATATTTAATCAGGAAAAAAAATGATAATGCCTTAAATCAAGGATTTTTTTAAAATTTCTTGCTTAAATGAGGTCTTGAAACTTATCTTTTTTGACAATTTATCGCCGTTTCTGAAAGATTCCTACCGAGTTAATGTAAATAATTTTCAAATAATGATGTATTTACTCAATTATTATAATATACTGAACCCATAACAATGAAAATAATAACAAAATAAACAGCTACAGTTGTTTATTTTATTCGATACAACAGAAATATAAAGAAAGTTTACCGGTGTGACATATTTTCAGCATGTCGTCAGAATCAGATATACATGTATCGCCGAATGCACAAGTTTTGGGAAAAACAGTAATTTTTAACTGTTGTTTTTAAAAATAATATATCCACAAATTAATTTAAAATATGGATACGAATTATTTTAAAATATATTATTATCACAGTAGTAAATTGAATAGAACATAGCAGTAAGTACGTTAGACAATATATAAATATGCAAATGGCAATATATAATGATTGATATCAGTACATTTAAACATCAAAGTTACTATGAGGCACACCTGCAGCCGGGAATTCGCTGTGTCAGCCGGAACCTTGTCGGGATTTGGTAATCACTCGTGTATTTAGTACCCTGTACAAGGAACCAAACTTACACATTCATTCACTTTAATTGCCACATCGTTTATAAGACCTAACCATCGGATGCTTTTTAAAAGCAGCCAACTTGTTTATTCATTTCTTCTATGTGAATACTATGTCAGTATGTTTTTTCCTTTATAATTCCTATCTCACTATCATAATTTATTATATATATTTAAATCATTGGGCAACGGCAATTTTTTGAACATTAATTTTTCGATAAAACCCCGGAACCCGGACTATTTTTTTTAAATGTTCCAAATCGGATTCTTCATCAAATCATGGGCGTAGATTTATATGACCTACATAAATGTTGACACATTTAAACAAATGTTGACACATTTAAACATTAGTGTAGAAAAACATACCTAAACAATGACGTCAGCTTCTTTAACCGAACTTACATGCTAGTCGTTGACAAAAAAATCCCACAGACCAATTGATTCGACAGGGCAAAACTAAATAAAAACATGTATAGCAGACAATCGATCATGAGACAATGTAACATTGCACGCACGTTTGAAACGTTCCAAATTCGGAATCTCCAACACTTCATTCGCCTTGATGCATATGGCCTTCGTAAATGTTGACACATTTAAACATTCGTGTAGACAAAGCCTAAACAACAGTGTCATCTTCTTTGACCTCGTGCACAATTAAATGCAAACTTCACTTTAGTGAATTTAATTTCAACCAGGACAACAATGATGTATTCATACGCGTTCACACACAAATCCTTGATTCGACATTTTTTACACATGTTTAAAAAACCAGTAAAAAATCAATTTAATCCTTAGCTAAAATAATTGCAGATATTGAACGACAGAAACATTTGACTCCAGACACATGCTGCAGAACTTTTTTCACAGTGCTTGGTACATTAAAGCCTTATGGAAAATGCTGTTGTGGTGTGAAACGTACGTGCCCGGTTCTTGTCCGGTAATGTTTGCTTTATATGATTATTTTGTGTTTAACATTGACTTTAATATCGAGTTTAATCAGAGTATTTTACCGGGATATACACTCCGTATCACGTTATCAGAGTATCTTACCGGGATATACACTCCGTATCACGTTATCAGAGTATCATACCTGAATATACACTCCGTATCACGTTATCAGAGTATCTTACCGGGACATACACTCCGTATCACATTACCAGAGTATTTCACAGGGATATATACTCCGTATCACGTTATCAGAGTATCATACCTGAATATACACTCTGTATCACGTTATCAGAGTATCTAACCGGGATATATACTCCGTACCACGTTATCAGGATAAACACTCCGTATCTCGTTATCAGAGTATTTCACAGGGATATATACTCCGTATCACGTTATCAGAGTATCTTACCGGGACATACACTCCGTATCACGTTACCAGAGTATCTTACCGGGATATATACTCCGTATCACGTTATCAGAGTGTCTTATCGGGATATATACTCCGTATCTCGTTATCAGAGTATCTTACCGGAATATACACTCCGTATCACGTTATCAGAGTATCTAACCGGGATATATACTCCGTACCACGTTATCAGGATAAACACTCCATATCTCGTTATCAGAGTATTTCACAGGGATATATACTCCGTATCACGTTATCAGAGTATCATACCTGAATATACACTCTGTATCACGTTATCAGAGTATCTAACCGGGATATATACTCCGTAACACGTTATCAGGATAAACACTCCGTATCTCGTTATCAGAGTATTTCACAGGGATATATACTCCGTATCACGTTATCAGAGTATCATACCTGAATATACACTCCGTATTACGTAATCAGAGTATCTTACCGGGATATACACTCCGTTTCACGTAATCAGAGTATCTTATCTGGATATATAATTCGTATCTCGTTATCAGAGTATCTTACCGGGATATACACTCCGTATCACGTTATCAGAGTATCACTAGGATATACACTCCTTATCTCGTTATCAGAATATCTTATCAGGAAATACACTCCGTATCACGTTATTAAAGTATCTTACCAGGATATTTACTTGGTATCACGTTATCAGAGTATCTTACCGTGATATACTCTCCGTATCACGTTATCAGAGTATCTTACCGGGATATATACTCCTCTGGTTGTCAGAGTATTTTACAGGGATATATACTTCGTATCACGTTATCAGAGTATCATACCTGAATATACATTCCGTATCACGTTATCAGAGTATCATACCGGGAATATCACTCCGTATCACGTTATCACAGTACCTTACCGGGATATACACTCCGTATCACGTTATCAGAGTATCATACCTGAATATACACTCCGTATCACGTTATCAGAGTATCAAACCGGGATATATACTCCGTATCACTTTATCATAGTATCTTACCTTAATATACACTCCGTATCACGTTATCAGAGTATCAAACCGGGATATATACTCCGTACCACATTATCAGAGTATCATACCTGAATATACACTCCGTATCACGTTATCAGAGAATCATACCGGGAATATCACTCCGTATCACGTTATCACAGTATCTTACTGGGATATACACTCCGTATCACGTTATCAGAGTATCAAACCGGGACATATACTCCGTATCACGTTATCAGAGTATTTTACCCGGATATATACTCCGTATCACGTTATCAGAGTATCTTACCGGCATATATACTCCGTATCACGTTATCAGAGTTACTTACCGGGATATATACTCCTCACGTTATCGCATTATTTTACCCTGATATATACTCCGTATCACGTTATCAGAGTATCTTACCGGCATATATACTCCTCACGTTATCGGAGTATTTTACCCGGATATATACTCCGTATCACGTTATCTGAGTAACTTACCGGGATATATACTCCTCACGTTATCGGAGTATTTTACCCGGATATATACTCCGTATCACGTTATCTGAGTAACTTACCGGGATATATACTCCTCACGTTATCGGAGTATTTTACCTGGATATATTCTGCGTATTACGTTATCAGAGTGTCTTACCGGGATATACACTCCGTATCTCGTTATCAGGGTATCTTACGGGGATATATATTCCGTATCACGTTATCAGAGTATTTTACCTGGATATATACTGCGTATTACGTTATCAGAGTGTCTTACCGGGATATATACTCCTTATCACGTTATCAGAGTATCTTACCGGGATATATATTCCGTATCACGTTATCAGAGTATTTTACCTGTATATATGCTGTGTATCACGTTATCAAAGTATCTTACCGGGATATATACTCTGTATCACGTTATCAGAGTATCTTACCGGGATATATACTCCATATCACGTTATCAGAGTGTCTTACCGGGATATATACTCCCTATCACGTTATCAGAGTGTCTTACCGGGATATACACCCCGTAACTCGTTATCAGAGTGTCTTACCGGGATATACACTCCGTATCTCGTTATTAGAGTGTCTTACCGATATATATACTTCATATCACGTTATCAGAGTATCTTACCGGGATATACACTCCGTATCACGTAATCAGAGTATCTTACCGGGATATTTACACTCCGTATCACGTTATCAGAGTATTTTACCTGGATATATACTCCGTATCACGTTATCAGAGTATTTTACCTGTATATATGCTGTGTATCACGTTATCAGAGTATCTTACCGGGATATATACTCCATTTCACGTTATCAGAGTATTTTACCTGGATATATACTCCGTATCACGTTATCAGAGTGTCTTACCGGGATATACACTCCGTATGTCGTTATCAGAGTATTTTTCCGGGATATATATTCCGTATCACGTTATCAGAGTATTTTACCTGTATATATGCTGTGTATCACGTTATCAGAGTATCTTACCGGGATATATACTCCATATCACGTTATCAGAGTATTTTACCCTGATACATACTGCGTATCACGTTATCAGAGTGTCTTACCGGGATATACACCCCGTAACTCGTTATCAGAGTGTCTTACCGGGATATATACTCCGTATTACGTAATCAGAGTATCTTACCGGGATATTTACACTCCGTATCACGTTATCAGAGTATTTTACCTGGATATATACTCCGTATCACGTTATCAGAGTATTTTACCTGTATATATGCTGTGTATCACGTTATCAGAATATCTTACCGGGATATATACTCCATTTCACGTTATCAGAGTATTTTACCTGGATATATACTCCGTATCACGTTATCAGAGTGTCTTACCGGGATATACACTCCGTATGTCGTTATCAGAGTATTTTTCCGGGATATATATTCCGTATCACGTTATCAGAGTATTTTACCTGTATATATGCTGTGTATCACGTTATCAGAGTATCTTACCGGGATATATACTCCATATCACGTTATCAGAGTATTTTACCCTGATACATACTGCGTATCACGTTATCAGAGTGTCTTACCGGGATATACACCCCGTAACTCGTTATCAGAGTGTCTTACCGGGATATATACTCCGTATTACGTAATCAGAGTGTCTTATAGGGATATACACTCCGTATCACGTTATCAGAGTGTCTTACCGGGATATACACTCCGTATGTCGTTATCAGAGTGTCTTACCGGGATATACACTCCGTATCACGTTATGAGAGTGTCTTACAGGGATATACACTCCGTATCACGTTATCAGAGTATCTTACCGGGATATTTACACTCCGTTTCACGTTATCAGAGTATTTTACCGGGATATATACTCCGTATAGCATGCGTTACACGTACAAGACGTTCTCTAACCTCAGTATGTCACCTGTAGTTAGTATGCCATGTTTGCAACATATATATAATACCTGACGACAGTTTTATATCCCCTGAATGGGATTTAACGCCATTTTCAACACACTTTAGCTTATATATGACATATCAATTTTTATTGGTGGAGGAAGACCTCAGACTGAGTCAGACTAGGTAGAACCACTGTCTTTCCGCATGTAACTAGAACTTTCTCAGATAAAGCTTTTGGAGCGAGCGGGACTCGAACCTACGGCCGTAACGGCGGGAGGTAAAATCCATTGAGACGGCGTCTTAGACAACTCGGCCACGGAGGATCCCTTATACCTGATGATATCGAAATCATGTCAGGGTAAGGAATGGTTATAGTTAAATAAAATTTTAATCTGACTTGTTTGTATTATAACATTACTATATATTCATTTGCATTTTCATAAAGCATATAGAACTATAAGTATTCAACCTAACATTGTACCAATGAGATTTTAATGATTGTCAAATTTTGTTATAAACGTATTTGTTTATTACAAGGGGTTTATTTATCCAAGCACAAGCACAGTTTTTTTTCAAATATCAGACAGGTTAATACATTCACGAACGCTAAAAGGTGGGCTAGCCATCACGCCATCATATTAAAAAGGCTTTTCATTGAATGAGATATATGTCCTGTGATCATCTTGGACGCTTTATCCTATCATTCTAATAACCAGAATGATGCAATTGTCAGTGATTGAATAAACTTAGATTGAACACTAGGAAAGTCATTGCGTATTACGTGAAGTTTTTACAAATGGTTTTGTTCTAACTCCATGTTATACATAAATCAATGGTGAGTGAAAATAAGGCATCGTATGCAAATATACCTCCCATCAAACACTAATGTTAGACCCTCATTTGCAAAAGGATAACTGTTCATTAAGATGCAATTTTAACCGCTGGAGACACTATTTGTCTTTATAAAATAATGTCAGAGCAACTGCTTCAGCAAGTAACATTACATGTCTTCATGAAATGTTAACGGTTATTTAACTGTCACATGGTTATTAATTATCTGATTTTCTAATATAGAAAAAAACCTATTTTCTAATATAGAAAATTTATAGTTAGGTACGTCATGATACTCTGATCAATACCTCCCTTTTGTCTTTTACGACTGTACTGACGTTAGATGAACGTTGGCTGAATCATACAAATTGTTAACATCGTAACTTTCATATTCTTCCAGTGTCCATGTGTACCCTAGTTGTTTCCATCTTGGATCTATCTGGTGCTTTTTCAGAATTGGCTTTGTGATGTCTCTCCAGCGCTGCAATATTATGATTGCCTTTAATAACAAGCAAGAGGGCCAAGTGACATGATCTAACAATATTTATAACAATTTCACAAATAACATTAGACAGGAGATAATATGATATAACATAAGACAATATATGACTAAAAGGAGACGTACTATTCAGACAACATAGTCACATTTGTTTCATAAAATATAACCAATGTACAAAATATCAATTGCTACACATGCACATAGAGCGAGTGGCAACACAGGTCACCGCCGTGCAACAAGCGGTAGCAAAATTAATCATTGGGATCAACGGGTGCACATAATATCGTCCATAAACCGTCGTCAAATTATAAGACTAGACAGTGTAAACAAATGTACCCCTGTCGGAGTATTTTCTTACAAGCACGTACGCATGCACATGTGTGCAGTGTAAAACAAAATAGCATATCAAATGCGTGCAGTGTAAAACAAAGTAGCATACCACGTGTGTGCAGTGTAAAACAAAGTAGCGTATCACATGTGTGCAGTGTAAAACAAAGTAGCATATCACATGTGTTGTGCAGTGTAAAACAAAGTAGCATATCACGTGTGTGCAGTGTAAAACAAAGTAGCATACCACGTGTGTGCAGTGTAAAACAAAGTAGCATATCACATTTGTGCAGTAAAGAAAAATAGCATATCGCATGTGTGCAGTGTAAAACAATGTAGCATATCACATGTGTGCAGTGTAAAACAAAGTAGCATATCACATGTGTAGTGCAGTGTTAAAAAAGTCGCATATCGCATGTGTGCAGTGTAAAACAATGTAGCATATCACATGTGTGCAGTGTGAAACAAAATAGCATATCACATGTGTGCAGTGTAAAACAAAGAAGCATATCACATGTGTGCAGTGTGAAACAAAGTAGCGTACCACATGTGCACAGTGTAAAACAAAGTAGTATACCACTTGTGTGCAGTGTAAAACATAGTAACATAGCACATGTGTGCAGTGTAAAACAAAATAGCATATCATATGTGTGCAGTGTAAAACAAAGTAGTATACCACTTGTGTGCAGTGTAAAACAAAGTAGCATATCACATGTGTGCAGTAAAGAAAAGTAGCATATCGCATGTGTGCAGTGTAAAACAATGTAGCATAGCACATGTGTGCAGTGTAAAACAAAGTAGCATATCACATGTGTGCAGTGTAAAACAAAGTATAATACCACGTGTGTGCAGTGTAAAACAAAGTAGCATATCGCATGTGTGCAGTAAAGAAAAGTAGCATATCGCATGTGTGCAGTGTAAAACAATGTAGCATAGCACATGTGTGCAGTGTAAAACAAAGTAGCATATCACATGTGTGCAGTGTAAAACAATATAGCATATCATATGTGTGCAGTGTAAAACAAAGAAGCATATCACATGTGTGCAGTGTGAAACAAAGTAGCGTACCACATGTGCACAGTGTAAAACAAAGTAGTATACCACTTGTGTGCAGTGTAAAACATAGTAACATAGCACATGTGTGCAGTGTAAAACAAAATAGCATATCATATGTGTGCAGTGTAAAACAAAGTAGTATACCACTTGTGTGCAGTGTAAAACAAAGTAGCATATCACATGTGTGCAGTAAAGAAAAGTAGCATATCGCATGTGTGCAGTGTAAAACAATGTAGCATAGCACATGTGTGCAGTGTAAAACAAAGTAGCATATCACATGTGTGCAGTGTAAAACAAAGTATAATACCACGTGTGTGCAGTGTAAAACAAAGTAGCATATCGCATGTGTGCAGTAAAGAAAAGTAGCATATCGCATGTGTGCAGTGTAAAACAATGTAGCATAGCACATGTGTGCAGTGTAAAACAAAGTAGCATATCACATGTGTGCAGTGTAAAACAAAGTAGCATATCACATGTGTGCAGTGTAAAACAAAGTAGCATATCATATGTGTGGTGCAGTGTTAAACAAAGTAGCATATCACATGTGTGCAGTGTAAAACAAAGTAGCATATCACATGTGTGCAGTGTGAAACAAAGTAGCATATCACATGTGTGCAGTGTAAAACAAAGAAGCATATCACATGTGTGCAGTGTGAATCAAAGTAGCATATCACATGTGTGCAGTGTAAAACAAAGAAGCATATCACATGTGTGCAGTGTAAAACAAAGTAGCATATCACATGTGTGTAGTGTAAACAATGTAGCATATCACGTGTGTCCAGTGTAAACCAAAGTAGCATATCACATGTATGCAATGTAAAATAAAGTAGCATATCAAATGTAGGTAGCAGAGTGTCAAACAAAGTAGCATATCACATGTAGGTAGTAGAGAATAAAACAAAGTGTCATATCACATGTGTGCAGTGTGAAACAAAGTAGCATATTACATGTAGATAGTAGAAGGTAAAACAAAGAAGTATATCGCATGTGTGCAGTGTGAAACAAAGTAGCATAACACATGTAGGTAGTAGAGGGTAAAATCAAGTAGCATATCACATGTGTGCAGTTAAGAAAAGTAGCATATCGCACGTGTGCAGTGTAAAACAATGTAGCATATCACATGTGTGCAGTGTAAAACAAAGTAGCATGTCCCATGTGTGCAGTGTGAAACAAAGTAGCATATCACATGTGTGCAGTGTAAAACAAAATGGCATATCACATGTGTACAGTTTAAAACAAAGTAGCATATCACATTTGTGCAGTAAAGAAAAGTAGCATATCGCATGTGTACAGTGTAAAACAAAATGGCATATCACATGTGTACAGTGTAAAACAAAGTAGCATATCACATTTGTGCAGTAAAGAAAAGTAGCATATCGCATGTGTGCAGTTTAATACAAAGTAGCACATCACATGAAATAAACCTACACTCACAGGGAAAATAGGAATGACAAAAAAATAAAACAATTAAAAAGTATTCAAAGAAAGAAAGAAAGAAAGAAAGAAAGAAAGAATGAATGAATGAATGAATGAATGAATGAATGAATGAATGAATGAATGAATGAATGAATGAATGAATGAATGAATGAATAAAGGAAAGAAAGAAAGAAAAACGATAACCAGTGCAATTGAATTGAACGACATGACGTTCGTTTTAGGTATCATGTAAAAAAATTAATAGGAAGCATTTATTTAATGAATGGTGTGTGAATGTTCATTTGCAAATTATAAAGCCTACGGATATGTGGACAGTTATAATGCAGTAATCTGTATAAAAGAGTTATATTATCTCATAATTAAACGATTCTATCGTGGTATTAACGTACAATTAACAAATATCTATTGGTTGCTGAAAAACATGTCATACATTAAAGATGATATTAAGTGCTAAATAATCATCACGGTGAAACATTTCAAAATGAATAAAAATGTTCTAGTTTGAAAATGCTAGTGGGAATACAACTATAACAAGAGCCATGTTGGACATGGCCAGTGCCCCTGCCGAAGCAAATTCTTGTACTGTCCACTTCCTGTCAATGCACTCTATCAGTGTATGCAGTTTTAAAGCATTCAATTCAAAACTTTTCAAGTATGCTCCAAACAAAGGAAACTAATAAAAGGGAATAATTATGCAAAGACAGAAGAAATAGTTATGGTTCCTGTACACTAAACTTCCTCTAATTGCCCTCTATTAGTGTGTGAAATATCGACTAAATCCCTTGAACACTCTTTGCGTTATGTTCCAGACAAGCATAATAAAATATAATATAGGGAGATAATTTAAAAATGGGCAAGGTAGAGCTATAGTTCCTGGACAATAAACTTCCTCTCATTGTCCTCTAACATTGTGTGAAATATGAACCAAATCTCTTGGAATAGTTCTTGAGTATACTAAAAGTGATAAATGGGGATAATTGAAAACTGAGGCAAGGTACAGTTGTGTTTCTTAGTCATTGCACTTCCCATTAATGTGATCTGTTTTTGTATGCAGTTCGAATAAATTCCATTCAGCACTTTTAGAGTTATGCCCAAGACAAGTAAATTTAATAAAGTAAGATAATTCAAAAGTAAGAAAGTAGAGTTATGGTTCTTGTACAAAATGCTTCCTCTCAATCATCTCAGTCATAGTTGAAGATTCAGCAAAATGCCTTGAATAGTTTTGGAGTTATGATCCGGATAAAAGTGTACATTTAATAAAGAGAGATAATTCCAAAAATAAGGAAGGTAGAATTATGGTTCTTGTTCACTGCACTTCCTCTAAATGTCCTCAAACATTGTGTCAATATTCAATAAAATCCCTAAAGTAGTTTAGGAGTTATACTCCAGACAAGTATATTTAATAAAGGGAGATCATTAAAAAAGCAAGGTAAAGTTATGGTTCTTGTACACTGCATTTCCTCTCAAGGAGGTCTGTCATTGTGTGAAGATTCAACAAAATCGCTTGAATAGTTTTGTAGTTATGCTCGAGACAAAAGTGTTACAGACGGACGCACACACGCACGGACAGACGGAGTGAGATCATTACCATACCCACACCCATTCTCCTTCGGCGGAGGGATATGTTGTTGTTGTATGGTGTTTAGCGTCGCTTTCAACAATTTTTCAGACATATCGTGATGGTGTCTACTTGAGACAGTATTCTAAGCACTGTCACACTGGAGTATCATGCCGCAGACACATGGTATGATACCCCATCCAGTCACATTATACTGACACCGGGCCGACCAGACCTAGAACTCTCCTCTAAATGCTGAGCGTCAAGCGAGGAAGCTTCTAGTACCATTTTTAAAGTATTTGGTATGACCCGGACGGGGATTGAACCCACGACCTTCCGCATACGATGCGGACGCTCTACCACTAGACCACACCACGGTCTTGGCGGAGGGATAATTATTAAAATATATTTGTGTAATATTTCTAAAAAAATGATCTGGAAAATAAAATAACTTTAAACCGGTAATAAAAAAATGCTCGTCTTATAATGTGACGACGGGGAAGCGCAAGGTTTGGTGTACTCGTTAATCAGGTTTGATTTCCGAATGGCGTATTTTGTTACTGACCGGTTCATGCCGGTTACCCATGTTGTCACTTCGTATACTCTGTGTATTTTCATATTTAGTCGAACCGATATTAAGACTAATACTTGTTATTTTCGATGACTAACCGAACATGTATAACATGAATAAAAAAAATAGGTTAGGTAATAGAAAATAGGAACTTGGCGTATAAATGTAGCTTATGGAACTCTTATAAGCATCGGATGTATCTGGTAGAAATGTGGAAACTTTAGACGTTTGAAACACATAAAGCATAAATCGTTTTGTTTAATGTTACCTGATTCAAACTGCCACTTGACCGCAGAAAGTAGTACAAAAAGTGAGCCGGTATGCATAGTGTGGATGACAGTGTGAAGAACATCCCCAAAACCAAGGCCCAGTCGGGGTACTGGTAACTGTTGCTGTATGATATAGACTTGTAGGTCACGAGTTCGAATATGAAAATGGCCTGAAATATTAAAAAAAATGTATTAGCTTGATAAATACAAGTGGTCTGCGGATGAATACTTAAACTACTTTCAACTTATTTAGGAAAACTAAGATGGACGCTGACATATCAGTTAACACATTAAATAGATTCCATAAAGTACCTTAGAAGCATTGTTTCAACAAGGTTCGTGAATGCAAAGAGCGATAACTCTTGGAGTAATTATACAAAAAAGCGTAACTTAAAGTGGTGTGCGGCACAGACAGCGTACGTAAACAGTGAGCTTAAGATTGTCATTATTAATTAATATAAAGGAAACTATGATATGTCAATATCTATTCGTTATTAATGCCTACATTTAGTCAGGCCGACTCCAAATGAATACTGTCACTTCTACAGTAAGTATATGTTGTATATGTTATATCTGATATAACATTAACTTTGCAGACCTTTATACCTCATTGCATAACACGGCGTCGGATATTGCATTAACTTAGCATACCTATACACCTCATTGTGTGATACATCGTCTGATATTACATTAACTTTGCAGACCTGTATTCTTATTGTATAACACGTCGTCTGATATTACATTAACTCAGCAGACCTTTTTATCTCATTGCATAACACGACGTCTGCTATTACATTAACTCAGCAGACCTTTATACCTCATTGCATAACACAGAGTCTGATATTACATTAACTTTGCAGACCTTTATACCTCATTGCATAAAACGACGTCGGATATTACATTAACTTAGCAGACCTATATACCTCATTGCATAACACGACGTCGGATATTACATTAACTTTGCAGACCTTTATACCTCATTGTATAACACGATGTCTGCTATTACATTAACTTGGCAGACCTTTATACCTCATTGCATAACACGACGTCGGATATTACAATACTTTTGCAGACCTTTTTATCTCATTGCATAACACGACGTCTGCTATTACATTAACTAAGCAGACTTTTATACCTCATTACATAACACAGAGTCTGATATTAGATTAACTTTGCAGACCTTTATACCTCATTGCATAACACGACATCGGGTATTTCATTAACTTTGCAAACCTTTATACCTCATTGCATAACACGACGTCGGATATTACATTAACTGAGCAGACCTTTATACCTCATTGCATAACACGACGTCGGATATAACATTAACTTTGATGACCTTTATACCTCATTGCATAACACAGGATCGTATATTGCATTAACTTTGCAGATCTTTATACCCCATTGCATAACACGACGTCGGATATTACATTAACTTAGTAGACCTTTATACCTCATTGCATAACACGACGTCGGATATAACATTAACTTTGCAGACCTTTATACCACATTGCATAACACGACGTCGGATATTACATTAACTTTGCAAACATTTATACCTCATTTCATTACACAGAGTCTGATATTACATTAACTTAGCAAACCTTTATACCTCATTGCATAACACGACGTCGGATATTATATTTACATCTGATGACATGTATATTTCATTGCATAGCATGGCATCGGATAATATATTTACATTTGCATACCTTTATACTTCATTGCCTTCTATGCAAAAATAAATGCTTGTATATCAAATGACGTGACCGTCAAAATCCGTTTAATAATCATCGTTTTTTATCTTAAAATGTACAGACTTTCAGCACTTACTTCATCGTTTGGCTAAAATGAAATGTGAAATGCATTTACTGTTTTTCATAAATTATAAATGGCTTGGAGGAGACTGTCTAAACTCACCGTTACAATGACAGGTGCGGTATACTTCCAACTGATCTTCAGCCAGGGTCCAAGCCTGTTACCCGTCATCATCTCCAATATGTCATAAAACCGGTCTGCTCCTATAACGTCAAAGTTACATATCATATATACAATAGCATTATATACTTTACCATATACATACCATGGGAGTCACAAGTTCAATTAGAAAGGTCTTCTGGGCCGTCTTATATTCGTTAATAAACAAATAAGCGTGTTCCTCGGTGATAATAAGATTCTATGTAATGGGGATTGTGATTGTTATAGTGGTGATGATAATGGTGTTACATATACTAGTGATGGGTACTTTGATGGTGGCAATGCTGACATTAGTACATGTAATAGCAATATTGACTGCACTTTTGACAAGTATGGTTAGGATAATGGCAATGGTGATGATGATAAAGATAACAAAAGAAGTAACATATTATTATAAACGTGTAAAATAGTGTCGTACCAAATATCCAGCCGACCGTAACCACTTCCATAAAGCACGTAACTAGAAGGACCAGTCCACTGCATGTGTAATTGTCCATGAGCCGGAAAAGATATATTCCACCCTTAAAAAAATCAATATATATATTTAGGAGATTAATAAATCTTAGTCTTCAATTACGTATGCAACAATTTCTACGTCTATTAAAATCCTTATTTGTTGGATAAAATTGATAAATGCACTGTATAGTGGGGTTTTTTTCTAGCTCCTTTTTATCAAAAAGGGATTTCGAAAGAATTTCTTCAAATTTTATTTATTTATTATTGATATCATTCCGACCAGTTCACGACGACTCCATTATCGCACTATATTTTAGAAGTATATAATTAATAATACATTTTATTAACTCAGCCACTACCATTGAGTTAACTGCACTAGCTCTGTACGAAGTCTGGTTATCCGGGCGTATTACCAAAGACATAGCCCATCTTATGTCATCGCGATTAAGCTTTGTAGACTGTTCACCACCAACATAATTATAGACAACAGGGACTACTTTTTATTCGTCGAATTTCATTTTTTTCTGGTATTTTATTAATGCTACAAATCAAACAATAAAACTATATCATGAATATTATGTAATTTTCAAAATAAAATTGCTTAAAATAAACCAAACGCTACACAAATATAAATTGAAATAAAAGGGTGTATGAATAATTATCAAAGCCGGGCTGTCAGTACTTCTAGTACGTTTTATTTTCTAAACAACTAGATATCATCTAATATGTTCATGTTTAAACTAAGTGAACGACCACGCTTACTGACGGTACCAATTTACTAGTATCTATGTATATGATACTATCTATCGTCTTGTGGATGACCGAGGTTGAAGCAAATTATCATGGACCAAACAATGATAAATATACTGAATACGAAAACACGGACATTTTATTTGAAATTGAAATGTTTTAGAAACATAACACATACCTCTGAAACCATGGACAGGCCAAATAAGAAGCAACAAAAGCAGTAGATGCCAACAAAAATCATACGATTACGTGTCTTGTAAAGTGTGTTGGGAAACTTGTCTATGATGGGAGTCAGGAATCCCTCAACAGCTACAAACTGAAAAAAAGTGGTAGTTTAATGTTTTATGCAGTTTAAACATCTCGTTACAGAGTGGGCAATGTTCTTACAGACACATGTTTTCCCATTGTTTTGTTTCTAAGGTTTTCTAAAGTTGGAGTCAAGATAACATATTAATATAAGCAGAGAAATTACTGTTATTAGAAATAAGTATACTAGTAATCAAACATATTTAAGCCAATTAAACCTTTAAATGATATACCAATAGTGTGTGTGTGTGTGTGTGGAGAGAGGGGGGAAACATTAATGCTATGAAATAAAACTTAGTAATATATATATGACATAATTGTTATTATAACAGCAACGTGTTATTATCATCAGCAGCTCATACTGTCGAATTCAATTGTTTAACAAACCCTTTAATACTCAATGATTTGATAACTATCAAGTAAACGGCAGAGATTTATAATAAGTCAAGCCTCTGAAACCAATTTACAAAAGGTATATATATATACAAGATAGTGTTAACAAAATTTAAATAAAAGAACACTCTTTATGGGTAAACAACAGAAAAAGCATTCGGCAGGTGTTTCTTAAAAAAAACTGCCAGTCCTTTAAAGGTCTAACATTGAACTCGATGAAAGTTAAAACTTAGCTGAGTAATTAATTTAAGTAAGCCAACGGTTAATCTAAATCAAGCGGAGAACATAAATAAATTAGTGAATACCTCGCTGTCCAAGCCAAGAAATATAATCATCAAAAAGAACATTGCAGCCCAAAATGATGATAATGGAAGCTGTGTTACTGCTTTTGGATAAGCTAAAAATACTAGCCCAGGGCCTGAAACAAAAATATGAATAAACATATTTCATTTTTATAACTATTTTTAATAATTTCGATAATAATGAACTCGCAGTTTCTCTATTTATTGCAAATTTGCAAAATAACGGTTGCTATATACAGAATGAAATAAACAGTAATGAATCACTAGTAATGAATACGTTGTTTGTTTCCTCGAACCTATATAAACTCTAGAACTTAAGTATCGGTTAAGGGGGGGGGGGGGGGGGGGGGGGGGGAGCGGGAACGTTGAGAGTGAAGGATGTTGGTTACATCTAGGAGACTAGTTGTATGTTTAAAATTTATGGAACTTTTTAACTTTTTTTATACGTTTTTATATCGGAACACTGACTTGTAAAATATTGCTGAATAAAAAATTGTGTGTTTGAAAATTCGAGTTATTTAATCTATGCAACCACGGGAGTGCTACACATATCTGCATTAACGATCACAAATTTCAAACTTCTCCCATGGATAAAAGACAAAAGCCTTTATTAATTACCCGTTTTACAGGGCGTACCGCTAAAATGTCTATGGCTGCTTAATGTTGCAATACAAAGCTTTGAATGTTAACATGCAGGTATATACTCAAATTGTACCAGAATCAACGACGTCTTTTACTGGAACTTTCATTTCGTTTGCCATGAATCCTAGAATCATAAACACAACCGTGCCAGCAAACACACTGGTCAGTACGTTAACCATTAGAATAAACACGCTGTTCCTGAAATGTAGTATTATATATCATTAATCATATTATGTATATAAAATGTATGTATATTATTTAATCAAGCTGTAGTATCAATATAAAAAGTGTGGATCTAAATATATGTCACTAGTTATGTAAAGTTACATATAATGCAAATGACATACACTTAGAACAAAAGATATTTTGCAAAATATTACTACAGAGGAATAAAATAGGTAGAAAGAGGAAAAGACGAAAAACAGCTGATCGATAAAATACTGGTACATTTTAAAAAAAAAATGTGTTGTCCTTAAAATGGCCTGGAAGCAGCATATTCTATATTTACATAGATACTAGTAAATTGTTAAAGTAAGCCTATACAATTGTCCATAGACGAACTGATATTAGTTTCAGTGCCATCTTAAAAACAATTTAGGCTATCATTTATGAGTTGATATTTTCGTCCAAATGGTATGTTCTAATGGGCTATATTTTGATAGGTGTTTAAAATAATAGAGTATCGTTAAATTATGTCCATATATCAGAACAGAAATATAAGAATAAAATGCTATTCATCAACCGATTAGGAACCTAACTTTATTTAAGGTTTTTGTAAAAGCTTAGGGTTTCATTTGATTACCTGGCACTTCCGGTCAGTTTGCATTGAAGGTTCAATAGTTTATATACATCGGCGTGGTTTCAAGATACAGGTCAGGAAATCAAGCTTTCGCATTCGTAACAGCAAACCTGCTACATTAAGTTAGTTTGATACATAACCCGTGTGATGGCGTTGAAACATATTGGCTATCTGTACACGAATACATTACATCGTTAAATAACGCATACTAACTCCATTATAACATGTCTGTTTTATCCTGACAATCCCAACCCCTCTTACCATGCCCCTGGTGTAATTTTCCTTTCAGATGAATACATACCTGACACAGTTTACATTGAATTTGTTATAACTGCCCAATGTAAACATAAATCCTTGTCCAATCCCCATGGAATAGAGCACTTGGGTCCCTCCATCAATCCACACCTGCGCATCGCCAAGCCTGGAGAAATCTGGTTTCAAATAGAATATCAGCCCATCTGCTGCCCCTTCTAGCGTGACACCTCGAACAAACAGCACTGTTAGGAGGACATACGGGAACACGGCCGTGAAATAGACTATCTATAAACAAAGTGCTTAGCTTACAAACACAAATAGGACGACATTAATGATATCACTATGAAACCACTCTTGAAAGAGTTACAAGATGGGATTGTAAAATCTTAAAAAATCACAAACTTTATATATTTGCATCCCCAAAATACCAAAAGTTTTGATTTTTCATACCCATAAATTTATGATAAAGCTATAACAATCTAATGTGTTTAGGAACTCTTTGATTTGACATTTTCATTCGATGTTTTATTTCAAATAGTGAATTGGTAAAACGTTAATTAGACAAAACAAATTACCCACATATCTCTTTAAATTTTTCAGTACGAAAAGTATAACCAGTTTAAAATGTTTACACTAATTTCCCATATAATCATGTTGCAATTTTCAAATTCATTTCGTTAATATACATATTTTGTTTGTTTCTATTAAATAAAGCGCTATTTCAATATATTTGGATATATAAACGTCTATCCCTTCAACCCATACCTTGCCCGTCCATTGCACGCCTTTACAGATGCACACAAACACCAGAAACCAGGCTACAAACAGTGATAATGCCAGTCCTGGAACAATTCCACCAGGCTGTTCCAGGCCTCCAGAGATACGTAGAACGCCGTTCCTAGGGAAAAGACGTTGTTCATTTTAAAACATAAGATTTTATATATTTAAAAACAAAAACGTAATAAACAGTATAACGTTTTGCCCGGATGAGATATTCATATATAAAATGTTTGCTATCAATTAATTTATAATGTACTGATTTTTGCTTGCCGTTATGTATATGTAAAATAGGTACTCACGGGTTTAAGACCTTTTGGAAATATGAAAAAAAAACTTGTATATTCTATAAACTAAATTTACAGACCTACCATCCACGAGTATGATATATTACCTCTAGGGAGATCTAAAGACACCTATCTTTAAACTTATGAACGTATAACCATAATAAAATCGTAATCAGCAAGAATTACTAGTAAAGACACGATTGTCTTAAAAATAACATTGATTGAAATAATAACTTAAGTAGGTGAGAAAAATAGTAATTATTCCCTACAGTTTTGATATTTAAATATCAAACTCCCCTTACTGGGATCCAGTGGAACTGGAAATCTTGCTCACAGGAATCATTTATACAAAATATGAACATTTGTGGCTTGTCGGTTCTTGAGAAGAAGGTTTTAAATGATAATTTCCCTATGTTAAACTGATAAGTCATTCATATATATAATATTTCAGAAAAAGTTAGGTGGAGTCTATCAAAAGAACCACGTGTCTCTTTGGATAACGTTTCGCTACAAATGAATACTTACTCCCAATACTCAACAACTGCATCAATCGGTTTCAAAGGTGTCACATTGTACGATGAACAATTCATATCGGATGTGGCGTTTGTGATTATATCGTCTATTCCGGAAGTGACATTTCTAATGACGTCAGAACAATTTACTGGTGTAGAATTCGCTAACGACATTCCAGTGACAAAACACCTGTAAATGTTATGTTTATTGACAAAAGAAATCGTTTCGACAACGTCACATTCAGTAATGTGCCAAAAATGCCAAAAGATACGTTTTATATAGATCTATACAACTCTTGAAAATGAAAGACAGTTACTTTATAGATCTATAACTCTTAAAAACGATAGACAATTTGTAGACACGTCATTCAGACAATGGCTGTTCGTCACTAAAATGAAAGGAGTCCTTGACTTAAATATTATTGTGTATGTTGGACAAGTTATATGTTGTAAGTGCAAACAAAATGAATAATAAACTATATCTGATTTGCCAAGAACACAAACAGGTTAGCAACTGAGTATACGGTCCTAGATTTGTAAATATATAATGTGCTTTATTGTTCTGACGTTAAATAGTGTGCTACGATGTCTTAATCTAATTGCTAAATAGATAATATGCGTGACTGTTCTTGCATATCCGATTGATAATTAAACCACAAATTAAATAGATATTCAATTACTATGGCATTAACAGCAAGGTCACATCAAACTTCCTCACACTCTGAACACAAACAGTCTTACGTGAGGGTCACCAATCTGAATATATATCAGTTGATTCCGGTGTAACACATGAAACCGTCTTGGCACCAATATTATTTCTAATTTACATTAATGATTTTCATGAATATCTCTTACAAAATACTTTAAGACTTTTCGAAGACGATAGCATTATATATAAAATAGAACCACCAAATCTGACACAACTAATCTTCAATCAGACCTCAACGCAGCAGCTTAATGGGAGCAAGATTGGCTCATGTCCACCCTGATAAATGTAACCCTCTTGCCATCACTCAAAGAAAAAAAAAATATCAATAATGTCTTAACTCTAAATAATTGTTCTTTAACAAAAGTAAACTCAACTAAATATTTAGGAATAACTGTACAATATGATATATTTGGGATAAATATATTGATACCATATACAACAGAGCAAAACAAACAGAAGGTTAACATAAACAAACTTTAAAAGAAGCATCATCAATATTGAAGATGGAGCTTACCAGTCCCTTGTGAGACCAACATTAGAATACTGCAGCAATGTATGGGACCCCCACCAACTTGACAAAATAACTTAAAGTTTAAACATATTTTATTGCCATAAATATACAATTGGGTCGGGTCACAAGTTCTTACAACGTTAGTTACGACCCTTCCCTATAACTAATTAGAAAAAGAACAAAGACGAGCAGCCCGATATGTAACTAATCGCTACCATAACACTAGTTCAGTAACATTATAAACACACTAAGCTGGCAAACTCTTCAGCAACGCAGACTATACATTGATTCTAAAACCTAACATTTAAACCAATAGGTACATCTAAGGATTCATACAAATACTCGTATTTCCAACGTACTATATTGTTGTGGAATGGTTTACCTGCTGCCACTGTTACTGCAGAAACAAACGAGTTATTCAGTTCTCGGTTAACCATACCCGTGCCTAATGTGCTCCCATACTTTGAGAAGATCTGGGAATGCACATAATTTTAAACACCTTTTACAGCTTTTCGTTTTTAATCGTATATAAATATATTTTGAAACTCACTCAAAAAATACATACGCACATAGAACATATATGGTCAAATATGACCGAGCTCTGAAGTTGGAAGAAGAAATAATTATGTACATGTAGATTATAACGGCTTCGATTAGATCACTAAATGCAAGGTCAATTAACCAAGTCAAGTGTTATGTTACGCAACCGGCAACTATTCGAGGGATGATATGGTGACAAGACTTTTGTCCGTTCACGCTAGAGGTTATTGGTTCGATCCCCAGCTCGACTTGATGCCCCTTAAAATACAATCCTCAGTAGTGGTTGTACAAAGGAAGCGGAATCGAGATTCGTTTAAGCTCTGAGCATTCCTCGTAATCGAGCTGAAATAAATGAGTATGTACTATAAACAGCAACCAACGAATTCTCTAATTAAGCTTACGATATTTTGATACCATGATATGTTCTTTTCCGAATGTGCCTTACTAATAAATGGTTACGACTATAATACGCTCATCCTGGAGTCAATAAAATAATTAAAGGACAGCGTATTCTTTCCTTTGCTGCAATGTTGGCGATACAAGTAGATAGAAGTCTGTTTGGTATACGTGTTTCGTCTTCCGGGGGACGGGTTGTAACTCTTTAATATTGGAGGTAAATAAGGTTCATTGTAGGAAAACTCAAATTTCGAACTAACTCCAGTCGGTCAATAATAACATTTATACCTGTCTGTATTCCATGTGTTTCCACAAGAAGCCCATGGGAGGTCAGAGGTAAACGACATGGCCAGATAATAAAGCGCCCAGACTAGCACAATGATGTAGTACAGATTCGCCCAACCAATAATTACTTGACATGCTATACCGATACCTAAAAATAATAGCAATCAATTATAATAATTTGATTTATAATAACAGTTACAGTAACAAACATTCATAATAAATATAATCAATAGTAAATATAATAAAGAATAATGATTAATATGTCATCGATTGAGATCGGTGTTGATTTCAGTTAGTTGTGATGACGATTAAGTAAGTCGTGATAGCGATGATGTTAGCCGAGATAACGATGATGTAAGTCGAGATAACGATAATGTAAGTCGTGATAACGATGATGTTAGTCGTGATAACGGTGATGTAAGTCGTAATAACGATGATGTTAGTCGTGATAACGATGATGTAAGTCGTGATAACGATGATGTAAGTCGTGATAACGATGATGTTAGTCGAGATAACGATGATGTAAGTCGTGATAACGATGATGTTAGTCGTGATAACGATGATGTAAGTCGTGATTACGATGATTTAAGTCGTGATAACGATGATGTTAGTCGAGATAAAGATGATGTAAGTCGTGATAACGATGATGTAAGTCGTGATAACGATTATGTAAGTCGTGATAACGATGATGTTAGTCGTGATAACGATGATGTAAGTCGTGATAACGATGATGATGTTAGTCGTGATAACGATGATGTAAGTCGTGAAAACGATGATATTAGTCGTGATAACGTTGCTGTTATGCAGGTTATGAGACCGATACGTAGAAACAACTTACTAGCTAAATAAAACCGAACAAACATACTCTAGTCCAATAATATGGATAATCTACCAGAAAAGATTGACCAAAATACATACATGCATTATTCTTATAGTCACTCACCTTGAAATGCCGGTGCAATCGTCCAGGCCCTGACACAACCCGAACTCGTATATTGACTCAAGCCTATCTCCATAATGAAGGTTGGGGCAGCCACGAGAAAATATGACACCAGGTACGGGATCAGGAACGCACCTATTGTAAAATAAAAGAAAACACATTGGGCAGATTGTAGTTAGTTCGTCATTCGTCTTTCTTCGGTAACCAATTTTCAACTAACTCTAATCCTAATTACCTGAGATATCAAAGAGTTACATTATTTGAACTCGGAAAGACACATTGTTTTGTCATCTTCAACGCCTGCTATGCTAAAGACAAACGTCTTGGCAATTTGTGCAAAGAATGTTTGAAACTTCAGATGTTCACACCTGCTTAACTGTATATTTCAACTCTTGCTTTTCGCCAATTTAACATACGTAAAGGGTAACTTCTAACTTTTCTTTGTACATGAAGTGCATGATACAGATAGGAAATTGCAAATTGCAAATTGCATTCACTCATTGCCAATTTTTTGGCGCAGGAAAACTGATAGGAGTGATTATTTTTTTTAAAAAATGTTCTCAACAACCGCTCATGTTTCACAATTGGTACAAATGATCTTATGGGTAGAGTTTGTAAACTACGGATTTAAGATTTATTGGGGTCACATTAGGGAACTTAAACTTTTACACAGGATATCTATTGGGAAATGGTATAGTATCAGGTTTTCAATTATTTAGTTAAAAAAATAGGATTCAATACGAGAGCTCAAGCAGTCCAATAGAAATACAACATTTTGGGAAAAACCCTAAACTAAAAGTAAGAGAAAGTTTTTTTGCGAATGTGACCAGTTTATATACTCCTTGATAACAAAGTGTAAGAAAATAGAATATTTATGTTTTGTTAGCATTTTTAAGTGATAACATTATCTTGTATTAACCTACCTGCTTTTGTTAGCGCTTGATAATAGAAAAACACGTGATTTGTGTTAACAGTTGCTCAGGAAACCCCCACCATCTCTATTATAACGAGAAAAAAAAGTGTACTTCAAATATTTATCATTTGCGTCACACTCTTTATATTGTTGGTTTATATTGATTATATTACAAATTTTCGCGCAAATTGTCCTTATATCTCAAAAAAAGTTCACATGTGGGACTATTTCAGACATTTCACTGGATTATCGAGAGAAGTTACCCCCCTTGATATCGACCGTTTTTATCACTTACCTGGCTAAACCGTGATATTTGGTTTACATAGAAACATATAGGAGAAATTTGATTTTATCGTTATAACTGTTTCAATATTAAATTACCAACCTATTACAACGTATAGTCATTTAGTTAAAAATATAACCTTTATTATGATAAAATAAAAATTAAAATATGTTAACGTTTTCTTGCTTCCTTTTTTAGTTTTATAACAGCATATATGGTCCTTATATGTTCTATATAAAAATTACTCAAAACACGTTTTCGGTCACTTTTAAGGTCTTAACCTTAGTTGTGATTATTTGCCAACCTATTACAACGTATACGTTTATTGCAAATAAAATTCTCTTTACGATGATATATAGATATAAAAAATATGATAAATGCATCTTGCTTCCATTTTGATTTGAAAATTAGATAAAATGTAATTCGGATTTATTTTCTGTGTGCCTAATGTACAGCGTATTATTGTACCCAATTAAATACAGCATGTATGTCGCTATATCAGCCGGCTATATGCAATGCAGTTTTTCAGTCCCGAAATGTTTATAAACACATGGTGATATTGCAAGTTATGTGGAGTTTAAAGTGTGTGTGTGTGTTTATTATATATTTAATTTATAGTCTAAAGCGTAGATTATTTTTTATTTCATATTTTAACTAAAGAACCTTCAAAAAGCTTCAAATTTAAGTACATTTCTTTTGTAATCTAAAACATTATTTAATGGTTTATTGTTTTCGCGCAAATTTATGTTTTAATGTCTTTGTTATGAAATAATTCAGTGGACATAGAAAGAAAATTGATTAAAGAGTATGTATAATTGGAATACTCAATTTATTTATATCACTTGATTCTTAAATATCACAACCAGTGATTAGATAACAATAATACATTACTCGAGGCATGTTAATTGAATAAAGAGATTTAATAATGTAATTGGTTGATAATAATGTTAATACAGCATAATTAACATATTATTGTTTTGAATTACTCAATTAAAACAATCTCCACATATATGAACATATTGCTGATCAGTTCTCAAATGATCTGATAAAAAACGATAATCGTTTATTTAAAGATATTTTTAAATATGTGCAAAAGTGCTCTTTTTCTTCTTCATCTTTTTATTTAAAAACTTAGTTTATTGCAGATTTTAGTATAAAGATTAGCAGTATTTTACATGGAGCTTTATCATGTCAAAAAAATGTGCTTTGTATTGATATTCATAATTTATGTTTTAAAATGTCTCTTATAATTCTTTTAGAATGGCTATGTACAAGTTTAAACGTTCATGTATAATTTATGTTTTGTTATATGATGTGTAGATGAGACAAAAAGAAAGATAATACCTATGAAATGAATGGTGTTCTGCGGCACGAAAAAATATAATTATTTAAAGAAATATAATGGTACTGAGAATACTTCCTAAAGTTTGATAATCCCAAATAAATATTTTAACTGCAAACATGTTTCATTTAGTGCATGTTTATGTTCGTTTTTTAGTCATCGCATAGATATCGTGTAATTAATAATCCTTGTACAAAAAAACCAGAGCAAACTCCCCCCCCCCCCCCCCCCCCCCCCACCACCACCACCACCACCACCACCCCACTGTCTGTGTTTCAAGTCTCAAACAATGCGATAAGCCAGTGTCATTTATGAACTTAATTACCCCGTACCCCTGCCCCTGAGGCAAAACTTGTAATTTTATTGGGGGTTATAATACAATCTGCTAGAATATAATTGAGTAATTATATTTCAACACAAGTTTGTTGTTCAGCTGTTTAAAACTAGCTATTTGATTTAACATTGATATTCAGATAAGCTGATAACAAATTCAACTTTTATAAACAGTTAATAAAACGGGGGAAAAAGAAATATTAGCAGTTTTCAACATAATTGACTTGTTTACAGGTAGAGACAACCATTATCACCAACATTAACCTTGTACTTTACTGCAGTAAGGGAAGTCTTGATATTGATATGAAGTGCACATTGTATTGCTATGCAAAGCGTTTCTGTGTGTCACATTAACCTTGTACTTTACTGCAGTTAAGGAAGTCTTGATATTAATATGAGTGACTTTGCACATTGTATTGTTAAATATCTATTTTAAAACATATCGCGTGTTTCAATAGAGTACTAACATGACATGATCTATAAGAAATATTTTGCGAATGTTTTAGTGTTTACTTTGTTAAACATGAAACACTAGAAGGAATATAAAGCTTTATATAATTGCGGTATAACTAATCAAAGCAAAGAGATTTGTAAAACTGCTGCTTAATACATCAGCTATTCACATTTATTAGCTTACTAAAATACGCTGCAATTTTCACTTAAAACTATTTCTGAAAAATATATATACTTATTATGTAAAGTTACATTACCATAGCATATGTTACGACTTTTTTTGTTCCTGTGTTGAAAAAAAAGTGCATAACTCTTGTAAATGGTTGAAATCGGAATGATAGAACTTATTCCAAGTATATAAAGATGAATACAGTAGAACTTCGATGGATCAAACCTGACGGGACTGAACAAAATAGTTCGAACGAAGAGTGTCAAAATACAGGTAAATATGATGGCTGGACTTAATTTCTAGTTCGACTCGGTGTTCTAGCCATCGGAGGTAGAATAATATAATTTAGATAATATTTCGGCCGGGACCAGATAAGTGGTTCGAGCCATGTGTGGTATGCGAAAAATATTAATCTGTTGTAACAATATAATCTTATGATATTATAACACGAGGTACTTTAAAGAAGTTGTTAAAAATGGATTTTGGTCAAATACCGTTTTAGGCTTTATTAAAAACGCATGCGCTAATACAAAGATGTCTGTTTCAAACAACCATAATAATTATATTTTAAGAACAACAACATGAAGTTTAAAATATCATTTGAATATCATAGCACTTGTCCCGTTAACTCAGACAGTAATGTCTCCGACTATCGACCCTCGTGAATTCGAATCCCCGACGGCACCAGTCTCTGTGATGATTGATTTACATTATGTTTTATTGTCATTCTATCTCTTCAAATATATGTTTATATAATCTAATAACCGTAATAAATTCGTGTGGAGCGCGAGGTCCAGTGGTAGAGCACCGAACCCATGATCAGAGGGTCGTGGGTTCGATCCTCCGCCAATGCTATGTGTGGTGTCCTTTAGCAAGACACTTTTCCGCATATGCTTAGTACTGGTTCTAACCAGGAAGACTTCGAGCGTGATTTGCCTAAGTTGAAAGAACTTGTTTCACAATCGAAGTAAAATATATAAATTTAAACTAAATTTATTAATAACAGTAACACAAAATAATCAATATTTATCTGTTGACTGATAATAAAATAAACTTTATCAAAGTATATTGAAATTTGTAATTAAAATCATTAATCTATGTTATAATTTTGCACATTAAATTTAATCAAATGATTTGAGCGTTTATTAATAAGTAAAATTCATTAATTTCATATTTATACTACACATCAAAATCACCAAAACTTGCTTATCAAAACGAATAGATATATCCCCAGGGCATATAACACGTCACGCGTACTTGATCTTAGTGTTAGAGCGGAACGATACCTGTATGTTTTATCACGGTCTAAGGGAAGTATTTGGAGTCATCTCCAATATCATCGAAATGCGCAGGGGCAATTATCGGATAACTCTTGGGAAATGTCTGAAATAGTCCAGTATGAAACATCTCTTAGAACCGTTCTTCTCAAACACGAGCATTTTTATTATCCCAATCAGTTGTTTTTACATTTACATATAATTCTTTGGTGGGAAGTTTTTTGACATTTACAATAGTCAGGCCCGTCGATCACGATACGCAGATACGCACGTGCCTATCATTTCAAATCCGTACAGCGATTTAAAAAAAAAGGAAAAAAACTTGAAATGTACAATAAACGTTTTGCGACATATACCGGTGGTAATCATCTTGCGACATTTAGCGTTAAAGGTACGGCATATAACGGCAGATGGCTTTGCGCCTTTTAGCGTTTGTTGCAACATTTAGCGTTGGTTGCGACATTTAGACATGTATGGTGGAGGACGCGTGCGACGGTTTGATTGATGCGTCAAATGTCAATGCTATCGGTAATATATCAGTAACACCCTCCCATCCATTCACCGTCCCAACTCCACACACCTACTTCATTGTCAGGGATGTCGGCGAATTTATTAAAGATTATATTACTTTACAATACATGTTTTGCGCTGATAAACAGTGCGACATTCAGCGTTGGGTTTGCGACATATACCGGTGGTACAAATCTTGTGACATTTAGCGTTAAAGATGCGACATATAGCGGCAGATAGTTTCGCAACATTTAGCGTTGGTTGCGACATTTGACGTCAGACTTGCGACGTGTAACGTTGCCACAAGCGGGTCACATTTCAACGGATGAGTGATCCATTTTAACCTTTAAAAACTGACCCGACCGTTACTTAATGACCCACCCACAGGTGTTAAATTGACCCTCGTTAAAATCTGATCACAAACAATTGGAAACTGACCGAATAGTCGGCCGGACAACATTTCAAGATTAAAAACTGCTATAATAAATTCGGATGTTCTTGTGGATATAAAGTGTGAATTATAACCGGAAAGTGTTGATATACGCTATATATAACAACGGCCACTATGCTATAGATACGATGTTTCATTGGTGATAACACGTGTGATATAGGAATGGTGTTTTCATCTCTCGTGTATCGGCGTCACACTTTCGGCTTAAATTGTGCATGCAAGTTACTATCATACGAATATATCAGTAACCACACCTACTAGATTGATTTGAAACTTCACCAGTCTTCAGGGTTATCAAACAATCAGGTTAAATAACTTTTGGTTGAATATAATGCAAATTATGGCGATTGTTCTGCTTAGAAATGCTGGTTAAAGTTTTCCGTGCATCTTGATATCATGCATATATCGCTCTAACCTCATATGCGATAGATTTGAAACTTCACTAACGCCCTCGTGTTATCAAACGTAATGGGTTTTGTTACACTGAAGGTTGCGGTGTTAACCCTTAATGTAATTGTTACACCAAGTATATGTTTGTTATATTTATTGACATTTGATTATGCAACCAATTAATCAATCAATCAAGTGATCTATTACGTACAAATATAATTGACAGTTATACACGTTCAGATAACCTACTTTTAATTATTAAACATAACTGAACAGATATTTTATTTCAGACTTGTACATAAATACATCGTCATAATAACATATTTACAATACATAATATCACGTAAAATATATTGTTAATTAATACATAAATTGTACCGCCATTTTTCATTTACATTTAAAGAAAGTTCTTTTGATTTATTTTTTTATCAATATCGAAATAATGCATGAAAACTTTTTAAGTCATAAATTCATAAAAATAAGAGGATGAACAAATTTATTAAATATTTAAATGATTTTCTTTCATTGATTAAGTGAAATGTTTCCAAAAATAGATAAAAAATATTCAATATATTTACATAAACTATTAAACGTTTAAAATGCTGTTTCTTAATTTCAGAGATTTCTTAATATACTGAGCAAAACTGACTAAAATACTTTTATCATTTGTTTTAAGCAATTCCATAAGCTGGTACATAGACGGTCTTTGAAAAACATGTTTATTTATATACGTCTTTCTAAAATCACTGTAGCAAGGCCAGATGCGAATAAAATGGTATATATCTTCTACCTCAGTAGTGTTACAACAAAGACAATATCTCTCATTTCTTGGAATGTGATTTCTTGCATAACCACCTGTTTGAATTCTAAGAGTATGTGCTGATAATCTAATTCTAGTAACAAACAATCTTAAATCGTTTTGGAGAATATCTAAATATTGTTCGTATGCAAAACTACTTTTGAAATATTTATACTCTTCTATAACATGACTATTGTTAACTGAGCCATACCATTCTTGGATAAAACAATCAATAACACGCTTTTTGAATATACAAGGAAATGTTTTTTTATCAAAAGAGGCATCTGTAAATAAGTAAGAAAACCCATAATCATTTAATAGTTTCTTAACATTAGAAACCCAATTTTTACATCCCTTTGCACAATCATTTACACCTTGTTGATATAATTTATGTATATATTGTCAGTATTAATAATTTAACACCAATACTTTACAATTCTACTATATCGAGTAATGTAAAGCGGATAACGTCCAAGTTAACCGTAAACCCCTGCTGTACATGTACTTAACCTAACGTTTAAAAGACGTTTACAAAATTTTAAATGAAGACGTTCAATTTCCTTGGACTTAGTGAAACCCCATATTTCAGAAGAATAACACAATATTGATCCAACAAATGAATCAAATAACTGACACAAAATTTTGGGTTTTAAATGTATTTTCTTACAACAGGTTCACTTAGGGTAACAATGTTTGTTCAACTAGAAATGTATCCTGCTATGGAATGCGGACATATTGTGATGTGCATGTTCGTCCTTCCGCACACACGAATGGGTTAGGTTTAGGGTTAGTAGTTTTTGGACTGTTGAAAAACAGTTGAAAAATTATGTGGCTGTTTCTGGACACTTAAAATCAATTTTTTATGTAGCTTTTTTTAATTACACAAGATAAACTGATAATCACAACCCTGAGTGTAACAAAGTAAGTTTTATATGGATATAATTTGATGAGAAAATCGTATTTCGGTGATAAGTATATGTTACACTAAGGGTTATTTATAACCGTGAACATTAATGTAAGAAAAAGGTAACCAAATAATTTTTGAAGCACAATATCCACCCTCCCCCACCCCCATCCCCACTCCCACCACCAATTAGAAGGACGTTGCATAAAAAATACGTATAAGTATTAAACATATATTGTGTTACATACTGCAACAATATGTCACATATCGCCCCTTAGTGTAACACAATATTTTTGTTAGACTAACAGTTGCAGTGTCAACCACAAACCACAAACCACAAACCACATACAAAAATCTTGGTTAGACTTTTTTTCTCACTTAAAACGTTTAATAACTTAGAAACAGATATAAAACCCAAAACTTAATAACACCCACTTGTGTGTGAAAAGTGCATGTGTGTTACAAATAATATAACTTGGACAGGTATTAAGTATTTATTGACAAAGCAATGCGAATTAGTCGAGCATGCTGTCTTACGGTCTTGTTTTTCTACCAATACCTTCCTATTTTCGTTGCATTTTATTACCTTTTATTATTATGATAATATATCTTAACAGCTTAAACATAAACGAGAATGCAGATTGTACATTGCTTTTTAAGGGAGTTGCCTTGTATTATATAATTATATAGCACCGGCCTCTCATTTTTTACTGTGTATATATATGTTAAAACGTGGTGTGTTATATGTGCTATTCTGCAAGTATGTTTGCTAGTCATTAAGGTTATCAGTAAATATATAAACAACAAGTATTATTAATTGTGACAAATTGGTTTAAAATATGTATTGATATGTTTTACATGTAATATAGTCTCTTATAATTCTTTATAGAATGGCATGGTTAACTGTTAAATATAATGTTTAATTTAATGTATATACTGTGTATTAACCATGATGAGACTTAAATAAAGAAATATCTATCTATAATGATATGATTATATCAATTGGTTCGTATGGATTTTGTCAAACTCAATTTGTAAAGGAATTGTTATCTTTTGTTATTATCACTAACTGCCATAGCAACCATTTGTTATCATTGAAACCGATCGTAATAAAGTTTACCAGGGTTTATGTTTAATTGTTGCAACATGCGACAGCTGTCATGTAGTGTGAATATTTAACAAACCGTTACAAAGGGATCCCATGTCTGATCAAAATTTAACACTGATCAGTTTTCAACGACTGTTTTGATTAAAATTTAATGTCACAACGGCCCTGATAGTTATTGCAGCAAATCTAGTTGATTACTAATTATTGGTCCATACTTCTAAATAAAATAAGTGGGTGGGGTAATTTGTCATTTTTTTATGTTCTTGCATCGAAATTTGAAGGAAAAAAAATGTTTCTTACATAAAATTGTGTACTTCTATGGTGTATTTTTTAAAATATTTAGTATTGTTTAGCAAGATGAAACTGGGACACAGAAAATTAATATTATTCGTACTATCAACTTTTTTGATAATGGTATATTATGAAAATACTTAGGATAAAAACATGAAAAATAACCACTTACATATCCATCGATGTTCCTTAACTTATTATATTGAATAAATGACAATGACAATAGCTTATTCAAGTACATGTATGTGTATGATATGAAATTTCCTTGGGAGTATCATTTAATCTGTATCTCTAAAGATTCGCTCATCTCTTTTTTATCAAATCCAACGATACACAAATAGTTTTTTGATAGTTGCTAATACGATTTCTGAAATATGTAGTGTTCATGTAGTATTTATGTAGTATTTATGTGGTAGTAACTTAAGAGTAGGTATATAATTAAAGGCGGTATGTTAGTTCCTTTTCAAAAACAAAAATATTGGCAATCAACATTGTGACCATGATGAGATACTGATAAGCCTTTATCGTTCTAAACATATTAAAATGATATAAATCTATAAATACATGTATATAATTTATATTTGTAATAGTAAAAATGAGTATATCAATTCCCGCAGTAATTTACAGTAAGTACATACATGTGAGTTCTACTTAAATGTTATTTGATCCGTCACACTGATTACAAACGACGTATATTGTTTGATATGTGTGTGTTAATAAAGTCGTTAAGGTCAAACAGTGTGTCCGCAATTTTTACATTTAGAATTGGGATTTCCGTTTCAATTTTCCTCACTCCTATCAAGATATCGATGCTGTCACTTTCGGAATGCGTAAAATTCCAAACCATATTGTGTTTTAGTTATAAATGATAATAAGCTACTTTTGTAATCAATTGTGAGCATACACCAGGAGCGGAACTTGGATGAATACGATGTGTAGTAGGGTTCGATTTTGTTTTCATTGGGAACTGTCGTAGATGCGTTTTGACATATATTTAATATTAACATTGAATTAACTGTTTTATAACCAAATAAATTGATAAAATAATGTTAAATATCTGGTGCATTTTAAATGTTATTTTGTTGCGAAATTATAGTTCCCAACCTCCCTAAGGATCCGATTTTTATTGCATTATTGGTATTTTCATTTATTTCGATTTTCCAGACAAAAGTGTAGGCACGTGCCTACAGTGCTATAGGAAGCTACGCCACTGTACACCGGTGTAAGATTTAGTTAATGCGTAAACTTGAATAAAATCTATTTCCAACATTGCAGCAAGTGCCTTTAAACAGATTGTAACCCTATAAATATACGCACACACCTAGGACACATGTTAGTGATAACGAATTCGTTAATTATCAAATATATCTTGACATGCACTGCAGAATGTTTTCGTAGACTGGAGATGAAATAAAAAAATAATAAAGCATGAAATTTGTTTATTTGAAATAAATCATACCAGTCAATTCTCGGTAGCTGATGGAAAACTACAGCAACACCACCAATAAACCTGATATGTATTTACTGTTTCCCCGGGTATTATAAAATCGGTGTGAAATCTTTGTGGAATATTACTAAGCTAAATAAAATTTGGATATAGACCTTTTGCACGTGTAGGTGGAGAAACAACAGTCTATTTTTTCCTAATTAAACTTTCTTACGACAATACGACAGGGGAATATGCACGTGTCACAGAATGCAAAATATCAACACGTTTGAACTTTTATACGCTTGTACATGTAGGTTGACAGTTCACGACATCTAGAACAAGGTTGATTTTTTAAACATTTTTTTATATTATTTGAAGTGTAGTTGGAACATTTATATCTTTGGAGCCATTACTTTTAGGGATCCAAGGATCAAAAGCCTACTGTTAGACATCGGGGGGAAAATATCTTTGGAGAACTATGGCAAATACGTCAGTACGATACCTACAATTGGGCCGGTAAACAAGCGTTTCCTCTATGGTAGGTACATCCACGTGGTTTGGCAGTTTTTCTGTATGGTAGGTACATCCACGTGGTTTAGCAGTTTCAGTTTTCTGTATGATAGGTACATCCGCATGGTTTGGCAGTTTTCTGTATGGTAGGTACATCCACGTGGTTTGGCAGTTTTCTATATGGTAGGTACATCCACGTGGTTTGGCAGTTTTCTGTATGGTAGGTACATCCACATGGTTTGGCAGTTTCAGTTTTCTGTATGATAGGTACTTCCACATGGTTTGGCAGTTTTCTGTATGGTAGGTACATCCACGTGGTTTGGCAGTTTTCTGTATGGTAGGTACATCCACGTGGTTTAGCAGTTTTCTGTATGGGAAGTACATCAACATGGTTTGGCAGTTTCAGTTTTCTGTATGATAGGTACATCCGCATGATTTGGCAGTTTTCTGCATGGTAGGTACATCCACGTGGTTTGGCAGTTTTCTGTATGGAAGGTACATCCACGTGGTTTGGCAGTTTTCTGTATGGTAGGTACATCCACATGGTTTGGCAGTTTCAGTTTTCTGTATGATAGGTACTTCCACATGGTTTGGCAGTTTTCTGTATGGTAGGTACATCCACGTGGTTTGGCAGTTTTCTGTATGGTAGGTACATCCACGTGGTTTGGCAGTTTTCTGTATGGTAGGTACATCCGCATGGTTTGACAGTTTTCTGTATGGTAGGTACTTCTGCATGGTTTGGCAGTTTTCTGTATGGTAGGTAAATCCACATGGTTTGGCAGTTTTCTGTATGGTAGGTACATCCACATGGTTTGACAGTTTTCTGTATGGTAGGTAAATCCACGTCATGGTTTGGCAGTTTTCAACTTTTTCAATCATATGCACTCTCGTACCCCTGTCACGTTAGACCGGCCCCTCCATTTCATTAACAGTCTTCAAACAAACTCAGTTTCATTCGAATTAATAACTGACATGCTTATATTGATACTTTTTTGTGTGCTTTTTTTGTTTTTAAAATCAAGCTTTGAAGCTTTCAACGATTATTCGCGATCATGCCATTAATCTTCGTTCTGTTGTTTGCCGGTGTAACATAAAATTTTGAGTGATCCATTTTTAACATTGAAAATTGACCCCGATCGTTAATTAATGACCCACCCACACGTGAAAAAATTTACCCTCGTTAAAATCTGATCATAAACTGATCGAATAGTAACAATGCTATAATAAATTCGGATGTTCTCGTAGATATAAAGTGTGAATCATTACCTGAAAATGTTGATATACGTTATATATAACAACGGCCGGTTTGCTATAGATATGTTGCGTCATTGGTGATAACACGTGTGATATAGGAATGGTGTTTGTTTAAATTGACTTTCGTTAGTGTGGTTGTAGTTTCAGAAGTTAAGATTGCGATGAAGTACTCCTCTCTCTCTCTCTCTCTCTCTCTCTTTTCTCTCTCTTCTCTCTCTCTCTCTCTCTCTCTCTCCGTCTCCCGTGTATCGGCGTCACACTTTCGGCTAAAATTGTGAATGCAAGTTACTATCATGCAAATATACCTGTAACCACCTGTAGCAGTCTTCAGGGTTATCAAACAATCAAGTTTAATAACTTTTGGTTGAATATAATGCAAATTATGGACATTTTTCTGCTTAGAAATGCTGGTAAAAGTTTTCAGTGCATCTTGATATCATGTTCGTATCTCTTTAACCTCATATGCGATAGATTTGAAACTACGCTAACGCCCTCGTGTTATAAAACGTAATGGATATTGTTACACTAAGGGTCGCGGTGTCAACCCTTAATGTAATTGTTACACTATGCGTATGTTTGGTACATGTATTGACATTTGATTATAAAATAGGTTCACTTAGGGTAACAATGTTTGTTCAACTAGAAATTTATTTATCCCTGCTATGGAATGGGGGCATATGGTGTCGTCCTAGTTGGTCCGTCCGCACACACGAATGGGTAGGGTTTTGGGTTAGTAGTTTTTGGACGGTTGAAAAAACAGTTGAAAAATTATGTGGCTGCTTCTAGACACTTAAAATCAACTTTTTATGTAGCTTCTTTTTAATTACACAAGTTAAAGCTGATAACCACAACCCTGAGTGTAACAAAATAAGTTTAATATGGATATGATTCGATGAGAAAATCGTATTTCGACGATAAGTATATGTTCGTTACACGAAGAGTTAACATTGGTGTAAGAAAATAAGTAACAAAATAAATTTTGAAGCACAATATCCCCCTTATCATCCCCCCCCCCCCCCCCCCCCCCCCCCCAATATCATGGACGTTGCATAAAACATACGTATCAGTATTAAACAGATACATTGTATAAAATGTATAATTTGCTATAACATGTAGGAATTCTGTATTATAGAGAAGATTTCTTAAATTGTGTTACATATTGCAACAATATGTCACATATCGCCCATTACCTTCCTATTTTAGTTCCATTTTATTTCCTTTTTGTAATATGATAACATATTTTAACAGCTTAAACATAAACGAGTATGCAGATTGTACATTGCTATTAAAGGGGGTTGCCTTGTATTATATAATAATATGATTATATCAAATGGTTCGCATGGATTTTTTCAATGTCAATTTGAAAAGAAATTGTCATTTTTTTTGTTATTATCACTAAGTGCTATAGAATCCTTTTGTAAGCATAGCAACCAATCGTAACAAAGCTTACCGGGGTTTATGCTTAATTGTTGCAACATGTGACAGCAGTCATGTGATGTTTTGCTAATATTTAACAAACCGTTAAAAAAGGACCCCATGTCTGAACAAAATTTAACACTAATCAGTTTTCAACGACTGTTTTGATCAGAATTTAATGTTGAAATGTGACCATTGTGGTCATTTTTCAACGGGGTCAAAATTTAATGTTTCCGACAGAAATGTGGGCCTGTAAAACGGGATTCTTCTGCCCTGTTTTAAATATCTAATTAAAAAAACAACTTTTTAACCATCTCCTGTTTGAAGTTTCTCTGACAAACCACTTGTTGTCGGAAGCATTTCTACCAGTCACGTATTTATAAATGCTGAGTTTGAGTTTAGGGCCTTAAACATAACATGTTTACGCGCAGTTTTTGTAATGGAAGAACATTTGATGATTGATTTACGACATTGTGTGTCATTATCAGTCGTCTGTCACCGCTGATTCAAGTGGGAAAGTTATCAGTTACTTGCGGAGATTGGGTGAGCTCGATTGGTTAGCCTTTCAGGATCACAGGAAACAGCGGTTAGGTGAACTGATCGTCTGTTAGCCCTCGATGGTAAAAGATGACTCTAAATAGTCAATCAATCAATCAATCAATCAATCAATCAATCAATCAATCAATCAATCAATCAATCAATTAATCAATCAATCAATCAATGTAATAGAAGAACATTTGCTGAATAAGCTGAACCACGTGCTGTTTTAGTACCGAATTTAACACAGTTGTACTACAGCAAAATGTCAAGTTAGGTCAAAAGGAGGTTAGTAGGCCTAACTATACATACATAAATAGATACATGCGCAATAATATAATGAGCCGGTGAAGTCCATTATACCCGGCCATTATGGCAGGTCAAACGTTGCAATATCATATAACATATTTTCTCCTGCTGTTAAATTGTACATATATGGTGAATTTTTTGTATATGTATTATGTTATTGTTAAGCAAAGAACTTAAACATAAAACACTTACAACTAACATATAAACTTAACAAGCACAAATTAAATTAAATAATAAAAAATAAGATCATGAAACTAAAAGCAACAAACACAATATAAAACTTTACTACAAGAACATAAATATAAAAACAGCGAACACAATATAAAACTTCACAACAAGCGTGCATATCATTTGAAATCCGTACATCATTTGTTTTAAAAAGGAAAGTTGTTGTATGGTGTTTAGTGTCGCTTTCAACAATTTTTCAGTTATATCGCGACGGTGTCTACTTGAGACAGTATTCTAAATGCTGTCACACTGGAGTATCATGCCGCAGATACATGGTATGATACCCTACCCAGTCACATTATACTGACACCGGGCCGATCAGACCTAGAACTCCCCTCTAAATGCTGAGCGTCAAGCGAGGAATCTTCTAGTACCATTTTTAAAGTATTTGGTATGATCCGGCCGGGGATTGAACCCACGACCTTCCGCATGCGAGGCGGACGCTCTACCACTAGAACACGCCGCGGTCTAAAAAGGAAAGAAACTTGAAATATGCAATAAATAAGGGTGGGTTGGGTTACGGCCTTAGATGTTTATGAAAATAGATCAAGCAGCTATTTTTTTCTTTAAGATCTTAATGATTATGTTTTTAATGTAGGAACGGTCAGGGTTTTTCTGTATTACATTATTCCGCTAGACATACCCTGGAACGGTCTATCGGGACCGGATATTTCTGAATGCTTGTTTTAAGTTTGTAAGCGCGGAAAATATGAACATTGCGGAATGTTAAAATTATAGTGATCCACCTTATATCGATTTCATTATTTTGTGATTTTTTCCTTGCTGTTTTGATGAAACCCGTGATGAACAAATATATATATTATGCTGTTGCTGTTATTTGGTTTCCTTTACCTAACACGATAAGTTCATAGTTAACCACATATTTTTTTGCGAAAAATATCTAGTTAACTAACACGTTGAGATAAATATCTTAACTAGAATAAATGTATGTTAGTGCCCATTACTGCCACCACTTATCTAGTTAACTATCGTGAAAAAAATCTAGTTATCTAAATAACTAACGCGATAAGTTTCCAGTTAAGATAAATGTCTTAACGCGAAAAGTTGCCTATTTACTGCCCTGCAACTGCCGCCACAAATTTACTTAGCTAACTGAATAACTAGATGTTCGTGTTACCAGTTATTTAATATTCGAAATACTTGGTTTTTACTCATTTAATCGCTAAACAATCTCTATTCGAGTGGTTACGATTGGTTTGTAAAGAAACGGGTATTGATGAGGGAAGTTCAAATATACATTGTGTTATCTAGTATATCTTCTAATTTCGTAGCCAGAGTAGCTTGGTTTACATTGCCATTAGTCGTTACCTGTTGTGTTTTGGGATATAGTTTATATAAATCTTTATTGTTAAACATATTTATCTAAACCTAAACTTTTCCTTGATTTAACAGTTTTGTTGTCAAAGTGTACGGTCATATATGGTGTTAAATTTTATAAAAATTAAAACAACAAACACGTCAATATAGATCTAAAACTTTACAACAAGAATGTAAAATAATGAACATAAATAGAAAGTTAAACAAAAGAAAACACCACTGTGAGCAAATATTAGTTCGATCTTATTATGGAATAGATTTTGTTACGACGTCGTTGATTGGTTAAGCCCAGGCTAAGTCGAATAAATTGGAAGCGCGCACTTCTGACGTTATCGTGTGACGCCACTTCACCAATAATGCCAATTAAAGAACAAGAATATAAAAAATATAAAAACATACCAGTGGTCTAGGTTGTTTTTTTCAATTTTTCTCTTGCAATAACGAAATGACCCGTTATGGATCATATATAGCTTGAAGAATTAATCATAGAAAGGTTTGAATAGATTTCACATCGAATAATTGTTTCAATTATCGGGTTGGAAAAAATTGAACGGCTGTGTTGTAGCATACTGATAGAAAGTTATTTAGTAGAGGCAAGGACTGATATAGAAGAGGCAAAGCAACTCATTGAGATGTTATGAACGCTCAGGTATTCACATAAAATCATAGCGCAGAAACTACCTGACACGGTTTATCGGGTAACGTGTATCGGTCCATATAGAGTATATAGGGCTGTTGATAACTAAAGTTCTATTTATCCGATAACATTTTTGGAAAGCCTAATTTATTACAGTTGTTCACATATTTTTTTCAATTTTTTATGTTTATAGGAACATGGTCTTTTTTCAGTTCCAGTACGGCACCATAAATCCATAGTTTTCCCTATATGTCCGATGCAAAATTTGAAAAGTTATATTTAATATATAATTACATATTTTTTGCAAATAATTTCAAAATTTAAAGATGCTTTTCTTTTCAACGGTACATTTTTAAATTGTTTAATCATTTTGGAACATGGTCTTTTTTAACATAATTATAAGTATTTTTTTTATTTTTCACTTTTTACGTCCGCGAACAGAACCAGAACGATATTGGTCACGTGACTACCTGTGGGCGATAGTTCAAGGTCACATTTTAAGAGCTACTGCTATGCTACTTTATAACTTTAATATTATTAAGAAATCATGTTGTTATATATATTATCAATGTATGTATGTATAAATGTATCACGAATAGTGAAACTTTAGTAAATTTTATCTATATTAAATAAAGAATTGTTAATAAAAAGAAAATGCGCTATTTGAATGACTTGTGATTAAATGATCTGTTAATTGCCATGCATTATGTTAATCTGCTTTAGTGTTGTTGTTATTAAATAAACAAAGTTATTATGAAAGCAAGTTTATCAATTGTATTTTAACATTTTTTACATATCTAATTGGTAGCGGACCGAACCATATTGACCTTAATGACAATTAGCAACAGTTTAAACCTTCATTATGCCTTAGGGCATGTTTTGTTTTTAATATTTTGCCAGTATGAGATACATTATTAAATATAACTAAAAGTCATCATTTAATAAAATGTTGACACAATTTTTAAAAAGAACATTTTCGTTTATTCACCAGGTAATACAACATAGGTTCCTATTGGTTTAATGCCCCAGTATAATGATAACCGTATAAACTGTTAAATTCTTGACTTTAGATGTACGTAATTAATACCTTAGGGCCAAAGTACAGGTCGTTAAAGTATTTTCTCAATTTATGATTTGTTTTAGAATAAAAAAACAAATGTTAATTACAAGTAATGGTTTGCATTAAAACAACAACTGTATGAACAGAAAATCAAAACGAACAAAAAAGAATTAGCAAACAAAAAAAACGCACGCGCGAGTATATGTATACGTCTATCCGTTCAAATAGGTGTCAAATAATCATTTTTTTTATGAAAATATTAAAAAAAAAAGAAGAAAAGTTCGTTTTTTCTATTCTTTAAATGAATATTTTGTGTATATAAAATATTTGGCAGCGATAATGTCCAATGACGTTAAAAGTAGTTTGTCGTAACGTTGCAACGCAGGATAAATTAATCAGTTTTATTGTTTTTATTTTCCTCGGGTCATAAGTTTATTGGTCATAAAACAATAGGGTTCCCCTAATAAACTGATCATGAAGGGTAATTTGCAGAGCATTTGTTTGTTGTTTTCATGATGACGCTTGGGGATTTATTTTTAAAAACGAATTAATCTTAATGAAATCAAGAAATAAAAATTAAGACATGGGTCCTTTTTACATTTAATTTTTCTGCTTATTATTGTAGGCGTGAATTTAATATTGTCAATATTTGTATTAAATATAAGTCCCCCCCCCCCCCCCCCCCCCCCAACTTTTGTCATCTTTTTTACCAAGAAAAATAGAGATAGACTGAATTTAAAAACTTGTTAAGTCAGGTCAAGCGCTTGGGACATTTTTTAAATGTTATAGTGTTTAAATAAATTCACCGATATATCCACAAAAACATTTATTAGATTTATACGATAAACTTATCACTCCTATTTTGAACTACTCATCTGAAGTATGGGGATTTAACAAAGGTGTGAAATTCGAAAGAACACATCCAATCTTTTGCAAACGATTATTAGGAGTTAAACTCTCAACCCAAAACAATTTTATATGTGGTGAAACAGGACGTACTAGTTATATATTCCTAAGATATTTTAATATAATCAAATTTTGGTTAAAAATTATTGCTTCAAACAATACCAAATATACCAAATTAGTATACAAAACGACGTATATGTAAATAGAATAAACTGGGTCTCACAAGTGAAAAGTATATTATCCACATTTGGATTTTATGAAATCTGGTATGCTCAAAGCGGACGTGACACAAATAACTTCCTTAGCCTTTTAAAACAGAGATTAAAAGATGTTTTCATACAGAACTGGAATGCAGAACTTAATGACTCAACTACAGCACTATTTTACAGTTCAGTAGCATCTTTTGAATTTAATCCTTATCTTGACATTGTAAACATTTCAAAATATTGTGTTGCATTATCAAGACTCCGTCTTTCCTCCCACAGATTGGAGGTGGAAAGCGGTCGATGGAGAAAACCAATCAGTGTACCCTTCAATGAAAGAATGTGTAAACAGTGTAAAATGCTAGAGGACGAATACCATTTTTTAATCAAATTTGTAAATTTTATTGAACTGAGAAAAAATTACTTAATACCGTACTAATGGATAAAAAACAAGTTATTTTAAATGTGTGCAATTACAAACTACTGAAAATAAGCCCAAAAAGTAAAAAGTTAAGTGTTTATGTACATAAAGCTTTTAAATTAAGATTGCTCATTAATAAGTTTACATTCTCATCTTGAAATCAGTAGACCTACTTGAAATCAGTAGACCTACTTGCAACCAGTAATTGATATATGATTATCGTCAATAGTAAATCGTACAATTCAAAATTACAAGAATTGTTCTCTCCCGTGAACTTTTTCTTCTTCTCAATGTTTAAATGGTGAGCATTAACACTATAATTTATTATAAATGTCTGCCATATACCTGTTTATAATGTTTGTGTGTATTATTGTATAAATATTCATGGGCCTTGTTTGGCTTAAATAAACTTAATAAACAAAAAATATCTCTTATCGCATGTGTCCAGTGACAAACTTGATATATTTGTTACATTTGAAATCTAATGGTTAATATAGTATTTTTGTATCTGGTGTGGAAAAAAAGTTTATTATCATGAGTGATCTACAGCTATGACAAAAAAAAGGAAATCAGGTACATAAGAAGTCGTGCCACATGATCATTGTCGTCTTTGATTTTGTGACAATCGTACTCATAGACGATTAATTATAATTGTGTAACATGAAGCCAAGTACGTTGGTTATGGAAGTCATGATCAGTGACGGGTATGTTGGTTATTAAAGTCATGATCATTGACGTGTATGTTGGTTATGGAAATCACGATCAGTGACGTGTATGTTGGTTATGGAAGCCATAATCAGTGACGAGTACGTTGGTTATGGAAGTTTTGATCAGTGACGTGTATGTTGGTTATGAAAGCCATTATCAGTGACGGGTATGTTAATGGTGGAAGTCATGATCAGTGACGGGTATGGTTGTTATTGAAGTCATGATCAGTGACGTGTATGTTGGCTATTGAAGTCATGATCAGTGAAGTGTATGGTGGTTATGGAAGCCATGACCAGTGACGAGTATGTTGGTTATGGAAGCCATGATCAATGAAGTGTATGTTGGTTATGGAAGTCATGATCAGTGACGTGTATGTTGGTAATTGAAGCCATGATCAGTGACGGATATGTTGATGTTGGAAGTTATGATCAGTGACGAGTATGTTGGTTATGGAAGTCACTGTACTGAGTGTTGTTTTATGAGAGGCATCCATCGGGTCAATCGGGGGATCAAACCCACAACTAGTGAAATTTAGGTACCACATGTGTGGTTCTCATGCCGTTGGTGCTTTTCGTTTGTAATTTACGTACTTAACGTGTTTTCGCATGCCGTTTATGTTTCCATTGTGTAATTTGGGTACCAAACGTTTGTTTTTCATTCCGTTGGTAATTTTATTGTGTATTTAAGGTACCAAACACGTGCTTATCATGTAAGTAGCGCTTGTCTTATGTAATTAAGGTACTAAAAGTGTTATTCTTTTGGCCTTGATCCTTTGTGTTATTTAGGTATCAAATGTGTGGTTCTCAAGTTGTTGGTTCTTGTCTTGTGTTATTTAAGTACCAAACACGTGCTTATTATGCAGGTAGCGGTTGTCTTATGTAAAACAAGTACAAAACGTGTGATTCTCATGTCATTGATGCATGTGCATATCATACAGTTGGTGATTGTCTCGTGTAGTTTATGTACTAAACGTGTTGATCTCACGTTGTTGGTGCCTGTCTTTTAGGTATAAAACCTGTGCTTATCATGCAGTTGGTGCTTGTCTAGTGTAATTTATGTACCAAACGCATGGTTCTCATGCATTTGATGGTTGTCGTGTGTAATTTACAAACATAACGCGTGGTTCTCATGCCGCTTATGCGTTTTTTTTTGTGTAAGTTAGGTACCAAACGAGTGCTTATCATGCAGTTTGTGCTTGTGTAGGTACCTAAAGACCTAGGTACCAAAACGAATGGATTCTTGGAGTTGGTACTTGTCTTATGTAATTTAGGTACCAAAACGTATGGTCTCATGGAGTTGGTGCTTGTCTTGTGTAATTAAAATTCCAAACACGTGCCACCTGCTTATCATGCAGGTAACACTTGTCCTGTATTCTTGATGTACCAAACCTGTGTTTATCATACACTTGGTTCTTGTCTTGTGTAATTTAAACACCAAATGCGTAGTTATCATGCCATTGGTGATTGTTTTGTGTAATTAAAGTATCGAATGGGTGGTCATCATGCACTTTGTGCTTGTTTTGTGCAACTTATGTTCCAAATTTGTGTCTATATTGCAGGTAGCACTTATCTTGTGTAATAAAGATCTCAAACGGATGACTATCATGCAGGTACATGTATCCATTGTCTTCTGTAACTTAAACTTAAACTTGAAACGAACTTAAAAGGAGAAGTGAAAGTGAGGATAAAGTGACTTCGAACCCAGTAGTCGTAAGTTCGATCCCCCGCTCCTACATCTAAAAATACTTATCAGTCATTCGAACGAGACATTTAAAAGAAATCGAGAACCCATGTATCGGTGCTTTCACCGTGCATGTAAAATACTCGGGGACACTAAAAAAAGGTATTCTGTATCTCTGTACTATCCTCTTAAACTCTAAAAATGACTAATACTCTTCTGGAGGCGTCGCCCATAGAGAAAACGGTGGCGACGATAAAGAGAGAGAGAGAGAGAGAGAGAGAGAGAGAGGGAGAGGAGAGGAGAGGAGAGGAGAGGAGAGGAGAGGAGAGGAGAGGAGAGAAGAGAATACAGACAGACAGACAGACAGACAGACAGACAGACAGACAGACAGACAGACAGACAGACAGACAGACAGACAGACAGACAGACAGACAGACAGACAGACAGACAGACAGACAGACAGACAGACAGACAGACAGACAGACAGACAGACAGACAGACAGACAGACAGACAGACAGACAGACAGACAGACAGACAGACAGACGGACAGGCAGAGGCAGGCAGGCACGCAGGCAGGCAGACAGGCAGGCAGGCAGGCAAAGAGGAGAATTTAAGAAACGTAGGAGGAGGGATATTATGTCAAGATAAAAGTAAAAATAGAATGAAAGGGTGAATGAAAGGGAGTGATGAGGGGAGTGAGTGGCGGCAACCACTCCCTTAAGGTTAACAGATTGCTTATTGATTATTCTAATATATATAACATGATCTCCGTCTTCCGTGGCCTAGTGGTTAATGCGTCCACCTCGGAATCGGGAGGTCGATGGTTCGAATCCCGGTGTAACCACTGGGATTTTTCCGATGCGGCCGAGCTTACCCAGTAGCTAGTTAAATTGAAGGGTACCATATGTCTAACAGCCTAACGTCTGGCAATGATAGCTTTCGAGGAGTAACTGTACAGCATAAAGGTGTCTCATAAGCCCAGTGCGACTGTCCCTTTCAATAGGGGTGACACTATATAATAATCGACACTATAATAAACAAACACTTTACACAGGCGTATATCGCAAATCTAAAGTAGGAAAAAATATCTATAATAATAAGTATTGCTGTTTCTTTATAAAGACTTTCATTTCAACCAGACAATATCAGAGGCATATGGAAACAGGTGCGAAAATAGCAGCTTGTTATCATAACTATTCAAGGACTTATAACAAATATGTAGCAGTATGCTGTAACGAATATGAAGTATTTAACTGAATTAGAATTAGTCTTTGAGATTATAAATGCCGCGGCCTATTTTCGTTTTCGTGACGCGGGATTTGCAACTGCATATTGCTTTAAATTAATGCTTATTTTTCTTAATTTAATCCCTTTAGAAAATATTGTCTTTATTTTTGATTTTGTAAGAACATAACCCACCGATCTGTTATTGTTTCAAGAATAACTTATTTATTTGTGTAGTATATATTCTTAATTAAAGATGAGGCCTGTTATGTAATTTACATAGATGATATGTTGTTCATCATGTTTTTATATTTATGTTATTCAATATTTAATATTTTTATATTACTAAAGTTAATTACGATGTTTTCTTTTATTTCTTTATTAAGTTATGGATATTTTGTTCATAAAACATAAATAAATAAAATAAAGCTTAATGCACATGAATGAAAAATAAAAAATTAAAACAATTAAATAAATAAAAATGAAATAAATTAGTTTACTATTTAATTGTTGTCATGCCTTCTTTCTTAATACATTGCATATGCCCTTTTATTACATTAAAACTGCTGCAACAATTAATTAAGCAAAAATGTACTTTATAACAATTTTATCGATTTAATCTTAATATGCCCGCAGGCAAAAGATGTAGCAATAGGTAGTTTATTTCTCATTATCGGAAAATGTAAAGGGAAGCAATACGTTATCGACTACTAGACAAGAGTAGCCTTTATTGGATTTTATCGATTTAAGTGTCTGAGGTAGTTTCTGCGATATGCTCGCGAAATCTCGTTTTTAAATATCCTAACTTCCATTCATCTCAGAAATACAAATCTAAATTCTTTCTTTGCACAATGTATGTTGAGACCAGTCCGTTCCCAACGAATTGTGTTTTAAATGGTAGACATTCTCGTGATTTAATTTTTATACTGTAACTGAAAAATGAAGAAAAATACTTGAATTTTTACTTCAAACTGCAATGATGTTAATTCAAGATAATATTTCGTTTTTTTAAGCATTATAAAGCATCTAAGGTAACATAAAGCTTACATTTAAGTGGAAGAAATCAATTGGCTGTGAATTCTGAATGCTTGGTTAATATACTATTTTATCAACATTGAGCAGAGAGATGCAAGTTTCCTATCTTTCTATATATTAGTTCTTCGTAGAAGCCGCTATTGACAAACCGTTGTTTGATGAATGTGTACAACAAAAATTATATGACAGGATAATATGTGACAGGCACGATTAGCTCAGTCGTTAGCGCGTCTGACTATCAATTCAGGGATCGTGAGTTCGATTCCCCGCCCGGTCACAGTCTCCGTAATGGTTGATATACGCGTTGCGTCTCATTTTCAGTCGATTGATGTGGGAAAGTTATCAGTTACTTGCGGAGATTGGGTGTGCTGGAGTACTGGTTAACCTTCCAGGATCCCAGGAAACAGTGGTTAGGTTAGCTGATCTTCTGTTAGCCCTCAATGGCATAAAAATGACGCTAAAAATTAATTCAATCAATCTGACCTAGATGTATATACATTAAAAAAAAATTCTATCCCTAAGTTATATTATATATTTCAAAAAAATATTCAATTTATTCTTAAAGATTGATTGATTGGTTAGTTGAGTGAGTGAGTGAGTGAGTGAGTGAGTGAGTGAGTGAGTGAGTGAGTGAGTGAGTGAGTGAGAGAGAGAGAGAGAGAGAGAGAGTGAGTGAGTGAGTGAGTGAGTGAGTGAGTGAGTGAGTGAGTGAGTGAGTGAGTGAGTGAGTGAGTGAGTGAGTGAGTGAGTGAGTGAGTGAGTGAGTGAGTGAGTGAGTGAGTGAGTGAGTGAGTGAGTGAGTGAGTGAGTGAGTGAGTGAGTGAGTGAGTGAGTGAGTGAGTGAGTGAGTGAGTGAGTGTTTATTACCGAAGACACTTGGTAGGCATTTTGTTGCGATGTGTTTACGACATGTGATTTAGAATCAATGTATTAGTATATAATGTTTCTATGTAATAAGTTTTATTTTATGCTTTTTGATGAATTGTAGATATTTTGCAGTGGATTGTTTATGATAATACACTGTTTCAAACAGTAAAATTATGAAAAAAAAAAGTTTTTGTCATTGCATATTAATTAAAAAATAAATAAATAAATAAATAAAAAAAGTACTTTAATTTTTTTTTATTAATGCAATAATATCTAATGGCGAATAGAGGTAAAAAATAAACAAAAAATATATAAATGCATAAAATAAATAGAAAATGTGTTTGTTTTGGTGTAAGATCAAATGATATTTCATCTTGTGATCACCAAAAATGATATTCTCGCTCGTGGAAGGCCACCCGTGAGAATATGGTTTTGGTGATCACTTGATGAAATATAATTCGATCTTAAACCAAAACAAACAAATACCCTCTATATAATTATTTCAGATTTCTTGGGTGCATGGGTTCGTGGTGCTTCAGCAGAGAGGCCGCTGAAGTCGATGCTGGTGGGAGATGGTGGGAGCGAGCATTTTCATTAAACTTGTCCCCCTGAAAATACTAAGCTGTCGAACAATAATGCAATTCATCGCTTCAAGGGGATGACCGTGCCTATTGTGGACAGCACTTGTGGCCAGACCATTTTGCCATATGCTTGTCATATGTATATGTGTATATATTTGGCAAAAAAATATGTTTAAACTAAAATCAAAAATTACTCATTTTCTAATGTCTATTTTTCAATATATTTGATACTGAAGTTATAAAGCAGTTTATTTATTATACGGGTATACAAGTCTTTGGATTATATGACAGATTACATTTTTATAATTTAAAACCACAGGTGTCGGAACATTAAACATCAAACCTGATACAAATATACTGACTTTGCACAAAGAAATTTAAAATTTAAATATTGACCAGAACGTCACCACTTGATTGACTCCATTCGCTCAGTCAGCCTGGTCATTCTATTCAGCAACCGTAATCGAATTTAAAATAAGCACTGAACTGTCAATGAATTGAAATTACATTTTAACCCCACTTCCGCCAAATTTGCATACCGTTGAATGAAAGAAGTCTCCTAAAATGAGATGATTGCTTTGCATACTTAAAGGCGTAAACCCACCATTGATTTTTGTTCTTTATTCTATAGTAAATAATAAAAGTTTGAAGGCTCATAGTGAACCCCAAATGAAAAAAGTGAAACCTACATTTTACTGTTTGTCAACCTCTGCACTATCAAAATATGATGAGAAAAGTAAGGGTCATGTGTCATATAAGAGATTTTTTTCAGCTCAGTGTGCACACTGTTGACAAAGTAAAAGTAGACTTCCGAAATCATGTATTCATACCCCAATTTCCAAGCATCAATTTTTTTTCTAAATTCACAATTCAAACATGACAATGCTATCAAAATGTTCAAAAAACATCAATTATGCCATTCAAATAAAAAAATGAGCATAAAAATAAATGCATTTTTAAAGAAGAAGAAACGAGGATTATTTATAACCGCCATTACACCACGGAAGCACTTCCTTTTTGCAATGGTGGTACTATGCCTAAAACCAGCAATCATGGATGTCAGCGGTGGATCAATCGTTCTGTTTAACCCTAAGCTGTTTGGTGTTTATTATCAGAGTTATGTAGACCCTCTGCTTTTGCTTCCTGCAATATCGGTTTTAAAATTACTAGTCTTGATCACCGGCGACGTTTGCTTTCCTAAAAACAAACGTCTTGATAAGTTCAACCGAGAATAAAATTGTAACGGTAAACAGATGGAGTTTTTGTTTGGTTGATTCAAACAATCGGATCAACTCGGAGGTTTTCATACTATTTTAAAAGAGTATCGTTTGGATGTTTATTTCTATATTCATTATTTGTTATATTATTGGATATTTTCTATGACAAATATATTGTACCATTACAGAGGTGTGCTTGTTTCAGCCATTCAGATATTACTTCCAGATTCAAACGTTTCTTCTGCACAACTTGTCAAGACGTTTGTTCTTTAGAAAAGCAAACGTCTCCGATAATCAAGTCTATAAAACTACAAATTGTTATCGCATTTACTGCTCCAAGCGGTAAATATAATGCATGAGCGATCCGTATAGAATACTATGTTGAAATCGGTTGAATAGATAAAAATTTGAATAGTGTGGAGTAGAAATTTTGTGATATTGATATTCCTCGCTTGTGATATTTAATTTGAATTAAAAAATCACGTTTGCTTTTATGGTTAATGTTTCATAGCAACCGTCATATTGTGTTTGTTGTTTTTATATTAATGTTCATTATTTTACATTCTTGTGACCGCGGGGTGGTCTAGTGGTAGAGCGTCAGCCTCGCATGCGGAATGTCGTTGGTTCAATCCCCGGCCGGGTCATACCAAAGACTTTAAAAATGGTACTAAAAGCTTCCTCGCTTGATGCTCAGCATTTAGAGGAGAGTTCTATGACTGGTCGGCCCGGTGTCAGTATGATGTGACTGGGTGGAGTATCATCCTATGTGTTTGCGGCATGATACTCCAGTGTGACAGCGCTTAGAATACTGTCTCAAGTAGACACCGTCGCGATATGACTGAAAAATTGTTGAAAGCGACGCTAAACACCATACAACATTTTGTGGCCAAGTTGTATTTTGTGTTTGATATGATATACGACCACACGCGACCTTTAATTTCGCAACGTCAGTGGCGTAACTGACCCTAAAATGATGTGCAAGCCCATCAGGTTATAGGGGGTTTGTATGCATGGCCCCCAATCCCAGCACACAGTCCTTCACCCCTATTGATGAATTAAGTCAAAATAATGTGCAAGCCCGGGCGTTGTGGCGTAAAGGGAGCTACGCCACTGAACGTCATACCTATATCCGATGTGTATTCAACGTTTGACGGTAATATTATTAAATAATTATTATTAAATAAATTATCTTTAATTGAGTGTATTTTCATACAAAAATCTCAGGCTTATTATTTAACAATTTTACATGTAATTTAGTGGTAATTGAAGTTTGTAACTAACATTTATTTAAACTATTGTGTCTTTCAAAGAGTGACTGTATATACAGTAGAACATTGTTAGCTCGAACACGGATGGCTGGAACACCACACATGGCTCGAACCACTTATCTAGTCCCGGTCGAAATACTATTTAAATTCTATTATTCTACCTCCGATGGCTAGAACACCGAGTCGAACTAGAAATTAGGTCCAGACAACATATTTACCTGTATTTTTACACTCTTCGTTCGAACTAATTTGTTCAGTCGCGTCGGGTTCGATCCATCGAAGTTCTACTATATTCATTTTTATATACTTGGAATAAGTTCTATAATTCCGATACAACTCAGGAATTAATATATGATTTGCACTTGCTGTCGAAGATCTGCCAAATATAATTTTTTTCAACCATTTACAAGAGCACTTTTTCAACATAGAAACAAAAATACTCTTAACATACGCTATGGTAATGTAATTTTGCATAATAAGTATATATAATTTTCAGAAATAGTTTTAAGTGAAAATTGCAGCGTGTCGCTTTAAAGTACTTTAGTAAGCTAATAAATGTGAATAGCTGATATATTACGCAGCAGTTTTACAAATCTCGTTGCTTTGATTAATAATACCGCAATTATCTAAAGCTTTATATTCCTTCTAGTGTTTCATGTTTAATAAAGTAAACACTTAAACATTCACAAAATATTTCTTACAGATCATGTCATGCCGACGTTAAATAAATGTATTTGATTTGATTTGATGTAGTATCTTTCTTCTCTGTATGTTCGTTTGTAAACCGCCTTTTGACATTTAATCATGAAACATAGCCGTGGTTGAGCGTCGGCCCGGGATTGGAGGTTAACCGGTTCAACCCTCATGTAGTGTTCTTGAGCAAGACACTTTATCCCCATTTACTTAGTACTGGTTCAACCCAGGAAGATTTCGAGCGTGCTAGGTCAAGGTCTCACAATCGATGCCAAATAAATAAGTTTAAACAAGCTCTATTGGAAAGATATACGTTCATTTGTATCGAACTGAACATTAATATACTTTATTCGCAATGTCGAATTGCGTGCACATGCATTTGTGAAAATGAATCAATGGGAACTTACCTCCGCCGTTTTTATAGCAAAGATACGGGAAGCGCCAGATGTTGCCTAGTCCGACGGCGCAACCGACAGCCGACATAATAAAGTCCAGCTGCGACGCCCACGTCTGCCGCTTCGGAGAATCCGTACTGTTCTCATTTTCACTATTGTCACTTTCCATCTTTGTTAATTTCGAACTTAATAATTAATTTAGTTCACCAATTTTCTATATCCACATACAACACCGTTTTACCGTGAAATAATAAAATCCACTTACATCGGCCTCCTTTATTCGTGTTTCTCTTTTCGTTTTTAAAGGCACTTTACCTAATGCGGATAAATTAAAGTATGACAATTCTTTCTATCCTACTATACACTGAGTACTGGTCTAAGAGTCATTCGCGACAGAATGATCAAAGTTGCTGTCGTCTTATAGCCACTGAGGTCTTGGGTTCGACCCCAGTTCGGTCCAAAAAATTTATGTGAGAAAGTTTGCCAGTTACTTGCGGAAGAACGCTGATTCTACTCAGATTCATTATAAGGAATTCCTCCATGGTGGTCAATAAAACGGGATATATATGTTATACATGTGTTTAACCAAAAATATGTATAACCTGCCATATGTTTTAATCTTAAAATGTTGTTATTGTGGTTTTTGTTTTAAATACAAATTGATTACGACAAAGGTCGCGGGTTCCACCCTAGGCTCGATCAAATGGCCTCTGATTAACAATATCAGTGGTGGTTCTACCCAGGATTGTAGAACGATTGATATAAACTATGAGTTTTCTTCACAATCGAGCTAAAATAAATTATATATAGTATTTAAAAAAAAATGTTTATTCAAGTATTGTGCATGTTGGTAATATACGATTTTAAGGTTTTTTTGTTCGTTTTTATTGAAGTTGTGAATGTTTAGACTGACCGTAGATTTTATATTTCTTGCATTTAGATATAAATCATTAATTTTGTATAAATAGTCATGCATATTCATTGCCATAGGCGTAGGAGCCAGGGGTGGGCAAGGTAAGCGGCCCACCCCAATCCCCAATATTCAGGTTCAGCATTTACTTTGTTGGGGTCTGGAAATGCATCCTCATTCACACTCTCCTCAGGTTGCTCCCCCCCCCCCCCCACCTCTCACACACACACACAATAATTGAAACGCCTCTACGACCTTGATTATGGTCCGTGTGTTGATATTATTCACATGTAAATGATTGATTCATCAACCGAGAGCCATCCAGACTTAACCAAGTGGACATATCTGCAATAAAAATCTAACTTAAACTTAGCTTTAAACTTACATTTAGACACATGTTACCAGAACAAAAATAGATGCTGTTTTAATGACCCTTTTACAACAATAGAAATAAAAAAAGTATTAGTGAACTTAACCTTTGTGAATCAACAGGCCTTTAGTGGAATACTATTGCTGATATCTTACTTCAGTTATCATTATATTAGGATATTCAATAAAGATTTATTTCCGAAAGTATTAAGACAAAGTATTTTATGTCATTTTCATTAAACAGTTGTTTAATGATCCTAAAAAACTATCGTGGCATTGGCCCACTGAATACCACTGACAGGCGTGACATAGTACTACGGGCGGAAAGTAAGAAGATTGACCAGGTAGGCTACAGTCTGGTTTCAAAAAAGGTGTCTTAATCAAGGGAAGCTACAGTCTGGTTTCAAAAATGGTGTTTCAACCAAGGTAGGCTACAGCCTGGTTTCAAACACGGTGTCTTAACCAAGGTAGGCTACAGCCTGGTTTCAAAAAATGGTGTCTCAACCAAGATAGGCTACAGTCTGGTTTCAAAAATTTCGTCTCAACTGTTGATAATTCTGTTAACACTTATGGCAAAGGTTAAAAAAAAAAAAATATATATATATATATGTATATATATATATATATATATGGAGGAATTTACTGTCTGTTTTTAGATTTTTCAAAAGCTTTCGATACAATTAATCACACGGAATGTCTATGTATTCTTTAAAGGAATGGGCCCGTGTTGATGGAATATATTTGACACTATTAATTGCTATGTTGTATTCTTGCGTACACCCCCTGGTCGTGATGATTATATTAATATATTTAAATGTAATATTGATTGTTTACTAAAGCTGTAAACTGCGCACGATTTTATTAGTTTAATAATATTTTATTGCATCTATTATATACAATTACATGAATAATAACACTACAATTATATTTTTATATATTGTAAATGGGTTGGGCTACAAGTTTTAACAACATTAGCAACAGCCCTCCCCAATTTTATTCAATCTCTTTACCAATGAAATTGACTGTGGAAGAGTTTAACATACATGTAGTAATGGTGTACAAATTTCGGAAGAAATGGACGATATATTTGCAATATAATATGCGGATGACTTGGCAAACTGTAGTGACACTGTTAAATAAATGCAATCACAAATCAACGGTATTTCAATCTTTTGCAAAAGAATCGGTATGCGAATGATGTTCACAAATAGGAGATTTCTTAGCGGAAATGTACATCTATATAATTTCTTGCGTATGTGAAGGAAAAATAATACAGACAGTGTCACTGTATAGATTTATGGGACTACTCGTTACTCTAAAACTAATACGGACCAAAGCCTGACAAATGCGTGTAATTCAAACTAAAAACATCTACAATATCAATATATAAATGTTGGAATTGTGTTATCATTTTCAAATATTTAAATTATTTGATACTATGGCTGTGTCTATATTTACATATGAATAGGATCAATGTAGCTCATGTTTGTCGTTACAAGGGAAAAATTGAGGATTTGTATAAACTTATCTAAAAAGTTGCCGTTCTGCAAGTATCAAAGTTCTAGGTTCATTCTGCGCATGCATGTTTGGTGGTTCTGTATCTATGGAGCGTGTGGTTCAGTGGTTGGTCCAGTGGTAGAGCATCGAACCCATGGTCGCGGATTCCATCCTCCGCCATGGCTATGTATGGTGTCCTTGAGCAAAACATATTTTCCACATATGCTTAGTACTTTTTCTAAACAGGAAAACTTAAAGCGTGATTTGTCCAAGTTGTAATAACTTGTTTCACAATCGAAGTGAAATTAATAAGTTTAACTAAGTTCTATATCAAAGCAATCGCTCACCTTGTATTATTTACCCCTTGGTTTTATTTTCAAGAACATATGAATTCACCCGTATCGTGATTTTATATTTTGCATATTTACTTCTATTACGTCTCTCCATATCGGCATGTGAAGTAAGCTCTCTTACGTCTCCTATATGGTTGCACATCTATATATTGTAAACTTTTACTTCTCCCATATGGTTGCACATCTCTATATTGTGCTTACCTTTAAGGTTGTACATCTCTTTATTGTGAACTTACTCATCCAACTTCTGCTATATTGTTGCAATTATCTATATTGTGAAATTACTTCCCTTACTTTTCCTTTACGGCTGCACATCTCTGTGAACTTACCTCTCTTACTTCTCCGATATGGTTGCACAACTCTGTATTGTGAACTTGCCCGTTACTTCTCCTATAATAATGGTTGCACATCTCTATATTGTGGACTTGCCCGTTACTTCTCCTATATGGTTGCACAACTCTTTACAACATCTCTTACGTGTCTGCGGCATGATACTCCAGTGTGACAGCGCTCAGAATCACTGTCTCAAGTAGACACCGTCGCGATATGACTGAAAAATTGTTGAAAGCGACGCTAAACACCATACAATAACAACAACTATTACTTCTCCTATATAGTTGCACATCTCTAAATTGTGCTTACCTCTTTTACATTGTCTTAATATTTTGTGAACGACTATTTCTATATTTGTAAGTTTGCATCTCTTTTTTACTTTATATATGTATATTGTGAATTTACTGTTTTTATCTACTAGACTTTTTGAATGAATGTATCCTGTATTTCACCAATGAATTATATAAGAGACAAGTCCTTGATTTTACGAATCTACGTCCACAGGGTTCATTGTATTTTGTGGGTTTACATATTTTGTATTTTACCAGTATTTACTGTTCCTTTAAATTGGGAGTTTAGTTCTTACATGTTGTATCAATTTACATAACTGCTCTGTATGTCTTCATTTTAACTCGCATTAAAATAATTACATTTTTACATCTGGAAACATTTTCAGTTTATTTTCAGATTCTGACACAAAATGCATACCAAACAAGTTTCTTTATGTCATTTTCTTCATTCGTTTATTTGGCTTTTTCTTTTGTGATGAAAATGTATGAGAAAGTTGTAATGCAGGTTTTTTGTTTAAGTTGGTTTTATTAAAATACTCCATCCGTTTATTTCAATAGTATTTCTTCAATGTCGCCAGTATTTAAAAGATAATGAGAGTTTGCATTTTATCATGTCAATGCAATTCATTTCTGTTGATAAACTGCTTGCATGATAAACATAGGTTTATCACATTAATGCAAGTTTATCACGCACATGATATCATTATGCATTTATGATGTCATTTACATATTATTACACGGCTAAATAGAGATGGTCTCTAGATCTACAGGCTGTAACAAACGTTTGATGTGGATTTGAAATTTTATAAAAAGGCCAATAAGAAGTATTAACATGATAAAGATAATAACAGGTTAGTGTCTAATATTATCAAATTCATCAGATTCGGCATGAAAAAAACAAGGACTCGGCTTAGCCTCATCCTGTTTTTTTCTAAGCCTTACCTGATAAAGTTGATAATATCATACACTAACATGGTATTCTCTATATTTCTGCTGGAAACAATTCATATGTACATGCATTTGAGAAAAAAACATAAATGTCATACAGGATGTTTCCGATTCCAAATGAAATTACATAATTACTGACTCTCTAACTTGTTTAAAACTTATTTATTTAGCACATTTGAAATAATGGGAGACCACAACTATGAAAGAGTATAACCAGTGACTTAATAACATGGATAGGTCACTGGCATAACCTAGTAAATATTTCAAGATGATGAACGACACAATCTTGAAAAAGATTGATCCAAAAATCATTCATGTAAATTTTGAGAGAATTTTTTTCTCTCAATATTAATCCCAGTTTAGTAATATTGGCCATATTGGTCTTGGGGTAGGCTTTAAAAAACCCACATACTTAAAAGTCTAAGAACCTGGTGACAAATCTTTACCAACAGAATGAAAATATGCGTCGCCAGGGAGAGAGAATTGAACTCGCACAGTTTAATCCCCCCCCCCCCCCCCCGCCCCCCCCCCGAGTCTGCAGGTGAGTGCATTCCATCTCACAGAAGATTTATTCACACACCCAAAAGAATGTTTTTCTATCTATAACCATGTCCGTAACAACTTCAGAATTAACTTCTTTTTCACGGTGGATGTTGAGATAACCCAAGCCTAACAGGTTTGGTCATAGTCACTTTAAAATGTGACTCAAGACTTCTAGTGGTAAAAAATGGTTACTCGGTTGATGATGACCACATCAGATCGTCACTGCCAAGTCCATATTCAACTATGACATAATTACCGGACATTTGAACTTTTGTTAGATCACAACATTTATACATGTTCAAGTTGATAATCTTTCTATGAAAATGCAACTCTATCTTTAATGTAATAAAATTCCCTAAACAAAATCTACTGGCAACGAAATATTCTGCTTAACTTGTGCTTATAATCCCATGGTGGGGTCATCTGTGGTTGCTCCTATGTCTAAACAAATTAAATTTCATTTTTGTATAACTCTGTAAAACAGTGTTCCTTGTGGCGGTCCCAAAATGCGACCCAAGTGACCCTACTTAAAAAAAATCTTGAGTGGACTGTCATGCAATGCTACATGTAAAATATATAAGGCTCATGTCAGTGACTTATATCTCTGCCTATGCATTGAACTTTTATAAAAATCGTTTATTAAAGCCTTCCTTAAAATGTGCTTATAAGCTATGTTCCGGGGTCATTTGTTGTCGAATCACGCCCATTTAAAAATGAGCGACTATAATTGCAGTGCATGCATGCTTGGTTAGGTTTCAATGAAAAATGGGATTGCTATCAGGTCTACACTGAAATTTTAACATTTTCCCTTTATAAGCAAAAATGAACAGTGACACCTGTGGTGGTTCGCCAGGCCCGATTAGCTCAGTCGGTTACGCGGCTGACTATCAATCCAGGGGTTCTGAGTTCTAATACCCCGCCAGGCAACAGTCTCCGTGATGATTGATATACGACATTGTGTCCCATTATCATTCGTCTCTCATCACTGATTCAAGTGGGAAAGTTATCAGTTACTTGCGGAGACGGGGTGTGCTCGAGTACTGGTTAATCCCAGGAAACAGTGGTTAGGTTCCCGTCTCCTTGAGTACTGGTTAATCCCAGGAAACAGTGGCTAGGTTAACTGATCGTCTGCTAGCCCTCGATGGCATAAAAATGACGCTAAATATTCAATCAATCAATCTGTGGTGGTTCCAAATTTGACCCTAAGGACAGGATTTCAACAACCATTTACCTCCATACAAAGATACATGTAAAATACCTAAGGTCAATGACTGGAACTTTCAGAGACAATGTTTTTTTAAAGTTTCCTTTCAAATGTGCTTATAAGCCCTGTGGCGGGTCATTCATGGTTCAATCATGCTGGTTCAAGAACTCATTCAAGATCTTGTCTACACAAGTATTTTAACATTTTCCCTATATACATGTAACTCTATGTAAAACAATGACCCCCTCCTGTGGAAACCCCACATTTGACTCCAGAAACCTGACTTTAACAACCCTTTGGGGGACCACCATACAATGCTACATGTAAAATATCTAAAGTCTTGTGTTATTTTAAAGTTTCCTTTACAATGTGCTTATAATTATAAGCCCTCTAGCGGGAGCATTTGTGGTTCAATCACACTAGTTCAAGAACTCGTATGATATCTTGTGGTTAAATAATTGCTAAGTAAGTTTTGTTAAGATTCGTTGAAAACTGTGCTATCACATCTACAAGAAATAGGTTATCAAAAGGACAATGGTCAGTTAACCATGACATACACATAAGCTCTGCTGGCCTATGGCCAGTAGAGTCAAAAAGGAAGAAATATTTATTTCTATGATCCACCATAACAATCATAGTTATTTTCAAACTGGCAAAAAACAAATACAACAAAAATATTCTTTATATTTTGGATGTATTGCACACAAGAATAAAATAATTGAGAGCATCCTATCCCAGCACTGGTTTGCCCATCATTTGTTTCAACTCTCAGTTGTTATCAGAATCTGAATCTGAACATTCACCAAAAACTTCACCTCCAAAAGTTGTCTCTTCAAGTTTTGCCATTTGATGAGACTTGGCTACTGCCAAAGATGCAATATTAGCACTAAGTTCCAAATTGCCTCTGGACAAACGCCCTAATCGTTCCTCTAAGGTAGCTCCACGAAGCATTCTTATTTCTGGCCGACTTATTTCCTGATTATCGGATTCCACCTGTTCAGTGGCTGCCTGTGATTCAAGTGACACAGTAGGAAGACCTAATTTCTGAAATCCGGTGACTTCAGGTTCATCTTCAGATTCACATTCAAATAAATCTCCATTATTCTTGTCAAGTCTTGCTTCCGAATCTGAATCAGAGTCACTTACATCCAGCATGTTGCTTTTCCTCAATCTTCTCACACCTTCATAAGCAACATAGGAATGTTTGTTCTTATTTTGCTTTTCTTCAGAATCCATGTCATAAATGCTTTCATTAGCATTTATCAGATCATATGATTTCTCTTGTGTGGTGCTATTAGCTATATCAGCACCCTCATGTTGGTCATGTGACTCCTGCTCTGTATTTTGATTGGCTGTTAGCTGTAGTTCAGGGTGTGTTCTTAGCCAAGCAGCTTGTTCACGTTTTACAGTTTCCACAGCTCTGACTGATATAACTGATTTTAACTCTGATAACATTCTTAAAGCCTCTTGCTTTTCACGCTGCTTCTTTTCCTGAAAATATAAATCATATTTATAAATAAACAACAAGGAATGAGTCCTTTGAACGCAGACACCCCATCACTTTGCTTGGTGTCTAAATTTTATATTGGTAATAGCTACCTTGACTTGAATGAACAGCCAGCCCAAGATGAAAAAAATAATCTTAATACATTTTAGAGAACAAATTTGCGAGCCAAAGCATTTTACTAATATAAGTAATCATTAAGATTATACCATCACATTTCATCACAATATGCTAAACAAACTGAGTTATCAGTGGAAACCATTTTCTATTTTTATGGAAAACAATCTTGACCGTGACTCAAGTGATCTGAAAGGCAATCTCAAAGTTTCTTTTATTGTATCATCTCAACCTACAGAAATTCAACTTAATATATCATGCTCTAAGTCATCCTGGGTAGAACTAGTACTAAGTATATGTGGATGAAGTGTCTAGCTGAAGGGTACACCTTAAACGCCGTGGTGGAGGATTGTACCCACGCTCCCAGACCCTGGGTCCATTGCTCTACTACTGGTCAGCACACTCCAATAATCAATGTAGTAGAAGGCATACACTTTATTCTATTTCATGTTTGTTAATGGCATAAAAAAAATCTCTAAAATTTATTTTATTTTTTTCTATACTTAAAGGGAATTTATCAGGATGTTTCAAAATTGGCTATAAATATAATATAAATATCCAATATATCATCCCTATATATATACTCACTGACCCCGTACTGTCAAAAGGATATCTATTTAAACATGCCAAAATAACATACTGAAAAGGGATTTCCTAACTTGGGCTACGCGCCTAGGTTAGTCTAAAATAGATTTCACACTTAAAATTGTAACATATTTTGTGACGTATGAAATGGGTCACATGATTTCATTGGATTTTAATTTGATCCGTTTAGCAGGTTTACGCATAATAATATATGTTTCATCTTGGGTTAAGTCCAAATGACGATGCAGAGGTCGTCGATCACTATTTAAGTGCTTTTTATTTATAGAATGGGGGATTTCGTTTCAAGTTAACCATTCTAATCAAAATATCGATTTTTTCTTGTTTTGGTAGATTGACACACCAAACCATTCGGATTGTATTTTATATTAAATGATAACTTGATGCTTGTTATCCATTTTAAAAATAATTTTATTTTTTAGAACTTTTATAGCATTTTTTTCCCTGATATACTCCCTTTAACCTGATAACACAAACTGATTGCTGTAAAAGCAGGGCTGTGGTATAGTGGATAATGTTGAAGAGGTTGCAGGTTAGATCCAACGATCGACCTGATGACTTTGCCTATATTGAACAACACCTAGTACTGATACCACCCAGATATACAACTCATCGTGATTAACAAAACATCCAAGGCAATCAAGCCAAAATAAATAAGTACAAATAACAAAGCTAGTGGTGAGATGTTGGTGATTTATGTACATTGTATGGTTTTCAACTACCACTGACCTTCTCCTGTGGTGTTAATGGCTTTTCCCAGTCATTGTTGTCAAGGTTTATCTCATTTGGATCTGTATACGCCTCAAACACCTGAAGGGGATTTAAATCACAATGTCTATGTGGGTCATAAATAGGCCAAACAGAGATAATGTTATGTTTCTCAATTAATAATAATAATAATTATAATAATTATTATAATAATTATAACAATAATAATAATAAAAATAATTATTTTAATAATAATATATTTAATATAATAAAAATAATTATTTTAATAATAATATATTTAATATAATAATTTATATTTAACAATAATAATAATAATCATAATAGTGATTATAATAATAGTAATTATAATAATAATTATAATAATACTTACAACAATTATAATACTAATATTTAAAATAATAATAATAGTAATAATAAAAAAAAAAAAATAATAATAATAATATTCATAACAATAATAATGATGATGATAATGCTGATATGATGATACTAATGATAACAATAATAAAAATAATAATTAAGATTGTGATCAGTTATTTATCTATTGAATACCTTTAATCTTATATGAAGCCCTCAATATATATGCAAGTTTAATATATTTAACAATTAGGCAAAGAAGCAATGGTATCAGCAGAACTGATGGACGCTCCCTGAACATGTGCTTGATTGAGTAAATAGCTACATTGTGTTTATAAAGGGAAAGGGGGTGTAAAGGAAGAATATTCTAGACATATCTTTGGGTCTTACACTTCCAAATCGTGTTAGGTTCCCTTCCATTCTTTAAATGATATAATCTAGACAAGCAAATACAACAGAAAATAAAGTATAATGTGGGGAGATAATTCAGACATTATAACCTGCACTTCCACACATTTACCTCTTCCCCTGCTCCAAGTTGTGTTGTAATCCCTTCCAAATATTTGAAGATAAGCTCAGCACAAGCAAAAAATAACAAAAAAATCAAGTACAAAAGGGAGATAATTTGCTAATCTTTCAAGATAAAGTTATGGTTCTTTCACTCAGCACTTCTGCACATTACCCTCTATCAACATCCCAAGTGTAGTAGAATAATACTTTCATTATTTTTGGAGATATGTTTCAGACAAGGATTCTGACAGACAGAAGGTCAGACGGATAGTAAAAGAGGCTACTATGAAAATCCATGAATACTGACAAGAATTGCTCGATTTTATTAAAGATGTGAAGAGTTTCTACCCGATTATAAAAATGACCGGGCATAATTGGTGATAAAGACAGTGTTTCCAAGATTTCACAATAATATCAAGTCAATCGAATTAAGTATACAAATTTATTAAACAGTGTTAGAAAATTGATAAATTCGGAAATAAACTTTATTTGAATATTAGCATATTGCAATTATTTTGCATAATAACTTATAAATTCTTTAATGCTTTTGTTTCACTTTTTTTTCAAGTTTACATAACTTATATAAAATGAGAACAAGAGTTGTCAGAAGACAACAATGCTAGCCCGTGGGTGTTTAAGTCCAAAAAGGGCCATAACTATGCCAATATGTAATCCAGAGTTATGGTACTTGTCTGTGTGTGTTCCATTGATGATGGTGAACACACATGCGAAGTTTCATTCACATCCAATGAGTGGTTGCATAGATATCTTAAACTTAAACGCAAAAGTTTAACCTGGGTGTCTACAGACGACGATGACGCTTATGACGACGCCAGGGTCAAGGCAATAGCTCTCCTTTGACTTTGTCCCGGCGAGCTAAAAAACATTATTTCAAATAATCAATTTCGATATATGCTGGGATATCGTTTAGGATCAGCTTGTACATTTTGTCTGAACCGATATTCCAGTATATATAGTGAATATTAACGTATTACTATCCTGTGTGCGAGATGATTTTCTTACAACCAAGTATGTTTAATTTTTTGCACCTATGCAAGTCAAAACGATAAATGTATTAGTAATTTAAATATTATATAACAACATATGTCTTGCAAAATGTTGCTAAAGTTATAAACAGTCATGCTATTATTGTGCGGTTTGCAATGGGATGACCCCGGCCCCTGCAGACCCATTATGGGGTAATAAACAGGCAACCTTACGGTAGCTAAAAAAAAAAAAAAAATATTTGTGGAACGTTTATGGTATATGTCACAAAAACGTGTTCTAAAATCAAATTTTATCTGGTTCTTTAGACATAAATCTTTTACATATTCCACTTAGATTTAAATGAGATTTTCTATCTTTGTTTGATTAAACATATATCTAACTCATTCATCGAAAGTTTCGAAATAGTAAAATACATGTGCTTTTGCAAATCAATTTTACTATCAAATACTCAATACTTTACTTAAATACATGTATAGACTGAAATATTCCACGGAAAAGAAATGAAGGACATATCACCTTAGCAACCACTGTACTAATAAACAAACACATTTTTTTTATTTTTGATCGACTGCCACACTGATTTTTGTAGCTGTATTTTATATCTAGTGAATCTCCAATTAATTAGAAGCAACATACAGCATGCTTCAGGATATGATTTGATTCAACTAAATGTATTCCCTTATGTGTTCTTCAATTGCTGTTTTTTTTTCAGATTAGATTTTTATCATACTGATTAATGTGATAGATATCTTAATACTTGAATATCTGTATTATTTTTATAATTATAATTTTGTTTTATAATAGCCATGTGATCTTATGTCTCAAGACATTCTCATCTCTTACCAATCAAGTCACATAGTGGAGGATTGAGCCAAGACATTCTCATCTCTTACCAATCAAGTCACATAGTCATGGATTGAGCAAAGACATTATCATCTCTTACCAATCAAGTCACATAGTGAAGGATTGAGCCAAGACATTCTCATTTCGTACCAATCAAGTCACATAGTGGAGGATCGAGCCAAGACATTCCCATCTCTTACCGATCAAGTCACATAGTGGAGGATTGAGCCAAGACATTCTCATTTCGTACCAATCAAGTCACATAGTGGAGGATTGAGCCAAGACATTCTCATTTCGTACCAATCAAGTCACATAGTGGAGGATCGAGCCAAGACATTCTCATCTCTTACCGATCAAGTCACATAGTGGAGGATTGAGCCAAGACATTCTCATTTTGTACCAATCAAGTCACATTGTGGAGGATCGAGCCAAGACATTCTCATCTCTTACCGATCAAGTCACATAGTGGAGGATCGAGCCAAGACATTCTCATTTCGTACCAATCAAGTCACATAGTGGAGGATTGAGCCAAGACATTCCCATCTCTTACCAATTAAGTCACATAGTCAAGGATCGAGCCAAGACATTCTCATCTATTACCAATCAAGTCACATAGTCAAGGATCGAGCCAAGACATTCTCATTTCGTACCAATCAAGTCACATAGTGGAGGATTGAGCCAAGACATTCTCATCTCTTACCAATTAGTCACAGAGTCAAGGATCGAGCCAAGACATTCTCATCTATTACCAATCAAGTCACATAGTCAAGGATCGAGCCAAGACATTCCCATCTCTTACCAATCAAGTCACACAGTGAAGGATCGAGCCAAGACATTCTTATCTCTTACCGATCAAGTCACATAGTGGAGGATTGAGCCAAGACATTCTCATCTCTTACCAATCAAGTCACACAGTGAAGGATCGAGCCAAGACATTCTCATCTCTTACCAATCAAGTCACACAGTGAAGGATCGAGCCAAGACATTCTCATCTCTTACCAATCAAGTCACATAGTGGAGGATTGAGCCAAGACATTCTCATCTCTTACCAATCAAGTCACACAGTGAAGGATCAAGCCAAGACATTCTCATCTCTTACCAATCAAGTCACACAGTGAGAATCGAGCCAAGACATTCTCATCTCTTACCAATCAAGTCACACAGTGAAGGATTGAGCCAAGACATTCTTATCTCTTACCGATCAAGTCACATAGTGGAGGATTGAGCCAAGACATTCCCATCTCTTACCGATCAAGTCACATAGTGGAGGATCGAGCCAAGACATTATTATCTCTTACCAATCAAGTCACATAGTCAAGGATTGAGCCAAGACATTCTCATCTCTTACCAATCAAGTCACACAGTGAAGGATCGAGCCAAGACATTCTCATCTCTTACCAATCAAGTCACACAGTGAAAGATCGAGCCAAGACATTCTTATCTCTTACCAATCAAGTCACACAGTGAAGGATCGAGCCAAGACATTCTTATCTCTTACCAATCAAGTCACACAGTGAAGGATCAAGCCAAGACATTGTTATCTTTTACTAATCAAGTCACACAGTGAAGGATCGAGCCAAGACATTCTTATCTCTTACCAATCAAGTCACACAGTGAAGGATCGAGCCAAGACATTCCTATCTCTTACCAATCAAGTCACACAGTGAAGGATAGAGCCAAGACATTCTCATCTCTTACCAATCAAGTCACACAGTGAAAGATCGAGCCAAGACATTCTTATCTCTTACCAATCAAGTCACACAGTGAAGGATTGAGCCAAGACATTCTCATCTCTTACCAATCAAGTCACACAGTAAAAAAAACGAGCCAAGACATTCTTATCTCTTACCAATCAAGTCACATAGTCAAGGATTGAGCCAAGACATTCTCATCTCTTACCAATCAAGTCACACAGTGAAGGATCGAGCCAAGACATTCTCATCTCTTACCAATCAAGTCACACAGTGAAGGATCGAGCCAAGACATTCTTATCTCTTACCAATCAAGTCACACAGTGAAGGATCGAGCCAAGACATTCTTATCTCTTACCAATCAAGTCACACAGTGAAGGATCGAGCCAAGACATTCTTATCTCTTACCAATCAAGTCACACAGTGAAGGATCGAGCCAAGACATTCTTATCTCTTACCAATCAAGTCACACAGTGAAGGATCGAGCCAAGACATTCTTATCTCTTACCAATCAAGTCACACAGTGAAGGATCGAGCCAAGACATTCTTATCTTTTACTAATCAAGTCACACAGTGAAGGATCGAGCCAAGACATTCTTATCTTTTACTAATCAAGTCATTTAGTGAAAGATCAAGCCAAGGCATCTAACTTAATTGACAGTTGAAGAAAGAACCATCATACTTCAGCATGTAACTAGAAAATTTCCGCATAAAACAATTAAAATAAACCAATAATGACAAACTTCTTCACAAAATGTTTATGACAAATCTAATGAGCTATTGAGAGGTTAGTAATCTTCAGACAGAGTGCCTTCAAACCCTCAGCCACAGTGAAATGACATAATATTTTCATTATCTCTCATGAACTAGCCAAGCAAGTTTACCTGATCTTCTATGATATAATCCTCTATTGCTCTTGTTGGAGATTTTATCATTTCAGAGCTGTCTTCATCTTGCTTCTGAATGCCTTCGTCTACCTCGGTGTCACCTTTTAATGATGCAATTTAGACATTTTACTGATATCTACGCTATAGCAGTCCTGAATGTGCTGATGTCATTCAGAATAAATACCATTCTACTAAAATTACTTTTAATGTACCATTTGAAATGGGGCAGAATATTTCATTTAATACAAAACAATATTAAGAAACAAAATAAATGGGGAAGCAGGGGTTGGGATTGTAGGGGTGTGTGTTTGTATGGGGGGGTGGGGGGGGTGATGCTCATGCAGGTGCCCAAGCAGGTATACAAGGAGCAATGGGGCTAGGAATGTTTGAGTTATTTCCCATAAACAAATAACTATTGTACTGTAGTGTATGCCAAAATATATCAATCTGGATACATTTTACAACAGTTCATATTTGGTTTCCATATAGTTATGTTCCATATTAAACACATTAACAAAAGAAACCCTAGCCATAATTCTGTTGAAAATTAATGCAAGACATAAAGGAAACATGAATCATAATACAAAAGTGAAAGTAATATCTATATACACAAAGCACCTAACCATTATCATAGAGTTATAAACCCAATGTCTACTTGTCAACATGCCTTGAATTTAAATATAGCAGTCCTTTAATAATTAGAACAAAAACTCGAGGTATAAGCATACACCCTTATGACAAATAACATTCACATAACTGCAAGTTTGCATGTCGTAAATAACAACTTGCACCAAAAATTTAACACAGAATTTAAAGACAAAATCAGGAGCATGAAATTCACAAATTTTATAAAGGACCCGTAGACATCAATACCTATGCTCACAATTTGTTTCTGAGTACTTCCTATAATAAGAAGATTTTCGAAGGTCACCTTTGATTTTTTAATGCCCAACCCACAGGGCCAAACCGTGAGACCCAGGGACAAGCAATTCACAATTTTTATAAAGGACCCATATGCTTCCATAATCATGCATGCCATTTGTGCCAGGGGGGTGGGGACCATGTAAGTCATAATTTTGATTCACCCTTATGTATCAAACCTGCATACAACATTTCATTATGATTGAGCTTAAGGTTTTTCAGAACAAGTCGAAAATGTGAGTTGTTTACAGATGCACTAATTTTTTTAGGCCCCACCCATAGTCCCAAAATATGTTTTAAGTTTACCTTTAATTTGACTGTTTTGGCCCCACCTCCAAAGCCCCTGGGGTGCGAGGGCCATGTAATTTTTATTCATCCTTAAGTATCAAAGCTACAAACAACATTTCATTACAATTGAGCTTACGGTTTTGAGAAGAAGTCAAAAATGTGAATTGTTTACGGACGCATTAATTTTTTTAGGCCCTACCCCCAGGGCCAAGCCGCGAGATCAAAGGACATGCAATTCACAATTTTTATAAAGGGCCCATATGCTTCCATTATCATGCTCACCATTTGTTTCCTAGTGCTTATGATAGTTTTTAAACTTTACCTTGAATTGACTGATTTGGCCCTGCCCACCCAAGGCCCCAGGGGAGTGGTTATTATGCAATTCATAAATATTGATTCACCCTCAGGTATTAAAGCTGCATACAACATTTAATTATGATTGAGCCGACAGTTTTTGAGAAAAAGTCGAAAATGTGAATTGCTTTCTGAAGCACGACAGATGACGATGGACAAAAGGCGTTTGCAAAAGGACCTTGAGTCTAAGATGTCTCAGGTGACCTTAAATTTGATTGTTTGTTTATAATACCTATTGTTGAATGTATATAACTGTTACTTTCTTTTTTTAACAATATTTCACATAAATTACAGGTTTCTTTACATACCATACCAATTGTTGTCTTACATTTATGATATTTTATCTTTTATTTTACATATTTTTATTAAATCTTAATGGCTTATCATGTGTGTAACAAATGTGTTAAACATGTATGTTTTTTTCTGTTTAATTAAGTTGGATATAATTAATCATTCTTTATAAAAAAAAAATTTTTATTATCTTAAAATGATTTTTCACAATAGGACACATGTAGTAAACAAAGTAAAGTTTTAAACACTATACATGTACAATAACATTTCATAATTTTATTTATATGGTACAAAACCTCCTTAAGTGGTATGAAACCACCTTGTACGAAATTGTAGTGGTAAAAAACAACCAACAACCACTGAAATAATATACTGCCTTTAAGGCCTGGCATTTAGATTTAACACAAAACCAAAGGTTTCTTTCACCCCTTGAGAATGACACATGTATTACATGGTGACGGCAACCTAATTTACTGTTTGATTACAAGTTTAGTTCACCTTCCTGTGATGAGTTCCCCCAAATTCTGTCTATTCTAGTAAGTCCTTCCTCCCAGCATCCTTTGCAGGAGTCTAACTCTGCCTTGATTGGCTGCATGATGCTGTTGATTACATCATGTGACACAGAACTCCAATCAGTAGACTGCTTATTTTCTGCTTGCTTTTCTAACCAATCATTTAATGACCTCACTCTGCAATTATTTTATGAAAGTGTTTACACCAACTGGTAACATAGCAAGAGCCTTGAGCTTGTAACAATTCTCTAGCATGTATGATCAAGCTCCCAGCTTATGAAATGCTTGAGGGTTGTTTAAAAAGCAAGTTGACAAAACTATTAACTACTAATGTGAAGTGCTCATAAAACAATGCTCAAGTGATAATTTTTAATAAATTGTTAAAAAACATAATATATTAAGTTGAAAATTAGAAGACATGCACATAGCTGCCCAAAAAATTATGAAAAATACACAATTTATAAGAATAAATAACTTCAGAGACGTTTAGTTAAATATTTACAAAAATTATGTTTAAGCCAGCCTAAGTCTAAGATTGGTGTAACCAAATTTTGTAAACCAAGTTTGCACTGTTTGCCCCTTAGTCAATTTTGGATAAACACCTCCCTTCTCATGTGATGGAATGGTCCCAAAATAAGGACAGAAGAGTATAAGGTATAATTGAAATTCGGCAAGACTGAACCATCAAATTCTATTAACAATCTCCCATAAAAAGTACTGTATTTAGTTATTCTGCCCTTCCAAAGAACCCAAATGGATCTTACAAAGTCGGATATTGGCAACCCATTAAAGGCCAATAATTTATTGCGTACCTTGTGAGAGCAGCTTGTAGATGGAGATCAAGACTATGTACAGCAATGTTCACATCTTCAAATTCTGAAAGAACTTTGACCTTTCTTTTGACTGGTTCTCTACTCACCAGGCTGCAGTTGTTCACATTGTAAGACAATTGTACTGACCCAGTCCAAGCATTAAGTTTGCCAGACATTTCATCAACAAGACGCAATGTTGAGGCAAAATTGACCATTTCTGTAAATTCAAAAAAAGACAATTTGCCGTTTAATTTATGCTTTGCTATCAAAACGACAAGGATTCAACACATGGCAGTACTGATGAATCTTTTCATCCTGGACATCTTGCTGCATACTAAACCACTCAAAATACCCTAAACTAGCTGTATCTACGGATTCTGCAGCATATCTACCCCTTGTTCATAATCTATAATTTACAAGATCTTCCTCACCCCATCCCTTAGTATAGTGCTTCACTGGCCTACACTGATGTCCTTAAACATTCCTCCTTCCCATTTAACATTCTTATAGAGAACAGTTTTCTTGTGGGTACGTTTTACCTGGAAACAGTCAGGGAGTACAAGACTAAAATCTAGCATTGTATAGCAAGATTGATACCAAATTGTGATACAGGTAGTATCACACCCCCTTCTTAATTTATGTAGTTTTAATCTTTTGAACAATTATTGCATAGATCTAAACAATTAGGGTTTTGACTCTTTACCCTTGATCTTATCATCTATGCAATTTAGTCGTCCTCCTTCCTGTCAAATTTGAGCAAACGCTGTACTGAGATAGAATGATAGATAATGTATAGATGAAGAAATGAAAAAATACATTACATGTACTGTTATGGTTTTATTACTATCACATTTAATAGTTTATTTACAACTATAAAGTCAGCATAAAAGTATTTGTATTGATTTATTATTATGTGTATGAAACAGAATATTAAAATCAAAACGACACTGGCATTGATTAACAATTTACAAATACTATTAGCATTATACATATATATATATTATATTTTTTCTTGTAAAATCTGAGCCATTCTTTATTTACACACACATAATGTAAAACTAAATATAGACAGTATGTAAAGGGACACTCGATGATTTTGGTTAACTCTTTTTACCGGCACACACAGCAATGTTGAAACTGAAGTTTACTTAAAATCTTTATCAAGCATCAAACCAATCTTTACACCTATAAAGTATAAACATGTGGCTGTATGGAGATATTATTTTCGGATTATTACTTGGTTGCCAATATAAACACAGCAAATATTATATACATGTGTAAACACAGCAAATATTATATACATGTGTAAACACAGCAAATATTATATACATGTGTAAGCACTGCAAATATTATATACATGTGTAAACACAGCAAATATTATATCCATGTATAAACAATGCAAATATCATGTACATGTATAAACACTGCAAATATTATATACATGTATCAACACATCAAATATTATATACATGTATAAACAATGCAAATATCATGTACATGTATAAACACTGCAAATATTATATACATGTATCAACACATCAAATATCATATACATGTATAAACAATGCAAATATCATGTACATGTATAAACACTGCAAATATTATATACATGTATCAACACTGCAAATATCATATACATGTGTAAACACTGCAAATATTATATACATGTATAAACACAGCAAATATTATATACAGGAATAAACACTGCACATATTATATACATGTATAAACACATCAATTATTATATACATGTATAAACACTGCAAATATTATAAGCATGTGTAAACACTGCAAATATTAAATACATGTGTAGACACTGCAAATATTATATACATGTATGAACACTGCAAATATTATATACATGTATAAACACTGCAAATATTATATACATATATATTGATTGATCAATTGAATATTTAGCATAATTTTTATGCCATCGAGGGCTAACAGATGATCAGTTTACCTAACCGCTGTTTCCTATGATTAACCAGTACTCGAGCACACCCCATCTCTGCAAGTAACTGATAACTTTCCCACTTGAAACAGTGGTGAGAGACGAATGATAATGGGACACAATGTCATATATCAATCATCTTGGAGACTGTTGCCAGGCGGGGGATTCAAACTCACGATCCCTGGATTGATAGTCAGACGTGTAACCAACTGAGCTAATCGGGCCCGGCATAAACATGTATAAACACTGCAAATATTACATAGATGTATAAACATTATGAATGTAGATTGTGTTAAAATATATGTATATATAAATAATATATTATATGTATAAATACCTGTCCGTGTGTTACCATGGTTATATATCAGCACTAAGCCTTTGATAAACTCTGATTGGTGAAGGGATAACAGATGACATATTTCCTAAAATTTACCAATATGTATAAAGACATTTTGTTCATGACAGATTCAAGATTTTAATAAGCTTGATAAGTGTATGAAGTTTCATAAAAAAAAAATAGTTAAAAGTTGGCCGACAACTTTGGGTCTCAGAGCTAAAATGACAGTTAAGATATTGTATATTACTTAAAACATTTAATTATAGATAGTAAAATAGTATTAAAATTGGTATGAACAACAAAGTGTATCATTATTCCCCAGAGATGATTGGGTGAAGAGAGGTGGTTAAAGTATACATGCATTATAACATTATAGGTTGTCAACAGTATATTATAACGTGTTATGGCATCCAGCTTAATTACTGAAGGGGGACCTCAAAAGCATAATAAACGAATCCGAGTAAAAGCACTGTCCTTACACAAGTAGCTGTAACTAATTGTTTGAACAAATTTGAATTTAATGGACAAACTCAATGGTGCTTTTGAGAGTCTCTGTCTTGGTCTCAGTCATGTGGGACCCCAGCTTCAGTTATCTCTAGTAGAGAAAGTCTTTTTTTTACTTTTTATAAGAACAGACCAGCAAATTTGCTCATAACTGGTTTAAATCACCTCGATGAAGAAATGTTTCAAGTCTGTTCAATTTTTTTCCAAACTCAATGTTATGCATCCATACAAGTTTCAGAAGGTCAGAGTCAGTAGGACCATTCAATTGCATTAAACAAATACTTCCAGACTGACCTTTAATGCTGAAACTGAGAAGCCATCTGTAAGATTGTACAGCTCGACGTCCGCACTCTCATCCATATCATCAACATGTAAACAAGGGCCATAACTCTGTATGGGTTCAAATGCCAGGTAACTACTCTGCACATCCATTTCAGGACCCAATGGATTTCTGTTAAAGACTAGTTAAGAACATTAACATTGGACAACAATAAAACTTGTATGAGAATAACAAGCAGACCATGACAACTCATCTGATTTACAATAATGAAATTTACATGATATTTGATGCCAATGACAATATCAAACTAGACAGCATTACTGGGATGGCTCCATCTACGTATGTCAAGGGAAATAATTCTGTTGATGTTCAAGGTAGAGTTGTCGAGCTTTGGTCTGAGCCTTGTTAATGGCCTTGAATACTTTTCATATTAATGTTAAGTGGCAACAAGGTGAGACTTGACACAAAATTGTGAGCATTGTCTTTTACATAAGTACCGATACATCAGTGGGAACAATTCCGTCCCTCATCTTGAAGTTCAAAAACATTGGGACGGTTGTGTGACGTGGTTACAAAGTTATGGATCAGATACAAGATCACAAATATTCTCTTTTACCTTTAAATAGTAGATAACAATCATCGTCAAGGTGAACATTTTGTCATTTTCTGGTACATGTATTGAAAATACATTTACACAACTTGTGTACCACATAAAGAATGGAAGCAGTCGTGTTCTGAAATAATATAACTCTCATGTAGAGTGGTTGCAAACATCCAACACAACTTTGTGAACAGAGAGAGAATAAAATATGTGTAAACCCACCATTGATTTTTGTTCTTTATTCTATAGTAACTCATAAAAGTTTGAAGGCTTGTCATTCATAGAGAACCCCAAACGAAAGAAGTGAAACCTACATTTTACTGTTTGTCAACCTCTGCACTATCGAAATATTATGAGAAAAGTAGGGGTCATGTGTCATATAAGAGATTTTTTTTCTGCTCAGTGTGTACGCTGTTGACAAAGTGACTTCCAAAATCATTTATTCATACCCCAATTCTAAGAATCAATTTTTTTTCTCTAAATTCACAATTCAAACATGACAATGCTATCAAAATGTTCAAAATACATCAATAATGCCATTCAAATAAAAAAATGAGCATTAAAACAAGGAAAACGCATTTTTAAAGAAGAAGAAACAAGAATTACCGGTATTTATAACTGCATTATGCGACTACCCAACACTTCCTTTCTGCAATGGTGGTACTATGCCTAAAACCAGAAAGTTCCTGTCAACTTCCTATCTTGTTAAGCAAATAATAAAAAATTCTCAAAAAAACAAATATTCGAAATCGCAGCATAATAAAAATAATGGCTAATTTAACAAAATGACCAGACAAGGTAGGTCAGTGTAACACCATCAGATAAAGGATACATAGTAAACAGGGTTTGTGTGGACTGTCTGAGGTAGTGGATTGAATCTCTGGCAGTACAGAAGAGCAGCTTACGTAAAGCTGGACACTGTCTGGTCAGCTTACCACAATCACCGCCTTGCTCTAACCGTGACAATGGATTCTTCTGACTTACACTGTATAAATAATAACATTTCATTAAAATATTAAAGGGATTATATTGGCAAGTAACATAAACATGCTGTTAATCCAGACTTTTTCTGTATGCAGTGTGCACAAAGTAATGCTTATGTATTGACGTATAACCTTTATTTACTCAAAAGTTATCAAATTAACAGTAATTGAATATTGGCAAAAACTTTAATACGTCCTGTAATAAAGTATTGCGCAATGTTTACATTGAACCCCGTATACGTTCCGAACAACGCCTCGATAACGAGATCAGGAACAAGTCTTCACGATGTTATCCGATGACTGATCGGAAACATGAAAGTGGTTCGTTGAAAACGGCAAATGTAAACAAAAACAATCACTTTAGACGCGTATATCTCTAAGTTGAGTGTATCTTCATGCTGGAAGTGTGTATTTAGGAAAGGGAATTGACGGTAATATGCCAATATAATCCCTTTAAAGTAACTCGTCAAAGTTAATTTGCTGTAAGCAGCATCTCAAATGTTTTTTATTGATTGATTGAATGAAAATTTAGTGTCATTTTCTGCCACCAAGGGCCAACAGATGATCAGTTAATATAATCACTATTTCTGGAATCCTGAAAGGTTAACTAGTATTCAAGTACATCCCATTTCTGCAAGTAACTCATAATTTTCCCAATTGAATCGGCAGTGAAAGACGAATGACAATGAGACACAATGTCGTATATCAATCATCAATGAGAGTGTTTGTCGCTGGGCAGAGATCCAAACTCATGACCAATAGTTTGATAGTCAGATGCGCTATCAAATAAGCTAATCGGGCCTGGCTTCTCAAATGGTTACTACATGTAACAATATAAACTATAAATAAATACCAGAGAAACTTCTAATACTTAAACATTACAGTGACAATAAATTGCAAATTATCTTTTTAAAGCAGTGTAACCAGCAACTAAAGATGATTATTTTATAACGATATGAACAACATATTTACATGTATGAATGACAAACATTTTCATGAATTTTCATCGCCTTCATCTGATATTATCCAACATTTTGGCTAAGTGCAATGAATTTTTTTAGTTTGGGCAATAAATAAAAAATATCTATTTTAAGGCCTCAAGCTAAAATAAATTATTATCAACTTAATTCTTGACAAGCCTGAATTCTATTTGAACATTCTAATAAATACATAGTATAATTTTTATGCAAAACTGCTCTTGATACAGACACATTCCATCAGTTTCATCAAATCTGTTGAATTATATGTACAAGGAGATATTATTAAATGGATTAGACGTGACTTACAGACAGACTGCCAGATACCTTTACACTACCTGGATAATTCCTTGTTAAAGGTATAAGATAAAGAAAGACCTCCGGAAATGAACAGACAATTAGTCGAACAGAATCTAAGATAAAACAGATGCCTGTATAAAAAGACATCCAGACAGACATCAACTTACAAAGTAAAACCTCTTGCTATAAGCTCCGTTTCTTGTATCAATCTCAATGACTTCTTCAAAATTGACAGAAAAAGTTCTCCCTTTTTAAGAAATAATGTCAAACTGTAAACGTCTGCATGTTTCTTTCTCCTATGTCTTTCTTTCATTGCAAATACAACTCCCTTTGTTATCACATATACAGCAGCAATGACTGCAAGCACATCTGTTAGCAGCACATATTTCCACATTGACCCGGAGTCAGAAAATCTATAGAAGCCATATGAACAAACAGTTGTAACGAGAAACAGGAACAACCTGAAATTACACAGTGTAATGTTTTTTAAATATAATGAAAGTATACTGGTAAGGAGTTTTCATGGTTTTGAGGTCAGAATGAATACAAACCTCCATCTTAAGTGATAACAATTTTGGCAGGAGCTTGGCTATGTCATGTTACACAGTAAGCTCAGTTTTTCTAAGGGATGGTATTTTCTATGCAAACTGAAAGAGACATGAATGATTCTTTTCTTTTGCATACCAAACGTAATGAATATATAGTTTAATTCATTAATGTCTTTTTAACCACAACCACATTTTTGAATCAATTTATAAATCTAATTATGTCATATACTTTATATGTCAAACCATACTTACATGCAGTTCTGACGTCGCAATGTGATTGATAATTTTATTTTGATCCGTGGGCAGTATAGAAATATGTCATACCGGTAAAATGAAAGATATTATTTCGATTTATCATGTATGGAGAAATTCATATCAAACAAGAGAATGGGGGTGTCCTCTGTGGCCAAATGGTCTAAGGCGTCATCTCAAGATCATTTACAATGTACCTCTCAGGTCGTAGGTTCGAGTCCCTCTCGCTCCAAATATTTTATATGAATAGTTTGCCAGTAACTTGTGGAGGGCGGTGGTTCTACTCAGATTCAATCTCAAGTCTTCCTCCAACAATAAAACTGGATATGCCATATATAACCTGAAATATTTGAAAATGGCGATAGGCCCCATTATAAAACAACAAAGAAACATGATGAGAGGGATTAAAACAGCATCAATTTCACAAATGTGTCTCTTCAAATGTGGGGTTTCCTGATCCACAATGTACATCGGCGTAGATTCACTTTCTCCCACCTTACACTTGAGATAAAGTCACACACTCATAAAATGCATGTGTCTGCATCATGCATTTCTTATAAGGTAGTAAACCAACGTAATTGTTTATAACAGTACAAAATGTTGGTGGTATGCAAAACAAGAGTTGTTAAAAGACAATAAAGCTCGCCGATGGGATAAAACTCACCACCCATGCAAAGATTGAGATTGGAGGCAAACATCAAAACTTAAATGCAACTAAACGCAAAAGTTTAACCTAGGTGTCAACTGACGAAAAATTAAGTCCAAAAGGGCCATAACTTTGTCAAAATGCAACCTAAAGTTATGGTTCTTGTCTCTGTGTGTTCAATTGATGATGGTGAACACACATATGAAGTTTCATTCATATCCAATGAGTAGATATTTTACCTGATAAAAACTTTAACCTGAAAAATTAAGTTGAAAAAGGGCCATAACTCTGCCAAAATGCAACCCAGAGTTATGGTACTTGTCTCTGTGTGTTCCATTGATGATGCTGAACGCAAATACGAAGTTTGATTCATATCCAATGAGTGGTTGCATAGATATCTTAAACTTAAACGCAAAAGTTTAACCTGGGTGTCTTAGTCCAAAAGGGCCATAACTGTGCCAAAATGCAATCCAGAATTATGGTTCTTGCCTGATTGTGTTCCATTGATGATGGTGAACACACATGCAATGTTTCATTCACATCTGATGAGTGGTTGCATAAATATCTTAAGCTTAACGCAAAAGTATAACCTGGGTGTCTACAGACGAGGCCGCTGACGACGACGGGGTCATGGCAATAGCTCTCCCTGGACTTCGTCCCGGCGAGCTAAAATGGAATCAATCACAAGTCCTCGATTAAGGTAGAAAGCTTACAAACCCCAGTTTCAGTGTTTTGACTGTAACCACTGCACAGCCACTATTCTTAAACCTTGGGTTAGAATATCTTAACCCCAACCTGACACCTATGATAATGTTTAAATATTATATACAATGATGATAAACACACATTGCCATTGCTGTAGCATTAGACATGTTCCATTAGAATGATATGATTATAGAACTTGATCTTTAATTAAAGTGCATTAGTCTGTCTTCAGTGTTCTCATCTCAGCTCTTAATAAAATAGAGTGCTTCAGCCTGCCGTCACCATTCTTGTCTCGGCTCTAAATAAAATAGAGTGCATAAACCTGCCTTCAGCTTTCTTGTCTCGGCTCTTAATAAAATAGAGTGCATACGCCTGCCTTCAGCTTTCTTGTCTCGGCTCTAAATAAAATAGAGTGCTTCAGCCGGCCATCACCTTTCTTGTCTCGGCTCTAAATAAAAAAGAGTGCATTAGCCTGCCTTCAGCTTTCTTGTCTTGGCTCTTAATAAAATAGAGTGCTTCAGCCTGCCTTCAGCTTTCTTGTCTCGGCTCTTAATAAAATAGAGTGCTTCAGCCGGCCATCACCTTTCTTGTCTCGGCTCTAAATAAAAAAGAGTGCATTAGCCTGCCTTCAGCTTTCTTGTCTTGGCTCTTAATAAAATAGAGTGCATTAGCCTGCCTTCAGCTTTCTTGTCTCGGCTCTTAATAAAATAGAGTGCTTCAGACTGCAGTCACCATTCTTGTCTCGGCTCTTAATAAAATAGAGTGCATACGCCTGCCTTCAGCTTTCTTGTCTCGGCTCTTAATAAAATAGAGTGCTTCAGCCGGCCATCACCTTTCTTGTCTCGGCTCTAAATAAAAAAGAGTGCATTAGCCTGCCTTCAGCTTTCTTGTCTTGGCTCTTAATAAAATAGAGTGCATTAGCCTGCCTTCAGCTTTCTTGTCTCGGCTCTTAATAAAATAGAGTGCTTCAGACTGCAGTCACCATTCTTGTCTCGGCTCTTAATAAAATAGAGTGCATTAGCCTGCCTTCAGCTTTCTTGTCTCTGCTCTTAATAAAAATAGAGTGCTTCAGCCGGCCGTCACCATTCTTGTCTCGGCTCTTAATAAAATAGAGTGCATACGCCTGCCTTCAGCTTTCTTGTCTCTGCTCTTAATAAAAATAGAGTGCTTCAGCCGGCCGTCACCATTCTTGTCTCGGCTCTTAATAAAATAGAGTGCATACGCCTGCCTTCAGCTTTCTTGTCTCTGCTCTTAATAAAAATAGAGTGCTTCAGCCGGCCGTCACCATTCTTGTCTCGGCTCTTAATAAAATAGAGTGCATACGCCTGCCTTCAGCTTTCTTGTCTCTGCTCTTAATAAAAATAGAGTGCTTCAGCCGGCCGTCACCATTCTTGTCTCGGCTCTTAATAAAATAGAGTGCATTAGCCTGCCTTCAGCTTTCTTGTCTCTGCTCTTAATAAAAATAGAGTGCTTCAGCCGGCCGTCACCATTCTTGTCTCGGCTCTTAATAAAATAGAGTGCATACGCCTGCCTTCAGCTTTCTTGTCTCTGCTCTTAATAAAAATAGAGTGCTTCAGCCGGCCGTCACCATTCTTGTCTCGGCTCTTAATAAAATAGAGTGCATACGCCTGCCTTCAGCTTTCTTGTCTCTGCTCTTAATAAAAATAGAGTGCTTCAGCCGGCCGTCACCATTCTTGTCTCGGCTCTTAATAAAATAGAGTGCATACGCCTGCCTTCAGCTTTCTTGTCTCTGCTCTTAATAAAAATAGAGTGCTTCAGCCGGCCGTCACCATTCTTGTCTCGGCTCTTAATAAAATAGAGTGCATTAGCCTGCCTTCAGCTTTCTTGTCTCTGCTCTTAATAAAAATAGAGTGCTTCAGCCGGCCGTCACCATTCTTGTCTCGGCTCTTAATAAAATAGAGTGCATTAGCCTGCCTTCAGCTTTCTTGTCTCTGCTCTTAATAAAAATAGAGTGCTTCAGCCGGCCGTCACCATTCTTGTCTCGGCTCTTAATAAAATAGAGTGCATACGCCTGCCTTCAGCTTTCTTGTCTCTGCTCTTAATAAAAATAGAGTGCTTCAGCCGGCCGTCACCATTCTTGTCTCGGCTCTTAATAAAATAGAGTGCATACGCCTGCCTTCAGCTTTCTTGTCTCTGCTCTTAATAAAAATAGAGTGCTTCAGCCGGCCGTCACCATTCTTGTCTCGGCTCTTAATAAAATAGAGTGCTTGATTGAATAAAAAAACGACAAACTACGTTTAAGCAAAATAAAATTTATGTTAAATTTAAGAGTCAACGTAAACCTGATTGGATAGAAAATTTATTAAATGTACACATCTATATACTCACATAGGATTTTTTACGTAAACAGTTTTGGTGGTGGAAGTTTTAACAGGATGGGAGATGTCAAGATATTGTTGTAGGAAATCAGCATCGTCATCCTCCAGGGTAGCACACCCCAACAAGGTTTGAACTATGTCACAGTTAGTTTCCCTTTCCTGGGTATTTACATGAAATATACACAAAATGGTGTTGGGTTCATACCAGTAAAATAATAATAAACATAATACATGTACATTTCAGTTATTCTCCAGTTTGAGGTATTACATTTTCAATAATCTTGAAGTGGAAAGTGGCACCATGGAGAAAAATATGCTGTTTTGGTGGATTAACTAATTAAACAAGGTTTGGGATATCAAAGACAAGAGTGCCAGGTGTAAACAAAACTTATATGTTTGGAAATTTTTCTTAACCTTTGCAGTTTGATTATCTGAGTAACACAGTAAATGCTCATTTAACTTACTAGTTTATTAAATTAACTACAAGAGAACTACAAGAGAAGCAACTCCGGGGATATTATTTGATTCATAACCTGTATCTGAGACATCACAGCGTGGTCTTATGGTAAAGCGTCCACCTAACATGTGGAAGGTCATGGGTTCGGTCCCAGGCCGGTGCACAACAGGCTTGGAAAATGACACGAGAAGATTCCTCACTTGAAGTTCAGCATTTAGAAGATAGTTCTGGGTCTAGTCTGCCCAGTGTCAGTATAATGTGACTGGATAGATTATTATAGTGTGTGTCTGCAGCATGATACTCCAGTGTGGCAGTGCTCAGAATACTATCTCAAGTAGACATCGTTGTTACTCGACTGAAAAAATTGTTGAAAGCGACGCTTAACACCATACAACAACCTATACCTGAGTTCAACTTGTCTTTGGTTGGCTGGTTTTCTGATTTGTAGTGCTGGAAATAACTGTTTGACAATTTGTATGGCAGTTTGAAATCCATTTTAGGGAACAAAATTAAGTTCAAAAAGTGAAGTCAGTCAGGCAAAAACAGACAAAGAAAGACAGACAGAAGGAGGGAGTCAAGAACGAAAAAGGGGAGTAGAAATAGAAATAGAAAAGACAAACAGAGGAAAACAAAGAGAGATACCAAGAGACAGAGAGAGTTGGAGACAAAGAGAAAGGAAGACCAAGAGCAAAGGCAGTAGGCATACTAAGTTACGTACGATCTCATGAATGTCGATTAGGTCCAGGTGACTCATTGTTTTTAGTATCCATTTCCAGTATAGCTGAAACGTGCCGAAACTCTGCTGAAAAAGTGAGCAATTTTGAAATACAAAATTGGATGTACCATGTTTTATACCCATATATAGCATTATAACAGTTTAATTAAATATATTATTGTTAATGTCAATTTACTTGTGTAAGTCATGTTCATTTTTTAACTCTTTTTTTCCCAGGAATCTCAATATCAATATCAAAACATACAGCACTTCATCTTGGACATTATGTAGGCACAAAATAAAACAAGAGGCCCAACTGGGCCTAAACCGCTCACCTGTTTTCACCTGTCACTTCTTTTCTAATTAGAATTACCTGTGTTCACATAGTAAAAACTAAAGCCTAAATGAATACTACACCTTTATTTGAAATCCCTACTCATAGGGTCCATTTACATTGTTGCGCACTTAAGGCAACTGTTAAATTTCCAAAATGATTTTACTTCTTAGAGGCAGTATATCAGGAAAATATGCTATATAATGTCGCATCTCATTCTCAATAATAAATAAAAACCAAATGGTTTGGCATGTTAAGTTCACCAAAAGGTGACACAATCAATATTTCAATTGGAGTGGTAAACCTGAAACGAATTCCCTGTTCATATAATAGACAGCAATGAAATACAGCTTGGACACCCTTCCATCCTCATTCAGACTCTTTCTACGATGAAATAATTTTTACTATGTGTATATCTGTATAACGGATCAAAGTAAAATATCTGTATAACAGATCAAAGTGAAATATAAAATGAAATCTTGTGACTTATTTAATATGTCACAAAATATATGTTATAATTTTAAGTGGGAAATCTATTTTAGTCTAACCTAGGGGCATAACCCAAAATAGGAAATCTCTTTTAAATACTGTATACTATTTTGGCATGTTTAAATATATATCCTTTTAGCAATATGGGGTCAGTCAGTATATTATAGACATGATATTTTGAAAAAAAAATAAATGTTTTAGCGAATTCCAAAATTTTGAAAAATCCTGATTATATTCTCTTTAAATATAAAGTGTACACTTTATATTTAAAGAGAATATAATCAGGATTTTTCAAAATTTTGGAATTCGCTAAAACATTTATTTTTTTTTCAAAATATCATGTCTATAATATACTGACTGCTTCATGCCAAATTTGGTGAAAACTGTCAAGTGTTTTAAGAGAAGATTCAAAAGTTAACAAATGACAAACGGACAATGAACACAGGGTGATTGGTTCAGGTGAGTTTAAATGTTGTAAATGACTATTCTTTAATTTCTTTTGAAATCAGAAGTAGACTTAACCGAAAAGTTTATCTACTAAAGTGTATAGCTGAAAACTACCAAAATTCTAGATTTTAATGTGATATTAACCCTTTACTTCATATGGACGCCTTTGAACACCTCTTATATAGAAGGCTTTTGAAAACAGTGTAGGTCCAATACTGATTTCTGCTCTATCAGAATAAATAGGTAAAATGTATTTATTCATGGAAATTAACTATGTATTGCTTTGAGTTTGGAAAAGTCCACTTAAAATGCATATGGAGTAAAGGGTTAAGATGGACCCTACCACCATCCCCTTACACTAAACTTTCACAAGTCACTGAAATTGAGTGAGCACAATATTTAAGTGTGTAAAAGAATGTAAATTCTGTAACATACATTCACATAAGTGAGAATAAATGAATAAATTTTGTGGATCCCACCGTCAGGCAAAACACAAGTCTCTCCTTGCAGAATTGTGATGTCAAATTGTAAATACCGTATGTGACGTTTCAACCTCCTCATCCTTATCCCTGGTCTCTTCTGCGAATGTTGGGTAATCACTGCTACCAATCACCTCAACATTCAGGTCCTCTACGCATGATCCACTGTTAACCAGACTGTCATACAAAGGTGAACCCTTGAAAAATAAATACACATTTTTTAATTACACACAGTCTGTACACTCATCCAGATCTGAAATAGTATATTAAGTCTAGATATACAAAATTGTTGACTGCTTTTTACATACATGTGCAGTTGCCAGATCTGGTCGGGGTTTCTAATTTGACAAGCATTTATTTAGGATAGATATCTTCTGTTACAAACCATCTTTTTTCTTTACCTCCTGTTTTCTTACTGTTTATCAAGCACTCAAAATTATTAGTACACTCTGGTCCCGTTATAATTTGGTAGCCGGGATCCAGGGAATGAAACTGCAATAAACGCAGAAGCATGTTCGAATTTAAGCACTTGCAAAATGCAAGCTGTATTTTGAAACTGCAAGTTGAAATTGCTTAAGGTGGCATTTTTTTGCGAGTGGATTTCAAGTTCAGAAAGTTACTTATTATATTCATTTTATTGATTTTTGAAAATAAACAAGTATTATCCTGATAAAAATAACGAATTCTTGTGCAAAAAGGAAGTAAAGTAAAAACCCGTCAACAATATAATGAGTAGACTGCGTCTAGTTTAATGGATCGCGAATTCACTCTATAAAATAAAAGTAAAGTTGAAACCAGTCAAATTTATTGTTTACATATTTTGTCAGCTGTTAAAATGACTGCTAAAATAACATCTTTTTCTCCATTGAACCGACGAATGAAAGGGAGTCCCAATAAGAAAAAAGAGAAATAATCCTTCCATTAATACTGTAGTAATGAAATAAGAGTGACAGTTCAACATTAACACATGTTAAACAAAGAAATGTGTGTATGTTTCAATCTCAATCTTTGTACACTTATTATTGTTGAATCCATGATTCATATTTTTGTTTAGTTAAAAGTGTTTATTTATGATATATCACTGTATGCATTTATTTATGGTAGAATAATAAATAACAAAGACAATTTTATATTTTAAAATATTTTGTTTCATAAAGTTCTGCTTTGAATTGTACCTTAACATATAATAACCTTGATACCATTGTCTATAAAATAAATACAAGCTAATAATGCATATCAAATAACACGAAGGCTTTGAAACAATTAATTTTGGGTTAATTAAGACATTTAAGACTACAAGATTCTGCGAAAATTTGTTTGGCTAGTTAGTTTCAAATTTGGCCAATTGAAATTTAAGGCACTGGCCAAAATTGCGAGTGCACAAAAAAGTTAAATTCTAGCCCTGAATATCCCAAGTTGCACTGCGCTATATTATTTGACAACTTTATCCAGTCAAAGTACCGTAAGCAAACACACAATAATGTATGATGTGATAAATATGACAGACCATTGTTTGTTGACGTAAATCAATTAAAAGCGATGTTGTTTATAACAATAAGAACTTGTTATCATTTCACTCTGAATTATCAAGGTGTGATTGATGCACAAAACATAACAAGCTTGTAAACACTTAGCGATTTAGATTTTCGATCAATTCTTTCTTCAATGGGAATCACTAGAAACAATTTGTTGCTTGACCCCTACGGACTAGAATAAGAGTGTTGATAGGCCCTGCTTGAAAGATACCAAGTCAGGGGCGTCTGCTACGTCGACAGGTAGGCTGTTCCATACTGAAGTTGTTCGTGGAAAGAATGAATTTCTGTAGTATGACGTGGATGTAGAGGACTGGCAGAATTTCCTGGAGTGTATTGTATTGTATTGTATGGTGTTTAGCGTCGCTTTCAACAATTTTTCAGTCATATCGCGACGGTGTCTACTTGAGACAGTATTCTAAGCGCTGTCACACTGGAGTATCATGCCGCAGACACATGGTATGATACCCCACCCGGTCACATTATACGGACACCGGGCCAACCAGACCTAGAACTCTCCTCTAAATGCTGAGCGTCAAGCGTTTCCTGGAGAGCGAGGATCTTGTATGTCCCTGTGCTGGGGTGAAATACTGGCCGCCTGGTCTGTCCACTAGGTTGTAGACAATCTTAAATATGACGGTCAGCTGGACATTCTAGTGTCTCCCATCCCAGGGATTCTAGCATGGTGGAGACACTGTTGGTGTTGTGATATCAATTTATGATTGCTTGACGGTAAAAGAAGCGTAGTCAGTTTATTGGTGGACATTAAAAATATTATCATACATGAATATTTTTTGGAAAGTCAGGAAAATAGTTATACCTGAAATATAACACCGTCATCATCATCATCTTCGAATGTACCTTGGATTTCCATAACTAAATTTGCAAATGTCAAAATATCCCGCCAAATTTGGAGAACCTTTGCGTTTTCCCATAAGGGGGAAATTAGTTTCAGTAATAACGTGATACAAAATAAACCGGAAGAAAACAAATATATCATTTGTAAACGCAGAAATTTGTACTAAATTTAATTAATCAACATATTTATTTCTTTTGTTTATTAAAGGCTTCCATTCTTTGGATGGATGATTTTATAGATATATAATAATAGTGTTGCTCCCTAAGTCATAATTGGGGACTACCGGCCCAAACACGTCGAACAATTTCATTGGTTCTATTGGGAACTCCAAAAACTATTTTTAGGACCTAGCGGAAGGATACAAAAAAGACAAATTTAGTAGTAGCAGGTCTAACTGCATAAAATAATGCTTGCTTTAAACTTAAATGTCTATTTCTATACATTTCTGTGAAAGGATAGAAGGAAAAAATATCTAACATATTATTTATAGAGGACTATTTTTTCAAAATTAGTTGAAAAAGATAGATGTCCTTCGGTCACATCCGGTATTAAGTTTAGCTAACTTTCAGCTCGGGATATTTACAAAATAACGACCATCCACATTATGGAAATACTATGTATAGACTATTACTGTTCGTTGTAGTTGTTTGTGTTTTACACACTTCTTGTAATGATAATTATTTTAAACGTCAGTGGAGTTCGTACGACAAAAAATATGGGTACTTTTCAGAGGCTGACAGACTTGAGATTCTTGATGGGATCAAGGAAATGTTTTACTTCGGATACGACAATTACATGAAGCATGCTTACCCACTAGATGAGCTAGATCCTATTCATTGTACTGGCAGGGGCCCTGATTACGATGACCCGTAAGTGACAGCAGGCAATCACTTTCAAATATTATAATGAACTTTAATTTTGATGTTTTCATCCTTGTTGGTTAAGTTTTTTAAGTCAGTGCGGGTTTTTAACTGAAGTTTTCAGTATAGGTCGCGGTTGTTGTCAAAGGGATCCCTTGTCACCTTATATATTCATTCTTTGTGGTGAAATCCTTACCATAAAAACAAAAAAGAATAATAATATTAATGGAATAAGTATAGATAATACAGAATATAAACTATCGCAATTTGCAGATGATACTTCAGTACTGTTAGATGGTTCAAAAAGCTCACTAAAGGAAACCCTTTCATAATTACACTATTTTTCACAAATATCCGGCCTGAAAATCAATTTTGAAAAAACTCTAGTGATATGGATTGGTTAAAAAAAATACAGCACACATTCAATAAAAACCAGGTGGAAACTGTCTTCTCCTTCTCCCTATACTGAGCTCAACCAGACTGGGTCTGCGTGATGGCCTGCAGTCTCCAAGTTAAAATGGTAAAATTTAAAGATAAAATTATGTACAATGTTGTCCTATTTAGTGGTGTGTGATCAGGTCACCCCGCGAGGCTTCCAGAGTTGTAGCTGTCACTACGCTAGTGGGGAGACAGTTCCACTCTCTTATCGTCCTTGGGTAGAAGGAGTTGGCGTAGGTAGAGTCATTGATGCGTTCTTGGAAGAACCTGTGTTGACCTCGAGTGCGGATGTAGCTACGCTGAATATACCTGTCTGAGGGGATGTCTACAAGGTTGTTCTGTATCTTATACATCATAGCTAGTCTGCTACGTCTTCGGCGACATTCGAGAGACTCCCAGCCAAGGTCATACATCATATTGGTGACACATCCTGGGGTCTTGGTAGAATAGTCGTTTAAGACATATCTTGCCGCTCTCCTCTGCACCTGTTCGAGGGTCTTGATATTGGATTTGGTGTGGGGGTCCCAAACGGTTGAGGCGTTTTCCATTATGGGCCGTACTATGGCTTTGTAGGAGGCATCTTTGACTGTTGGCGTGAGCTCTCTAAGGTTCCTACAGAGAAAGCCAACAGTATGGCTGGCTTTGCTGGCAATGTTGTTCATGTGTGTGTCCCATGAAAGTGAGTTGGTGATCATCACACCCAGGTACTTGCTGGCTTCAACAACTTCTAGTTGTTGCCCATGGAGGTAATACTCTGTGCTGTCATGGGGTCAAATTGAGTTTAAGTTAATTGGAATAATATTTACTGTGGATTTGGATAACATGATTATGTTGAATTATAATGAAAAAATAGAAAAAAATTGAAAACTCAATCGGCTTTTGGAATAGAAGATTTTTAACTCCAATAGGAAAAATAACTGTAATTAAAAGTTTATAAATTACGTCACTTAACCATCTTTTTATTTCTATTCAAAGTCCAGATGACAATTATATCAAGCAAATAAATGACATTTTATACAAATTTCTTTGGCATGGACCAGTACAAATTAAAAGTTCAGTTATTTCAAAACATTTTCTTGAAGGAGGTTTGAAAATGATCAATTTAAAGGCTTTTATATGTAGCCTAAAAATTACTTGGATCAGGAAACATACCAATTCAGATGAGTTATGGCAACATTTGTGTAACTCATATTTTGATTTAAATAAAATTTTAACTTGTGGTAAACATTACCCATAGAAATTATTAAAATCTATAAAAAACAACTTTTGGAAAGATGTTCTAAACTCATATGTAACTTTTTTTAAATAGTTACAAAGTAGATAATTATGAAAAATTTCTTAAAATGCCACTTTTTTTATAATCATCATATATTGATTGGAAAACAGAGTGTTTTTCTTAAAAGTTGGTATGATAAAGACATAATGTATATTAATGACTTAATTGATATAACTGGTAAATTCTACACAAAAGCAGATTTTGAGAAAATTATAGATATCAAAATTAACTATCTACATTTGCTCGATATGACAACAGCAATCAAACAATTTAAAATGTCAATAAACTGAAAAGTGAACATAAAAAGGAACCAAATCCTTTCATTCCATCACATGTGTTTTCAATTCTGAAAAACAAAACTGGGACTAAATCAATATATGACATTTTAGATAAAAATAATGAGAAACCAACAAACAAGAGTAAACGGAATGAAATGTATGATATAGATGAAAATGATTGGTATATATACTATAACATTCCTTTCCATGTAACAAGAGACACTAAACTCCAATGGTTACAATATCGACTTCTACATCGAATTCTCCCAACTAACAGGTACCTCACTTTGATAAAGATTAAATCAAATGAAAAATGTACTTTTTGTGAGAAACAGACAGAAACATTGCAACATATCTTTTGGCATTGCTCTCATACACAAGAACGTGTATCAAATGTAATGATATGTTATACCCCCCCCCCCCCCCCCCCCCCCCCCCCCCCCCCCCACACACACACACACACCCTATCCCCTATATTTTTATTATTATTACTATTATCTTCACCTTTCTTTTCTTTTTTTAATTATTAATTCTCCCGCACCAATCACAGAAGGCCTTTCAAATCAGTGCAGAAAGAGTTCAGATTGCTCGTAACAAGCAATCTGAACACTTCCTGCACTGTTTTCCACTCTGTCAGTTAATGTAAACATAAATCTCCCCATAATTCAAAAGCCTTCTATATTAGGTGTCCAAAGGGGTCTATTTGAAGTAAAGGGTTAATAGAGATCAAGTAATATATATAGTATTATACATTAACAAAATTGACTTATTTGAGGAATGAAAGATGAATAAATGTGGTTAATTATTTTACATGCTATTGATATAGATATACTTATTTATTTTGAAATTGTAAGGTGTGTAAGGGGATGGTCCTCCCTGACCCCGCACACCTAGGACGGGGAGAATAAATGGGTCATCCAAATGAGTTTTTTGATAATAGAAGTAGATCCAGGTCACAGGTAACGGCGCCTAGTAAAGCCCCCTCCATTATTTTAACCCACCCATCCCACTCCTCGTCCCTGCCCAACCCCTAAAAAAAATCTTTAGATAAAATGATATAATTTTGTTTACGAATATAGAAATGTGGAAAAGTGTTAGAAGTCGGCCCTCCCATAAGTTGGTGTCAATCCACTCTCGATCAAGAGTTGTATTGTCTTTTCAACCATATAGTGTTTTTTTTACGAGAATTTACCAACAATAACAATATTAAGTGTATTTTATCGAATGTGGATTGGCATGAACTTGTGGGTGTGCCGAGTTCTATCCCTATTACACATTCCTGGTACTTAAATTTTTTTTGGTGTGGGGTGGGGGTGGTAATTGTCAATACTTGATATATACTAAACTTATAAATCCCTTATTGCTATATAAGGATATCTATTTATTTCAACAGGTCACAATACAGCAAATCTAACTTGATTGGAGCCAACATGCTAACCAGTAGTCGACTACATATATATTTCATGATTAAAAATAATGCTAAAAGCATAAATTTGAAGTTAATTAGACACAAGCTGCAAAAGTGTTACCCCTCAACACATCCCAGAGTGTTGTTCATTAACTTATATGTAATTTGTAGTCAGTTAATGTTTTTATTTTTTTATTTTATATACTGCAGGGAACTTGGGAAAGGTCACAGAGACTTATATATATATATATATATATATAATACTCATTTGTATTATAACATAAGTGTTTAAAATTGGTATAATTTCTATTTCAGGTCCAATATAAATATAAATGATGCTCTCGGTGACTACAGTCTAACATTGGTGGATACATTAGATACACTTGCTGTAAGTGGTGCTTTGTTGTACAAGGACTGAGAAATGCATTGCATTATAAAAAAATTCATTTATGGATGCTGTTTGAAACCTATTTGGGCAAACATGATTATAACCATTGATGAACCTTCTCTTACTATTGTTTAACCTTAATTTAACAACTTTTTAATAGTCAATTATTATTACCTATTTTGTCGTAGATATAAGTTATATATAAGATTAACTATCGTCCATAAACAGTATAAATCATTAAATGTTGTAGAAAAAATATATATAAACAGTAAATGAAGGTAAAAAACAAGTTTTGGTAGTTAATCATAGTCATTTTAATATTTTCCAGTTCAATACATACTATTTTTACCTCAGCCTCTATGCAAGCTGGTATTGCCTTGATCCTTAGTTATCGTCAAAAGATTTTAAAACAGAAAAATGAAATTGCATGTACTGGTATATATAATATAGTAAGTTAAGTAAGTTGGTTTACTTTAATGAAAGTTGTTAGCAGCTGTAACTTTAATTAGATTTTATGATAATGATTTTTAGATTATTGGCAATAATACAGAGTTCAAACGGGCTGTGCAGCTAATAATTGACGACTTGACATTTCAAAACAACACTGTTCAGGTTTTTGAGGCAACAATCAGGTAATTCATGTACATGTGAAGCATGTCAGGTAATACTGTTTGTTCATTTAATAAATGTATTTTTTTTTAATTAAATAACAGTTCTCTTTGTCCTAGTGGTCTAAGGTGCCATCTCAAAATCACTAACCTCTCACTGCTGAAGTTGTGTGTTCGAGTCCTGCTTGGTTCAAGAACTTTATGTGAGAAAGTTGGCCAGTTACTTGCAAAAGAACTGTGGTTTTATTCTGAAGTCTTCCTCCATCAAGAAAATTGTATGTGCCTGAAATGTGTAGTAAAAAGTGTTGCCAGTAAACTCCATTAAAGAAATCAATTCTTGAAATATCAGATTAAAGTATTTAAAAAATAGGCAGGGCAAGTGTTGGAACTGAATCAATCAAAATATTTTATTTTTAATTTAGTATCGGTGATATCAAATGAGATGATTTTTTATTTGAATCATCTCTACATGTCATAATTTGACATTTCATATTGTAAAATTAATATGCTTTCAGATTTTTAGTGTAAATAATAAAAAAAACTTTAATCAGACACTCTTGAGAACAATCTCCAGTTTAAGCAACTCCTTGAAAGGGTCAATTTAAAATTAAACATGCAAGCAGCAGGGATGTAGCTTGCTTAAATTGTATGTGTAGGCTCGCACATTTTGAGTAGTGTAAGCCGCATCCCTACTAGAGGGAGTCTAGTTTCTTGCTCCCCTAGAAACATTTGGTACCTGAATCATCAATGGTGTGTTTTCGAGTATTTAAAAAAAATGACATTTGAATGGGTATAATGGTATTTAAAATGTCATTTTTACTGATTCTTTTGTTTTAAAAGTATTTTTGGTACTATTCCAATCATATTGATGTCTGAAGCATTGAATGGGATTTAATATCCATCATGAACCAGCAGGGGTCCAAAAAGGGATAAAATTGTGAAATTTCAAAAAAACTTCCTCTTAAGAACAGATAAACCAATTTTTTTTATATTTAGTTTAAATGATCTCAATTTCAAGTTTGTTCAAGTAAATGGGCTAGGTTCCATTGGGGTACAGTATGGGGATATGTGTTTTTACATAGGAATACTATATAGGAAAAAAAGGAAATTATGATTTTCTCATCTATTTTAGGTATTTCAAACATCTTGATGTCATGGGCTTTGGTTAGTCATTACATCATTACAGTTGAGACTGGGTCTTTTTCTCAAGTACAATTCAGCCAAATTTATTCATATTTAGTACAAATGGTCCCTATGAGTAGGGGTTTCAAGTGCATGAAATAAAGGAGTTAGTGTTCATTGGGGTCCTGTAAAGGGACTTCAGTTTTTACATAGGAAAACTATGTTAACACAGATAATTCTCAAAATTTGTAAAGAATTGACAGATGAATTCAGGTGAGCAACTTGTTGTACCTTTTTAGTTTAACTATACAAACAGTCCATATCACAGCTATTTTCCTATTTCAGAGTTTTAGGAGGCTTGCTTTCTGCACATTTACTCATTACCGATCCTGTTCAGCCATTTGGTGATGTCAGACCTGTAGACTACAATGATGAGCTTCTCTTCTTGTCACACGATCTTGCCTCGCGACTCATAGTAGCATTTGATAACACGGCAACAGGAATTCCATATCCAAGGGTATAATAGTTATACATGAATTTCCTCGACCCTTGGGCCGCCTGGTCCTGAGCCCAGGTATATGTATATCAGGCACTAGTCGAAAATTGTTTTTTATGCCTTTTCTCAGGTGGGAAATAGGCGTGTATGTAGAGTTTTGTTTGGTTGTCTGTCTGTGTGATCCCGGCATGCACAATATTTAAAATATTCCATTACAAGAATACACGTAGATCTTACCAGTATCAAAAAAGATTTTAAAAGTGATGTGTTTCTACATTAAGGAACATGTGACATGACTTGTGATTACCAGCATTTTTACTGTTAATGCCAGAGGCGAAATTCCGAGGTTTTTCCCAAAACATTTTCAAGTGCTGTGACTAAGAGCACTCATTGAAACGGAACTACATTAATTACATGAATACAATTTAATTATTAATTAGTTAAAAAAAAATAAGCACAATAAATTATACCTTTGCAAGATATTGTTTAAGAATTTCAGGTTCTGGGAGCATACCATTTCTGATATTCAAATGCTAGGATGCCCCGGGCCCGGTTTCTCGAAAATACTTAAGTCTGCTATTTTACTTAAACTCAAATAGTGTGCTCAATTTATGTATAAAATTGAGCACACTATCGAGTTTAAGTAAAGTAAGAGACTTAAGTATTTTTGTGAAACCGGGGCCCGGTGCTTAAACAGCCAGAGGAGTAGGCTGATTAATATTATTTTTAAATGATTGCTGTTTAATGAAAATTAGAACTTAATTTATACTATCAGTTTTCTTTGAACTGACATACTTTGAGTGAGGAGAACTGAAGAAATACTGGTACTAAACAATGTAACTCAGAATGATATTGCTCAGCATGACATAGTTTTTTGTTTGTTTTTTAAATATTTAGGTGAATTTGCATGATGGTGTGCCCTATGATTGTATAAATGAAACCTGTACGGCTGGGGCTGGGACATTGGTGTTGGAGTTCGGTATATTATCACGTCTCCTCGGGGACCCAACATACGAGTCTGCTGCCAGGAGAGCTGTAAAGAGGCTGTGGGAGTATAGGTCCAATGTAACTGGACTTCTGGGTAAGTAGATTGTATGGTCATTGGGCTCTGACAGGTAAAGCACTATAACCATCTCCTCTTGTCTGGTGTCCTGTCCGTCCTCCAGATGTCTGGTCTGTCCTTTCATCTCCTTAACCATTCAATGGATTTTACAGAAGTTTGTTTCAGGTGAATGTATTACTATGAAGTCTAGTTGTGCATGCCATTACATGGTTCCAGTCTCATGATTTTAAAGAGAGTTAAGCTGTTTTCAATGTTCTTGTCCGGCGGTCATCTCCTTAACCTGTCGGTGGATTTTCATGAACTATCTTAGGACGTATTGACATGAAGTCTAGATATGCATATCTTTGCAGTGTTCCATTCTGATGATTTTTAAGAAAGTTTGTCCCTTTCAATGTTTTAAAGTAGATATATTGTCCACGCTCATCTCCCTAACCATTCATTGAGTTTTATTGAAATGTTATAGGAAGTATCAGTATAAAGGCTAATTGTACCATTGTGATGAATATTAAGAGAGTTATACACCTTTAAATGTTTAAAAAGAGAAATCTTGTTCTGGTTTTATCTCTTTCAACGACTATTTCCTCAAAAACAATTTTTAGTTCTGATAAGGGTAAGATTCATTTCTTTGCTGCTTGTGACAGGTTATCATTAAAACTTCATCTCATCTCCCTCTGATGTTTCTTTACTAGTTTAATCCCATTTCCCATCACTGTTTGATTTATAAACATTTACATCTGCAGGTAATGTCATCAACATACAGACAGGCGAGTGGGTTGGCAAGATGAGTGGCCTTGGTGCAAGCATGGACTCTTTCTTTGAATATTTGCTCAAGGTATATGCATGTTCAATATGTATATTTTATATGAATCAGTAAATTATACCTTAACTCAGTAAATTATAACTTAGTTTAGTTAAGTATACCTTAGTTCGGTAAATTATACCTTAATTCAGTAAATTATACCTTTGTTTAGTTAAGTATACCTTAGTTCATTAAATTATACCTTAGTTTAGTTAAGTATACCTTAGTTCAGTAAATTATACCTTAGTTCAGTAAATTATACCTTAGTTTAGTTAAATATACCTTAGTTCAGTAAATTATACCTAAGTTCAGTAAATTATACCTTAGTTCATTAAATTATACCTTAGTTTAGTTAAATATACCTTAGTTCAGTAAATTATAACTTAGTTCAGTAAAGTATACTTCAGTTCAGTGAATTATACCTTAGTTCACCGAGGATGTGTGTGTTATGGTCTATTTCATTATTTTGTTATGAAATTCTACTACTTTGTAAATACTATTTTCCTAATTCAAAAGTGGTTGATAGATTGCTCCAAAATTAAATAGTATTTGGTTTGCTTTAATCAATGCAAATGGGTACCTTTAAAAGTTTATATACATAGCCTTTTCTTCATTTTGTATATCTATTTTTAGCAAAAATAGGCGATGTTGTGAAAATATATACATGTTCTTAATTTACTAAGAATGAGAGTGCTGTGTGTGAGTTGTCATTGATTTATGTTGACATTGTAATGTGTGCTATGGGATGTTCCTCCTCAACCAACAAAACACTCACTGATGGGGACATAAATTAGTTAATGTTTGGTAGCTGGAATGGAAAAGGTATATGAAAACAACAGATTTACAAACTCGTGATACATTGATTTAAAATTTTAACATTAGCAGTCCTCTTTACATCTTAAAATCTTTTTTATAGACTATTATAAACATTTTGCCAATGCATTTTGTCAAGTTGAATTTATCAATTTCAGAGTTACATAATGTTCGGAGATTTGGATGATTTAAAGATGTTTAATGATTCTTATGAAACTATAAAATTTCATATGAGACGTGGGTAAGTGGTGACTCTTTACTACAAGTCATTCTTAATGTCTTTGTTTTATATATGTCAATATAATATTGGAATACACAGAACATTGATCTGTTATATAGAGATAAGCAATATTATTAAAATTATTTATTAAAGGGATTATATTGGCATATTACCATCAATTCCCTGTCCTAAATACACACACCCAGCATGATGATACACTTATAACTTAGAGATATTCTCATCTAAAGTGTCTCATTGCATAACCTCTTTATTACAAACATCGGGTTTCTGAAGCCACGTTTTTGTTTTTGTTTACATTTGCCATTTTCAACGAACCGCTTTCGGGTTTCCGATCAATCATCGGATAATATCTTGAAGACTCGTTCCCGATCTTGCTTTTTGCGGCTTTGGTCGGGAAGTAAATGAAGTTCAATGTAAACATTGCACATTACTTTATTGTGGGACTATTGCGGGATGTATTAAAGTTTTGGCCAATATTCAATTACTGTTAATTTGATAACTTTCAAGTAAATAAAGGTTATACGTCAATACATAAGCATTATTTTGTGCACACTGCATACAGGAAAAGTCTGGATTAACAGCATGTTTGTGTAACTTGCCAATATAATCCCTTTAACAGTACTGTAGTATTCTTGTCATAAAGACAAATGTCATTTCATACGTGTATGACACAATCTGGATCCATATGAAACAATCTTGACCAATATGAAAAAACTTGACCAGTATGAAAAAAATCCCATCGAGTAACAAGTTAGAGCTAATTAATAAAATTGTTTAATTAAGTGATTCATATTGGCCCTGTTATTTATCCTCGGGCAGTTATATTTGTCAATTTTACAATCGTTTGATCAATATAAAACAGCTTTATAACATTTTGTTAATTTTATTAGCCTTATCTTGTCATCAAGCAAAATGCTTGATGCTATAATTTAATAGCAATTAACTTCCAGTAAATATATGGTTAGTGTATGCACAAAGTTTTAAATTGCAAAAAGAAGTAAAATTACAAATTCAAAAGGCTTTTATGTCAAACTATTTTAACATTATAGAATGTCCACATTCGTTTTTGTGAATTCAAGATTTAATTGGAAAAAATGGTTTCTACTTTAAAACAGTCTGTATCTAGATGTACATCTGTTTGTATATATTGCAGGAGGTTAAAATGTGACAAGGGTATAGGTAACACCCCTATCTATGTAAATGTCCACATGAGGTCTGGGGATATAGCCAACTATTGGATTGATGCTCTACAGGCAGCCTGGTCTGGTGTACAGGTATATCATAATGCATATTCATGTCTTGTGTTCCTTAAAATACTTTGTACGTGTTCATATATTTTACAGTTCTTTAAACATTTTATTCATCAGCAATAATAAACCCTGATGCACTCAGAATGTACCTGATAATTCATAATGTACATGTAGCTACACACCACTAAGTACATGTAGCTACACAACACTAAGTACATGTAGCTACACACCACTAAGTACATGTAGCCACACACCACTAAGTACATGTAGCCACATACCACTAAGTACATGTAGCCACACACCACTAAGTACATGTAGCCACACGCCACTAAGTATATGTAGCCACACACCACTAAGTACATGTAGCTACACAACACTAAGTACATGGAGCTACACACCACTAAGTACATGTAGCCACATGCCACTAAGTACATGTAGCCACATACCACTAGGTACATGTAGCCACATACCACTAAGTACATGTAGCCACACACCACTAGGTACATGTAGCCACATACCACTAAGTACATGTAGCCACACACCACTAAGTACATGTCGCTAAACACCACCAAGTACATGTAGCCACACACCACTAAGTACATGTAGCCACACACCACTAAGTACATGTAGCCACACACCACTAAGTACATGTAGCCACATACCACTAAGTACATATAGCCACACACCACTAAGTACATATAGCCACATACCACTAAGTACATGTCGCTAAACACCTCCAAGTACACGCACCTTGAGTAGCACAAACAAGTTGTTATGGATACTCTACTGCTAGACCACGCACTCATAATCATCTTATCAATTGTTGATGTATATTCCCAAAGAACTGTTCATTGTTATATGCATGTGTTACAGGTGCTGCATGGAGACATTGATGAGGCAATTTGCTCCCATGCCTTGTACTATTCTATCTGGCGCAAGTTTGAGTCTCTCCCCGAGCGCTACAATTGGAACTTGAAGGCACCTGATGTGCATTTTTATCCCTTACGTCCTGAGCTGATTGAATCTACATACTTCCTGTATCAGGCCACGAAGAACCCGTTTTACTTACATGTAGGGAGGGACATATACAACAGCATCAATGCACACACAAAGGCTGAGTAAGCATGTGCTTATTTTGATAAACTTGTGTAAATTACATTTCTGCGTGATATAAATATACATTTCTGCGTGATGTAAATAGGAAATTATGTTATCCCAGTATTTATGCAGACTCTCTAGTTGGTATGCCATAACTTTTGTAAATGATTGAAAAGTATTGGTAGTCACAGATTCATGGTATTTCCTGTTTATGATAAAAACTGTTACACATATTTCATTTCCATCAGTTTTTATTTGTATGAAAAATTCCCAAGTAAATATCAATTAAAAAAGCATAATAAAGAGATATGTTAAGTGAGAATAATGAAGTCAACATATCATGTATTGTTTTATGAAGACTGGTGTGCCCAGATTTGGGTCTGGGTAAAAATCATATGTGAAAAAAGGGGCAGCAATAATAACCGGTGTAATATATGGTACATAATTTTAATAAGTATTTTGAAATGTAATTTTTCTTCATATTTCTGCTAAACTCGCATTTTAATAAGGCGTAAACTCATATTTAAAGGGTAGGATATTTTTGTAAAGGGTCTATCATTTGACTGAGATGAATGGGAAGAAAAAATCCATCCATGTGGGACAGAGAAATCTCACCCTTGGGATCAAAATCATGTGTAATGAAATTTTTGTGAGATTTTTCTATTCCTAATGGATACTCATGATGGAGACTTATATTCTATTTATATGAACAGTTTTGTATTTGTGTCAAACATGACAAGCATGAAGTTGTTGAGTAAAATATTAAAGTGCTCTGTATAGTCTTGTTTGATATTTTCAGATGTGGATACTGCACAATTCATGATGTTAAAACAAAAGAACTGGAAGATAGAATGGAAAGTTTTTTCCTTAGTGAAACTTGTAAATATCTGTATTTGGTAAGTCAACAGTTTGCTTATCTTATTTTTTCATGGAACTTAATGCCATTTTCAATACATGACACAATAAAGTTTATTTTGAAGGAAGACTGAATTTGGAGTAGAGTAAAGAGCTGGCAACTTTCTCATTAATGATAATGAGATACTTTTTATCCATTCTGATAATTATTTTATTGGAGACATTTATAGTGTTTTATCCTGATACACTCTCTTTAATAAGAATTATAATGAAATGGTTAAAGAAATATTGGAAGTAATGATTACAAAGCTAGTCAGTACCTTATGGGTTAAACAGAAGTGACTGTTGAACACAACTGAACAATTAATTTTTCAGTTAAATTGAATTGGCAACCTTTCATCAAACTGTATGCCTTTGATCATGGACAATATATCAATAAATCATTTTGCAAAAACAAACACATGACAATTACATATTTTACTTTATAATAATCTAAACAATGAGGATTATATTTATAAAAAGTTTATGTCGACCTTTACCGATACTGTTTAAACTTCAAAGTGACGCACTGCAATAGTGCCCTTGGTAAGAATGACTGAATAGGTTGAAATCTCATCAAAATTGAAATAAGTGAGTGAAATTTGATGATCCAAGAATTTGTAAACTGATATTCACTCTGACAGTAAATTTATAATAATTGCGTGAAACATTACTTCAAAGCCAAGGCTTTCATTCTCACTTCATTATTTTGTTAAACGCTTGAACTTGATCATTTATAGTATTGAGGTATAATATGCAAACTGGAGATCATTTATAGTACACAGGTATAATATGCAAACTGGTGATCATTTATAGTACACAGGCATAATATGCAAACTGGTGGTCATTTATAGTACACAGGTATAATATGCAAACTGGAAATCATTTATAGTACACAGGCATAATATGCAAACTGGTGATCATTTGTAGTACACATGTATAATATGAAAACTGGTGATCATTTATAGTACACAGGTATAATATGCAAACTGGAAATCATTTATAGTACACAGGTATACTATGCAAACTGGTGATCATTTATAATATGCAGGCATAATATGCAAACTGGAAATCATTTATAGTACACAGGCATAATATGCAAACTGGTGATCATTTGTAGTACACATGTATAATATTAAAACTGGTGATCATTTATAGTACACAGGTATAATATGCAAACTGGTGGTCATTTATAGTACACAGGCATAATATGCAAACTGGTGATCATTTATAATATGCAGGCATAATATGCAAACTGGAAATCATTTATAGTACACAGGCATAATATGCAAACTGGTGGTCATTTATAGTACACAGGCATAATATGCAAACTGGTGATCATTTATAGTACACAGGTATAATATGCAAATTGGTGATCATTTATAGTACACAGGTATAATATGCAAACTGGTGATCATTTATAGTACACAGGTATAATATGCAAACTGGTGATCATTTATAGTATGCAGGTATAATATGCAAACTGGAAATCATTTATAGTACACAAGCATAATATGCAAACTGGTGATCATTTGTAGTACACATGTATGATATACAAACTGGTGATCATTTATAGTACACAGGTATAATATGCAAACTGGTGGTCATTTATAGTACACAGGTATAATATGCAAACTGGTGATCATTTATAATATGCAAACTGGAAATCATTTATAGTACACAGGCATAATATGCACACTGGTGGTCATTTATAGTACAAAGGCATAATATGCAAACTGGTGATCATTTATAGTACACAGGTATAATATGCAAACTGGTGATCATTTATAGTATGCAGGTATAATATGCAAACTCCTGTTTGAGTGGACTGAACGTACTTGTACCTGTTTTATTCTTTCATTCTGCTGCAGAAAGCTTACATAGTGAAGCACAAACAGGAAATCAGTAACTGTTACGATATGCACATATTTACACTGCTTTGAGTGAAAGGAGAGTTACTTGCGTACCTGGTAAGCTTGAAAACAAAATGATTTGCGTTTTCCATTAATTTATTGGCGTGAAATACAGGAATACACAGCTTATCTAATGCACTAATGGCAATCTTAAAATTGATTTTATTTATATTAACAAATCAGGTCTATCTCTCAGGGCTATTCCATTTAAACATACAACCCACCCATGGAAGGCACTTTGAAATTGAACCCTCCCCCTTTATATTTTTAATTCATTTTATCAGCCCCCCATTTCGAAAAACCCTCCCACCTTAGAAGATTATTATTTTGCCGTCCATTGGTGGGATGTATGTTTAAATGGAACAGCCCTCAAGCTGAAATGCCATGTGTTAATCTTAACATTTTAGAGGGGATTAATCATCAGAAATGTACATGGATATTCCTTGATTTTTTTTTTATTAAACCATCAACAATAATGAAATACATTACCATGTCATATCATTAATTTTGCCATAAATGATCAAAATTATGCAATTTTTAATCATTATCCAATATTAAGTTCCTTTCCAAACCAGAGTTTCAAGTTAAAAAAATATTTTTTTAGAACTAATTAGCCAAATTTGTACATACATGCATTTGGTATAAATGATCCATATAAGTAAGGGTTTTAAGTGTGTTCAAATAGAGTGGGACTCAGTAATGGGACTTTAATTTTTACATTGGAATGCTATGAGAAAACATTCAAAATTAAGTGAAAAATAGAAACAGGAGAACCATTTTGGTCTCTCTTTTTTCTCTTCAAAATAGTGTTAAGTGAAAAATAAATCAAGATGGTGTGTATGGATCTAAAACACGGATCAGACATCTCTTTAACAAATCAAAACATTAGAACATAATAATAATAATATTAAATTTTGAAAAAAACCATTGAATTCTATGTAATACAGATATTTCGGCTTATTTAATTTTCAGTTATTTGATAAAGACAATCACTTGAATACCAACGGAGCCAAATATTTGTTCAGCACTGAGGGTCATATATTTCCTGTAAGTAAAAATTTTCGCAGAAAATCTTGGGAGGAAGGATTTCCTATGCGAAAGGACAGTCAAAATCAAGGACCATTACCCGTGGTGGATGCAAGGACCAATAACTCTTTTTCAAACGTAAGATTTAGACTTTCGTTAAAGATTTTAATATCATTATATATACACGTCTTGTATGTATTTGTTATGAATATTTATATGAAGGTGTATGCCCACCATTGAGTTTTTTTTATCCTATAGTAAATAAAAGAGTTTGCAGACTTGCCACTGATAAAGAGACCCAAATGAAAGAAGTGAAACTTACATTATACTGTTTGTCAACCTCTGCACTACCAAAATATGATGAGAAAAGTAGGAGTCATCTGTCATCTAAGAGATATTTTTTTCTGTTCAATGTGTACACAGTTGACAAAGTGAAAGTAAACTTCTGAAATCATTGTATTTATACCCCAATTTCTAAGCATCAATTTCTTTTTCTACATTCACAATTCAAACATGACAATGCTTTCAAAATATTTAAAATACCCCAATAATGCCATTCAAATAAAATAATAAGCAATAAAATAAGGAAAATGCAAGGATTATTTATAACCGCCATTATGCGACTACCTCACCAAAGCATTTCCTGTTTCCAATAGTGGTACTACGTCTGAAACAAAAGACCCAAATAGTTTAAAATTCCAAAACAATAACATTGTTTTATTTCTATTTACAGTGTGATAATATACCAGACTCAAAGCGATATTTACTTCCAATGGCTAGTCACTACTTAGAACAGATAGACAGTGCTATAGGTGTTGACACCTTCTTATGACGGCTAGCTTTACAGATCTACATGTGGTCAACAAAGGCATGAGTCTGGAAGTCGGTGGACAATACACGGATGTCCGAAATATGTCAATTATTAAGTGCTCATTCCTAATATTTAATTACTCACAAATCTGCTGAATCATGTTGTCATGGTGGTGCATGCTATTCTGCATTTATAACCTTTAAACAAGCTGTTTAAGTTTTGAAATATTTCTGTCTTTCTGAATGCTAAATAATGTAATTTTGTTCAAGATATAACTGACAGATTTATGAACTGTTGTTTCCTATTTCAGACATACATAACAATTCAGTGTTTTTTTTTCAATTCTTTTAAATACAGTCATGTTAGAGAAAAAACATCTCTATAATTGGTATATCCTTTCTGCATCCATAACACATTCATTTAGAACGAAAAAATAGGGTCTCAGAATCTGCTATGTTTTCATTGGAGAACAACCATATTGTAATGAGGTGTGTATTAATTGTATTGTAACACAAACTCTGTATATCATTGATGATTAAATAATTATTGTTGTAGTGGGGGTGGAACCCATTATTTACTCAATAAAACATTTTGTATCATCATAGATATATTCTCACAATTTTTGTCCACAGATATAGATACACAATATACATGTATGAAGACTAAATATTTTAATTTCTACTGCATTAAGTCTAAATGAACAATATAGACCAACTTCACTCCATTTCTCAATGAAAACATTTGAACCTGGGTAGAGTTGAAAAGTATCGGTGTGGATTTTATTAGCTAGAAGATCTTGTTTTGCTGGTACAAAGTCACATTGTCACTGTTCCATTATAGTCTGATACCTATAGTCCACTCTTTAATGTCAAAATAGTGTTATAGTTGATAGTTAGAAATATAATGTAAATAAACTAAGTATTGAAAGCACAATTTAAACTTTTTGTCAGAAAATGAAATGATATTTGTCTAGTTGAATGTTGCTGAGAAGCCCTTTTGAATTCACAGATATTAAACTAGAATAATTTTTTCATCACCTGATGAAAACTGACAATTATGCTTTCAATCCTTAATTGAAAAATATACCTAGATAAGATACACATGAAGACATCATCATGGAGGAGTTTATATTGTTCAAATACTTGTTTGTTCTAACCAGCAGCTCAGCTGGGCACATGTCTGACTGTCACATGTCTGACTGTCACACGTCAGACTGTAACATGTCTGACTGTCATGCATAAATATCACATGTCTGACTGTCACATCTGACTGTCACACATCTGACTGTAACATGTCTGACTGTCACACGTCTGACTGTCACATGTCTGACTGTCACATGTCTGACTGTCATGTATAAATATTACATGTCTGACTGTCACGTCTGACTAACATGTCTGACTGTCATGTATAAATATCACATGTCTGACTCACATCTGACTGTCACATGTCTGACTGTCATGTATAAATATCACATGTCTGACTGTTACATCTGACTGTCACATGGCTGACTGTCCAGGCAAACATTTGTTATAATTGACTACATTCTACTGTTGTGAGTCTCCCACCTCTGGTTATTTGGGGAAGTAGTCAGTGACTTGCAGAGATGGATGTGTGTGGTACTGGTTAACTGCCTAGTGGATCCCAGGAATGACAGTTGATGAGTGGGCATATCCAGCGCTTACACAGTATAATCTTCTTCATTAATATATAGTAACAACAATTTGAAACCAACGATATGTAAATCAATATGTTTATATGAAGAACTATCCATTTTGTTGTAGACTGTTTATATTTGAGTGGGATTTTTAATCACTATCTGAAATATTTATTTTTGATTAACTTATAGATTATGATATAACTGATACAAGGAATCTTTTATTGTCTTCATGGTAATTTGGTATAAACAGTATTTCATTATTATTGATATATAATATAATTTTGATAATTTTTACATGAGCTATTGATATGTTTTCTACCACTACTGTTATTTATTGTAAACAAAATGTCTGTAACTGTCTATCACTGTGGTTACTTCTGTAGCTTTGTCTCACTAAAGTGACTTCTTTTGAAACTTCCATTGTAGTTATATCTTCAATAACTGACTTCCAGTGTAGTTACTTTTTCAGTTACTGACTTCCATAATAGTTATTTCTTCAGGACATTTCCTCTGACTTTCATTGTAGTTACTTCTTCTGTAACTGAGTCCTCTTAGTTCTTCTGTAACTGACTTTCATTGTGGTTACCTCTTATATAACTGACTTTCATTATGGTTACCTTTTCTGTAACTGAGTTGCATTGTTTTCACAAGCTTCTACAGAAAGAACAGTGGTTTAACATGTATTTATCTAGCTACATGTATATATATCATTAGTCTTCCATCATATATAAAAGTTACTGCCATTTTGTACATACCTATACATGAAGTGTACATACTTATATGTTTTAGGCATGTACATACCTATACATGTAGTCACGTACAAACCTATATGTGTAGTCATGTACATACCTATACATGTAGTTGTGTACATACATATACATGTAGTTGTGTTCATACCTATACATGTAGGTGTGTACATATCTATATGTGTAGGTGTGTGCATACCTATACATGTAGTCTTGTACATACCTGTATGTGTAGGCATGTACATACCTAAACATGAAGGCGTGTACATACCTATATGTGTAGGCATGTACATGCTTATATATGTAGGCATGTACATATCTATACGTGTAGGTGCATACATACCTATACCTGTAGGCGCGTATGTACCTATACATGTAGGGGTGTACATACCTATACCTGTAGATGTGTACATACCTATACGTGTAGGCTTATACATACCTATATTCATATTCGTGTATATACCTTATTGTGTAGGCATGTACATACATGTACATATACGTGTAGGCATGTACATACCTATATTCGTATTCGTGTACATACCTTATTGTGTAGGCATGTACATACCTATACATGTAGTTGTGTACATACCTATATTTGTATTCGTGTACATACCTTATTGTGTAGGCGTGTACATACCTATACATGTAGTCATGTACATACCTAAAACTATAGTGTTGAACAATGTCCAGATAGATTGTATAGATGTTGGTGTAAATAACACTAGTGTGTAAATGTTTCGGTTTAAACTGGGTGTCTGAATCTTGCACAATTAAATGAAGAAGTTATGGCCTGCCTGTGTGTCTAACTGAAGCCATCTACATTATATGTTAATTATATGTAGTTTATCGTTTTCTGCCTAGATATGTGGCATTCTTGGCAAAGGGAAATTGTCTCTCATTGAGATCAGTTGAGAGCCAACTATGTGTTCATAACAGTTGTTTTTAATTAATAAGCATTTCTAGATAATGCCAGACCCTGAATTTATAAAAAATCTTAGTATATATATGCACATTTTCAACAATCAGCGAATTTTTTGGGAGGAGCAAACTATTCAAGATTTGTCACGTGACCATTTTTTGTAAACAAAGCAGCGTGCTGAAGTCTACTGGCTATATTGAAGATATTGTAGTTCTATGTAAACAACAAATCAATCAAGAATAACCACACTTTTAAATACTTTTTTTCATTTTATGGATAATCAATACATCATCTACATGTATATCACCATGATTGTTAATTAAATAACATCAGATTTCCTGTTATTGTTTTGTTTCAATACCAATGGTCTTATTTATGATGTCACATGACTGAATGGTGTTATACTTGCATTATGTCACTTCACAGAGAACATTCTAGTTAAATGTGTGTGTCACTACATGTATATTGTTTTCACAAGGAGCACCACAAGTATACATGGTGCCTGGCACCATAAAGCTTTTGAAAAATTTAACAACAAATTTTGCACTTTTTTTCCCTCAAATTCCTCTAAATGTTCATTTACAACTCATACATGTATTCACCATGATTTTTTTTAATGAAACTTTTTCCCTCCAATCATGTACTAAACGTAATAGCATTAATATTTTAATTTTTTTTTATAATTTTATTGTTTTGTTCATTTTACATGGATACGCAGGGTGAATACATTTAATACTAGTGATTATAGTCATTATGAGTACAGTCTCTATAATATATGATTTCTACTTTTTATCCAAATAATGATTTGATGTATTGTCTTAAAAAACACCTGTCATAAACGTCAATTCCAGGTCTGGGACCTATTTCACTTACAGCCGTAAGTGATTTGAAGTTAGAAAGTAGGCGGGAAATTCATTTAGTGTTTCATTAACATCATTTTACAAACTTTCGTCAGTTTAAAATTTGCAAAAATACTGTGCAAATGAAACATTCCTTAGTGTCTCAATTCATACTAAAATCTCCAGACTTACTAAGGTTAGTGAAATCATGAATCACCACTGTAGCTCATGCATGAAATAAGATGGATAGACTTTGCTGAAACTGCAGTTCTGTAGACATCAAGGGTCTAGGTTCATTCTGCATTTTTGTTGGTGTTTTTATTTCAATCTGTATGATGTTATTTTGTACACTGGGAGTGAGCCTGGAATCTTACTTCATCTTTTTGTAATATAACCCATAATGTATAAGTATGCCATAAATCCAAAATGTTTTGAATTGGTACAAATTTTTTAACTGATAATTAAGAATCCAGGGATCCAGGGCCGATTTGTTCAAAGCACTTTTAGCCTATCGCCACGTTAAAATGAAATTTCCAATCGTGTTATTTTGAAATTTTTACTTTTAAGGTTAACTGATTGCTGACAATCGTAACAAAATATCATTCTACTTCTATAACCAAGTGTACTTGATATACATGTATAACCAAGTGTACTTGATATATAACCATGTGTACTTGATATATAACCATGTGTACTTGATATATATAACCAAGTGTACTTGATATATAACCCAGTGTACTTGATATATAGCCAAGTGAACTTGATATATAACCATGTGTACTTGATATATAGCCAAGTGTACTTGATATGACCACGTGAGATTGTCTATCGGCGCAGAAATCTGTTACTGATATTTAATAACACTTGGGGCCCAGGTATAAAAAACATCCTCACTCTGTTGGTTTGTGTATTTAAAACCTGAAAATGAAGTACAGTGTTTATATAAACATTTTAAAATTGGCTAAACTATATTTTTTCCAATAGATCATGCTTATATATATACTCACTGATGCCATATTGCCAAAAATATATATTTAAACCTGTCAAAATAATATATTAAAAAGGGATTTCCTAACTTGGGCTACACGCCTAGGTTAGACTAAACTAGATTTCCCTCTTAAAAGTGCAACATATTTTGTGATGTCTTAAATGACTTATGTGATTTCATTTTGACTTCAAATTGATCCGTTATACACAGGGCAGGGGTGGATACAGGATTTCAGTTTAGAGGGGGGGGGGGGGGGTGCGCAACATAAAAACCCGAATGGTCAAACACGTATTCAGTAGAACTATAATGCATTTTGATAGCATATGGGAGTTTAGGGGAAGGAGGCGTAGGCCAATTTTTTTTAAAGAGAAGATTTGCAATTGATACAGGTTTACACATACCTGTAGTTATAAATGTTTGATCTTAGAAAGAGTCCGAATGACGTCAAGCAGTATTTGAGCACTGTCTATTTTTAGAATGGGAATTTTGTTTCAAGTTTACCACTCCAATTTAAATATCAATTTTGCCATGTTTTGGTTGATTTGCCATACCAAACCATTCGGATATGATTTATCAATGATAATGAGATGCTTTTTATCCATTTTAATAATCATTTTATTTATTTGAGACATTTCTAGCATGTTTTCCTGATTTACTCCCTGTAAGGAAAATCAAAACATCAAGCTTACTATACATGGGATTGTTTCCATACCTGCACATATCATATAGTCTGCAATAATATAACCTGATCTACAAACTCGTCCATCATCCATTTATTTCATTACATTTCATGAATACACTATGCAGTTGTTGCACTGTTTGATTTTGTGGTGGAGTTCACCGTCATTGTATGTTATTGGTTGAAGTTTATAATATATACAGTTGTAAACAAGTTAAACCTGTTTGTGTTTTTTATTTGAAAACCAATGTGATAGATGAGGAAAAAAGAAATTTTATCATTTCATCTAATTTGTTTTCATCAGTTGATTGACACAAAAGAGAATAAAGAACTGTGGATACTGGAAGTAGTAACAAGTAGCACTCTGCTATAGACCGTATTTTTTGTACTACTGTAGTACTGCTCAATTCATGTGTTGCTTCAGGCCTGTATTCACAACACCTCAAAACTTCAGTATGCACTCCTGGCCCTGTAATCATAGCACATGTCAACTTGAGTATTCACTCCTGGCCCTGTATTCATAGCACATGTCAACTTGAGTTTGCACTCCTGTATTCACTGCACATGTCAACATGAGTATGCACTCCTGGCCCTGTATTCACAACACATGTCAACTCGGGTATGCACTCCTGGCCCTGTATTCACAACACATGTCAACTCGAGTATGCATTCCTGGCCCTGTATTCACAACACATGTCAACTCGAGTGTGCACTCCTGGCCCAGTATTCACAACACATGTCAACTCGAGTATGCACTCCTGGTCCTGTATTCACAACACGTGTCAAATCGAGTATGCACCCCTGGTTCTGTATTCACAACACGTGTCAACTCGAGTATGCACTCCTGGTCCTGTATTCACAACACGTGTCAACTTGAGTATGCACCCCTGGCCCTGTATTCACTGCATATGTCAACATGAGTATGCACTCCTGGCCCTGTATTCACAACACATGTCAACTCGAGTATGCACTCCTGGTCCTGTATTCACAACACATGTCAAATCGAGTATGCACTCCTGGTTCTGTATTCACAACACATGTCAACTCGAGTATGCACTCCTGGTCCTGTATTCACAACACGTGTCAACTCTAGTATGCACTCCTGGTCCTGTATTCACAACACGTGTCAACTCGAGTATGCACTCCTGGTCCTGTATTCACAACACGTGTCAACTTGAGTATGTACCCCTGGCCCTGTATTCACAACACATGTCAACTCGAGTATGCACTCCTGGTCCTGTATTCACAACACGTGTCAACTTGAGTATGTACCCCTGGCCCTGTATTCACAACACATGTCAACTTGAGTATGCACTCCTGGTCCTGTATTCACAACACATGTCAACTTGAGTATGCACACCTGACCCTGTATTCACAACAAATGTCAACTTGAGTATGCACTCCTGGCCCTGTATTCACAGCACATGTCAACATGAGTATGCACTCCTTACCCTGTATTCACAACACATGTCAACTCGAGTATGCACTCCTGGCCCTGTATTCACAACACATGTCAACTTGAGTATGCACTCCTGGCCTTGTATTCACAACACATGTCAACTCGAGTATGCACTCCTGGTTCTGTATTCACAACACATGTCAACTCGAGTATGCACTCCTGGCCCTGTATTCACAACACATGTCAACTTGAGTATGCATTCCTGGTCCTGTATTCACAACACATGTCAACTTGAGTATGCATTCCTAGTCCTGTATTCACAACACATGTCAACTCGAGTATGCACTCCTGGCCCTGTATTCACAACACATGTCAACTCGAGTATGCACTCCTGGCCCTGTATTCACAACACGTGTCAACTCGAGTATGCACTCCTTGCCCTATATTCACAACACATGTCAACTTGAGTATGCACTCCTGGCCCTGTATTCACAACACATGTCAACTTGAGTATGCATTCCTGGCCCTGTATTCACAACACATGTCAACTTGAGTATGCACTCCTGACCCTGTATTCACAACACATGTCAACTTGAGTATGCATTCCTGGTCCTGTATTCACAACACATGTCAACTTGAGTATGCACTCCTGGCCCTGTATTCACTTGAGTATGCACTCCTGGTCCTGTATTCACAACAAATGTCAACTCGAGTATGCACTCCTGGTCCTGTATTCACAACACATGTCAACTTGAGTATGCACTCCTGGCCCTGTATTCACAACACATGTCAAATCGAGTATGCATTCCTGGTCCTGTATTCACAACACATGTCAACTCGAGTTTGCACTCCTGGTCCTGTATTCACAACACATGTCAACTTGAGTATGCACTCCTGGTCCTGTATTCACAACACATGTCAACTTGAGTATGCACTCCTGGTCCTGTATTCACAACACTTGTCAACTTGAGTATGCACTCCTGGTCCTGTATTCACAACACATCTCAACTCGACTATGCACTCCTGGTTCTGTATTCACAACACATGTCAACTGGAGTATGCACTCCTGGCCTTGTATTCACAACACATGTCAACTCGAGTATGCACTCCTGGCCCTGTATTCACAACACATATCAACTCGAGTATGCACTCCTGGCCCTGTATTCACAACACATGTCAACTCGAGTATGCACTCCTGGTCCAGTATTCACAACACATGTCAACTCGAGTATGCACTCCTGGTTCTGTATTCACAACACATGTCAACTCGTGTATGCACTCCTGGTCCAGTATTCACAACACATGTTAACTCGAGTATGCACTCCTGGTCCTGTATTCACAACACGTGTCAACTCGAGTATGCACTCCTGGTCCTGTATTCACAACACATGTCAACTCGAGTATGCACTCCTGGCCCTGTATTCACAACACATGTCAACTTGAGTATGCACTCCTGACCCTGTATTCACAACACATGTCAACTTGAGTATGCACTCCTTGTCCTGTATTCACAACACATGTCAACTCGAGTATGAACTCCTGGTTCTGTATTCACAACACGTGTCAACTCGAGTATGCACTCCTTGTCCTGTATTCACAACACATGTCAACTCGAGTATACATTCCTGGCCGTGTATTCACAACACATGTCAACTTGAGTATGCACTCCTGGCCCTGTATTCACTGCACATGTCAACATGAGTATGCATTCCTGGCCCTGTATTCACAGCACATGTCAACTTGAGTATGCATTCCTGGCCCTGTATTCACAATACATGTCAACATGAGTATGCACTCCTGGCCCTGTATTCACAACACATGTCAACATGAGTATGCATTCCTGGCCCTGTATTCACAACACATGTCAACTTGAGTATGCACCCCTGGCCCTGTATTCACAACACATGTCAACATGAGTATGCATTCCTGGCCCTGTATTCACAGCACATGTCAACTCGAGTATGCACTCCTGGCCCTGTATTCACAACACATGTCAACTTGAGTATGCACTCCTGGCCCTGTATTCACAACACGTGTCAACTTGAGTATGCATTCCTGGTCCTGTATTCACAACACATGTCAACTCGAGTATGCACTCCTGGTTCTGTATTCACAACACATGTCAACTCGAGTATGCACTCCTGGCCCTGTATTCACAACACGTGTCAACTTGAGTATGCACTCCTGGCCCTGTATTCACAACACATCTCAACTTGAGTATGCTCTCCTGGCTCTGTATTCACAACACTTGTCAACTTGAGTATTCACTCACGCTGGACTGTAGAAACTATTTCATTAGAAAACTTACAAACAATTGATGCTTTTGAAATGTTCTGAAGACAAAGCTGATGTACATCATGCACTAACTGTAGTATTGAAACTGTCTTGAAACAATGGTTGAGTGAATACAGGGTCAGGAGTTAAAAACAGTAAATTGGGAGTTGCCTAGAATTTACAACAGCCAATCTGTGAGTTGCTTAAGGGTTGAAGCAACCAGTCCGTGAGTTGCAATCTTAGAATCGCTTAAACTACAGGTTCTTTGCAGCCAGTGTTATATCAATGTTCATTTGAATTTGGTGACGATGTTAATGATGACGGTGATTAAGTTTGATATATCGCTGATTAAATGTGGAGAAGGTGAGCTGCTTATCGACACATTATTTTGGAGATGTACCAAAAATGGTATTCCCCCCAACCCCCAATCCCTGTGGATGAGTTTATTTCTGTTCACTGACCTGAGGCATCCCGTCTTCATTAAAACAGACAACCACATATAGCATTATGTTTTTTAAAAGGAGTTAAGACATATTTTCATGCGCTGGTCAAATGTAATTTAACTATTACATGTAAAATAAATTTCGTTTTTCACTAATTATTAATAGGGAGCAAGTGACGTTTAGCCTCATAAGTACCAATATTCTGTCATCGTTTGTCGCTTGTTTTGTTACATACAGTAAAACTTCGATGGCTCGAATCCGGCAAAACTGAACAAAACCGTTCGTGTTAAGGGTTGCTCTAGCCAGGTACTGCTCAACATCATACCATAAATGTACATGTATATACATCGAAATAGGAATTCGGCCGGGACCAGATAAGCGGTTCGAGCTATAATATGTAGTGTTCGAGTCATCTGTGTTCGAGCCAGCGAAGTTCTACTGTAGTTTTAGCTATAATGCGATACGTGTATGCAAAAACTTGGATACCCCTGTTATAGTGTCTTAAACCCCGTACACATGCACAAGTTATACACACGTTTTGCTGACATGTGCACAAGTATTTTACTAAGCGTTCACATGACTTGGGTGAATCTACTCATTTCAATAAAAATGAACAGACTCTTCAGGTTCAGGCTTGTCAATATTTATTTTTTATGCGTTTTACCCGGTCGGAATTGTACAAAAGTTAATGTAAAAGTGAAATGCATCCGTTGTTAACATGGACGTAGTATTTTGTTAGGTTGTAGACATCTGTAGTCCATCAATATGTCCGCCCATCTGTCTGTCTGTCTGCCTATTAAATTTTAATATGCTACAGCTTTAATTTTAAAGCTTTTGAAGCTGGATAATTCATACAACAACATGTACACATACAATGATGAATTTGTCAATCATAGAGGACTAATCCTTTCTGTTTCTATATGATATCAAGTACCTTTTTACCATGATTCACGCTGCTATTATCTCTCAGCTGGTTTCATGACCCTATATCATCAATAGAATGTTAATAAATATTCTCAAACCTCCACCCAGTTGATCAAATTATGCATGTTGCACCAAAATGGCCAAAAGTCTAAAAACATTTGTTTATCGTTTTAAATGTGTGTGTTTATCGTATAAAATACACGTTCATCGTATACTATTGTTACACATTTTCTCAAAATAACAAAATCATCGCATAAAATACACAATCATGCGTTCAACGTAAACAATAAACACAGCCATCATATGAAATACACGTTCATTTTATAACATAAACATTCAGTGTATGAAATACACGATATTATACGATCATTATATTTTATACGATGAACGTGTAATTTTTTGAAATGGTCAAAACTGTAGTTAAAAAAAACGCCATGCACATGTGCTTTATACGATGATGTAGGGAACGGGCCGAACCTAATGTTGAAAGAACTTGTGGCCCAACCCCATTTCATGTTGAAATAAAATATGTTTAAACTATACGGTGATCCTGTATATCATATTATGAACCTACCTACCACCTTAAAGTGAGTTTTCGTGTATCAGTGCTATATATCGAACACATGGAAGACCAGAGAGGACTTTGAAACTGGGAGAAATTTGGAGATCCATATGGGCATTTGATGGCGACGATAAATAAATACAGCTTCATACATTACACACTAGCTGATCTGTGTTTTTTTTTCAAATCCGGCTTTATAAGTTTACGCCGAAAGATTGAACGATCTTAGCTCACTGAATGTGTTTTAATGAAATGTACTTCACAATAAAACAGTGAAAAGGGGTCCTTATCACTTAAGCAGCTCATTGTAAGACTCTTTACTAAGCAATAGCATCTTTATTGACATGCTATGCGAAACAGCGTAAACTATCGGGAATAGAACCCGAAACCATTAATTTCAGAGGACCTTTTACTACTAGACCTACCGACCGCGGCGTGGTCTAGTGGTAGAGCGTCCACCTCGCATGCGGAAGGTCGTGGGTTCAATCCCCGGCCGGGTCATACCAAAGATTTTAAAAATGGTACTAGAAGCTTCCTCCCTTGACGCTCAGCATTTAGAGGAAAGTTCTAGGTCTGGTTGGCCCGATGTCAGTATAATGTGACTGGGTGGGGTATCATACCATGTGCCTGCGGCATGATACTCCAGTGTGACAGCGCTTAAAATACTGTCTCAAGTAGATACCGTCGCGATATGACTGAAAAATTGTTGAAAGCGACGCTTAACACCATACAACAACTACTAGACCTCATGAATCGAACCACATTTCCTTTTGTTGCAATCTTGGACCCAAAACTTCAAACTGAACCTTCTAGACTGTAACAGAATCGAGGAATAATTATTGTATTAGGGATGAAAGCACATTTATCTGTTACATAAATTGTACAGTACAATAGATTCAATATTGATGTGTTAATGTATTAGTTACTTGCATTGGACGAGTTTAACTATACATAGAATGACGTAATTTCACAATAGCGTTTTGGGTTTATAGTATGCAAACTTATAACAAAAACAATTGTGACTGTGAAATTTTGAAAAAGAATTCTCTGATTTTAATCATGTACTGCATTATATAAAACCTGCCCCAGAGCCACATGTCAGTTGGGACACCATAAAGAGTACGTAGTAGCCCTGTGGTGCCCGTGTCCAACAAAGATTCTGAGTACAGAAAATTAGCCAAAACGTTTAAAAGGGGACATTATGCTGTGACGGATATTTTCTACCAGAGTGACTGCATGTTACCAACACAATATATAAAAATACGTTATTCGATAATATTGTGAGGCGTGGAGCAATATTTTCATTATATTCCAAATCGACAATAGTCCTAATGGATGCGCATTATCAGGTTCGACGTCTTGAAAAGATCTGAAACCAGATCGAACAAAATCTGTATTCTTTTATACTGTTTTGTTTGAAAATTCAAAATGCATACCACACTGATATAGTAACAAATATAAGTTAAGGTTATTTTACTATATGGTGACGACCATTACAGATAATACAATTTAATAGTTCAAGTTTATTTCAGAAACGCATCAAGAATTTGTTGCATGTTGATTTTAATTTACGCAAATACTCTGTAACAGTAATCAAAAAAAATGCAGTGATCTATCGTATGGCCTGTTATGTGTTGAAATAGGTGTTACACATAATTCCATTTACATAATTATCCTCCTCATCAAATCGCCACCAGCCCCTTTAAACGAAGCACTGTACTGTATACAAACCAACCATGTACCTTTAAAATCAATACTTTAATAATCGATGGTGTAAAGGTATTGTACAGCAGTGACGTGTGATAAACCCCCTCTTTAACGTTACCTATCTACCCTCATAACTTCAAATATAATTTATCGAATGTAAATATACAAGGTCCTCGTGTAGAATATTGATCGTCGGTACACGTATTTGTTAATGCTGTGCGTGTACCTGAATTATACAAACTCGTTGTATATATGCGATATGTATAGTGTACCTGAAATGATACATGTTCCTTGCTCATTGTAATTGCTGTTTAAAGTTTACTGTGTGTTTCAAAGCTTTGTGGGAATTGGATAAATAATTAATATTGGAATGACGATATTAACTGGAATATAAGCTAAAGGTATGTCCTATACAAGTTGTTCTATGCACACGGTATAAAATGCATTTGTTTTTTAAGTTTTAGGGTCACATGCAGCAAATTGAAAACACACATTGCTGTAAAGGAAAGCATTGTTTAATCTGGGTTTTTTTAACCTTTATACAAAAAATTAGATTTTTTTCGTTTAAACATATTTTATTTCTATTTATATATACAGAAACGGGGTTGGGCCACAAGTTCTTCCAACATTAGATTCGGCCCTCCCCCTACAGTTTAACAAATAACAAGTACGAATTAGATAACTCTTGAGTCGAAAGTAGGATACTTGTTTTGTATCTGTTTGATACAAAACATACATCAGTCTTATTTCTTTAATTAGCTATAAGAATTACATTTAGAATATCGCCCATCGTGTGGTAATGTCAACGTTGATAGCATTAAATAATTTATTATATGTATACTAACACGACGAACGGTAACACGTGCATCTAGTGTCAATGTCTGTTTATCGAAGTATTGCTTCAGCGCTTTGTTCAACTTAAACTATTACTTTAAACCGATACGTTTTTTTTTAATAAATGCAAATTTAGTCCTGGGTAGAAATGATAAAGTATCTAGCTCAGCCACAGAAAACACGACTGTGGTGGGGGAATTGAATACACAACTCTCCGTTCTTTAGTCTCATACGCCGCACACGATCCCAGTAAACCCCGCACTTCCGCGTAGACTTAAACCACGCCGTCATGAGAATTGGCTATGTCCCGGCTTAGTGGTTCTAGGTAACAAATGAATGGTTCATTATGCCGGTACATATCGTAAAAAGTTTTGATTGGTTCCGTGTTGGTGTCTTCCGGTTGTTACATCAGCAAGATACAGACAATGTATATATTTCGTAAGTAAACAAATAAAATTAAATTAAGGTTACAATTGCGTAATGGCGTTTCGTTATTGCTGTAACGTTTTACTGTTTTATCTGTAATAAACCGATATAAAATTATCTATGTATTTATTATGTTTATTTCAACCCAATCAATATACCCTTGTAGCGTACCCAAATCTCCAGACATGTTGACTTTTGTGAGCAGTGACGCACGTGCCCAACTTATACCCCGTCATACGAGCCGGAGGGAACGTAGACCAGGTGCGCGTGAGAGACACGCTACACAAAAACAAAGATTAAGTCCGGAGCCACGTGCTAAACATGTGCCGGTTTCCAGACCCCAGAGTGCCCAACCACAGTCGTCTTCCTTTTGCATGACGTCGGGTCTAAGGTATAACCAGGCAAGAAAACAAGAAGCGGTAGAAGAAGAGTCACAACAACAAATAAGTCACTATAAAGAACTTTCAACAACTGATGCAATACGGGCAGACATGAAGTCTAGAGAGAAACGGCGACCGGCATCTGCTCCGCCACATCTACCAGCATGGTTACTTGGTCTAGATATCAATCTTGACATCACATCTGTGGACACAATTCCACCGTTTGAAACAGCAAGTACAAATAATACTACGACCGATACTTATAACGAAAGGCCAAAGGTGACGATAGTTTACGATGAAAGTTACTACGCGGACTCAGAGCAGAGTAGCACAACGCCAGTACATGATACGGACGATGAGTGTAAGGAAAGAGAAAGAGTTGAAAGAGCACGTTCTCACGTCAGCATATCACCTGAGCCAAAGGGAAGCACGGAACGATTTTCACCCACAAGGACATATGGATGGGAAGACATAAGTAAGTAGATATAGTCGATACTTGTTTTAATATGCTAGTTAAAACATTGGTACGTATTTTGTATATATATCAAAGGGTAGTTTATATTCAAATAGTTGTATTGTTTGAAGTACAGTTTTCTGTTTAAAACTCGATGAATCCATTATTAAGATTCTGTGTCGCTGCGGTGCAAAACTTTATTGTCCAGGTATTAATGTTAAATGTAATTTAACTGTGCAAAAGTCAAACTTTTCCAGCAAGAAATCCACCAACATCTTGAAGTTATATACAATAATTATGACCAGGTACTAAAAGGATGTTTCATTATTTTGCCAAAATCATAAACACATTTGTCATTATTGTGTACAGTTTCTACAATTATAATTGTGTCTGATTCCTACCATTATAAGTTACTACTGTATCCATGTTCTGTCATCTTGCTTCATATGTTGTTATCGTTTCCAAGCCATAACAGTAAATGCTATTATAGTCTCCAAGTCATAACAGTATATGTTGTTACAGTTTCCAAGTCATAACAGTATATGCTATTATAATCTCCAAGTCATAACAGAATATGTTATTATAGTTTCCAAGTCATAATATTATATGCTATTATAGTTTCAAAGTCATAATAGTATATGCTATTATAAGTTCAAAGTCATAACAGTATATGCTGTTATAGTTTCCAAGTCATAACAGTATATGCTGTTATAGTTTCCAAGTCATAACAGTCTATGTTTATATAGTTTTCAAGTCATAACAGTATATGTTATGATAGTTTCAAAGTCATAACAGTCTATATTAATATAGTTTCCAAGTCATAACAGTTTATGTTATCATAGTTTCCAAGTCATAGCAGTATATGCTGTTTTAGTTTCCATGTCATAACAATATATGTTATTATAGTTTCAAAGTCATAACAGTATATGTTATTAAAGTTTCAAAGTCATTACAGTATATGTTATCATAGTTTTCAAGTCATAACAGTCTATGCTGTTATAGTTTCCAAGTCATAACAGTATATTTTATCATAGTTTCTAAGTCATAACAGTATATGCTGTTATAGTTTCCAAGTCATAACAGTAAATGCTGTTATAGTTTCCAGGTCATAACAGTATATGCTGTTATAGTTTCCAAATCATAACAGTATATCCTGTTAAAGTTTTCAAGTCATACCAGTATATTTTATCATAGTTTCCAAGTCATAACAGTATATGCTGTTATAGTTTCCAAGTCATAATAGTATATGCTGTTATAGTTTCCAAGTCATAACAGTATATGCTGTCATAGTTTCCAAGCAATAACAGTATATGCTGTCATAGTTTCTAAGTCATAGCAGTATATGCTGTTATAGTTTCCAAATCATAACAGTATATGCTGTTATAGTTTCCAAGTCATAACATTATGTGCTGTTATAGTTTCCAAGTCATAGCAGTATATGCTGTCATAGTGTCATAGTTTCCAAATCATAACAGTATATGCTGTTATAGTTTCCAAGTCATAACAGTCTATGTTATTATAGTTTCCAAGTCATAACAGTAAATGCTGTTATAGTTTCCAAGTCATAACAGTATATGCTGTTATAGTTTCCAAGTCATAACAGTATATGGTTTCATAGTTTCCAGGTCATAACAGTATATGCTGTTATAGTTGCCAAGTCATAACAGTCTATGTTATTATAATTTCCAAGTTACAACACTAAATGCTGTTATAGTTTCCAAGTCATAACAGTATGTGCTGTTATAGTTTCCAAGTCATAACAATATATGCTGTTGTCGTTTCCAAATCACAACATTCTTGCAGGTCTATCACATTAAGCTAGTATTGTTACCATGGTCTATCGTGGTATGTTTTTATTATATACAACATTTTGTTTTATAAGTGTGCCCAAGTGTCCTTAAACGTATGTCATTAATTTGCCAAAGTTAATATTAGTTCTAGAATGTTTTAATTTTGTTTGGAGTTGTCATCTCTTCCCTGGGGTCCAAATCCTTTATTTTGCTAAAGCAGAAGTCCGTTATTTCATTAAAGTTATATCTAATGACTACTTACATCTCACCGCTGAGGCCGTGGGTTCGATCCCAGGGCGATCAAAATACATATATGAGAAAGTCTGCCAGTTACTTGGAGAAGGGCGTTAGTTTTCCTTCACCAAAAATAAACTGCATATGCCGTTTATAACCTGCCATGTGTGGAAAATGAAAGTAATCCGCTTGAAACAAAACAGAATTTATGTTAAAGTATGTCTGCAATACTTATTCTCTAAGACTTAAACTGAATACAGAGGCCATTAATCATTCAGTAGGCCGTATCAATTATTTCCACTGTTTAAACTCAACTATCAACATTTTCTTTCTTCAAACTTTACCTGTAAACATTCTTTTCAAATAATAATAATACATAATTCATGTACAATAACCCTTCTGTCGACTCCACCACATAACTTATCAGCAGCTAGTATCTGCCACCATTGATCTGATATCGAGCTAATACAAGTTTATCATCAGGGTATTTGACTAGCAAAGAGAGGCGCCAAAACGTTTAATCAGTTAAACATTGAAGTTGCTTTTACCATATGTTTGCCGTTATTCATAGGAGCATGAACATTGAAGTGTCATTAAAACACACTACGTAATAATTATATCACTTTTGGGTTTAATTTAAGTTTATTTATATGTTAAAGCCAATAATGGATGAATACGACATTTTAATGAGTAAGTATAAGTTTGACACTATCTAAGAAAGAAAAGTTGTAATTTTGTCAATGTTAAATATTATAATAATTATGTTTGACTTTTACAATATGCTGTTAATGTTGATGATATTTGTTTGATTTTGTATATGTTTTGTAAAGACGCGTTTTGGATGAAAAACAAATAAACACAACACGAATTATTTATATTATTTATATTTCTAAAACTATAAGTGTGTTCAAAGTATTAAAGAACTTGCAATATAATAGAGCATTAATAAATTTATAGGACAGGATATAACAAAACAAAGGACACATTATGTTAACACGGGTTCAGACGTATACCCCCATCGACATCCCCCCCCCCCCCCCCCCCCCCCCCCCCCATCGATACCATTCACGCGTATGACATACGCACGCATGTATATATTTGAGGAAATGTAAAAACTAGTGCTTTCATATAAATGTTTAAGGTCCACGGCGTTACCAAGGTGATAAAAGAGTGATGTCTTTACAACAAGGCGGAATCAGAAGTACTCGTAAGTTTTCCGCTACTAGCACTCAAATCTTTTTTTAATAAATTATGCTCCATTTAGTTCCAATCCCTTTTGCACAGCATGCTGTGCGTTCCTTTTGTTGTGGTTATGTTATATAATTGATAAGGAATGTTAGCAATTCAATAACGCGTAGTCTTATGATTTGCTACTTCCAACAGACTGAACAAGCATACATATTATATCACATAATGACTATTTGAAGTCCTGTGAATAAAGTAACGTATTAAATATCGCTTTTTATTTTCTATGATATTGAATATGAAAGTAAATACTTACAATAATATTAGTTTCAATCATTAAAATATTAACACTTGGCACTGTGATATGCATATGTTTAACCGAGTATAGCTAATTTGATGTTACTTTTTGCAGCTTTTCAACCAAAAGCAAAGAAATACATTAACCAGATGATATCATATCACCACATGAAAGTGCATGATAAAAAGTTAAAAGTGGCGAAACGTAAGTACACGTGAAGGTCATGTGATAGTCATTTAAAACAAAACAGCGTTTTAATTGTTCATAATTGATTAATAACTGACGGATAAAGTGATAACGTATGTTGCCACCTCTTCTGTATCTACTTATAATGAGTAGTGTATTGTTTGTGTTATGTGTCATTTGAATGCTAATGTTTCTGTCAGATATCCACGAGTATTTTTAAAATTTTGGTTATTTTAGTCGAATACTCCTGTTCTGTCATCTTATGTGTAATTTATATTGCACGTTATGTTACAATGTAGGTATACACTGGTTATACCTATAACCGCGAGTCTAAAACTTCACCAACCATGTACATAATGACATCAACAATAAACAGTAATAGTGTTACTTTATTGTCTTGACTTGTACTTCTAAAAGTTATTTCTCGTAGATATACATTTGCAATTGACAAACCCATGAAAAGACATTGGTTATTTATGAAACACAGCTGGGCATTTTGATTTTTTTCTTATACATATTACCACGAATCGGCCATTTAGTCGGCTAGAAATGGCATAATCAGGGAAAATACTGATACTGGTTAAAATTTTCAAATACTTTAAAGCAAGTCATGTTTGAAAAATATAATTAAAACTTATTCTATAATATTAATTGTATTAATGTTGTTGTGCTGGCTGTGAGTTATGTATATCCCCTGTTAGATATCTATGTTGTTGTGCTGGCTGTGAGTTATGGATATCCCCTGTTAGATATCTATGTTTTTTTAAATTTCTTATCTTTGTTTCGATTCATACACCATGATAATTCATACCTATAAATAGCATAATTTTTATTACTTTGCCTTTTTAAGTCAGAGAAAAAGTAACAGGTACAGTTGTTTAGCTATATAACTGAACGAACGAAATTTGAGAGTGTTTTGTTTTCATTATCGTGAGGATTTTTAAGTGTTTTATGTGTTCAATAGTTCCATATCATAAATGAGTTATTGCTATGCCACTTTTTGTGTTTACCTGATAATGCAAAATCACTTAGAAAGGCAAACAAATAGATGGAATAGGAAATATTTTATTCAACGTATTTAATCGTTTTTTGCATGGGTTAAATAATGGATTTTGCTTCATTGTTACAGCTGCGGTCGATACAAAAATGCCATCAACGTTCAAAATAGCTCTAGGTAAGTCGGCAAATTGTCATCAACATCATATGTACTAGTAATCATATTATCTATAACGTTAACGTTTTGATGTTTTTTGTTTGATTTATGATATTATTTTTTATCATGTGATTCTGCTTGTGTTTACTATAATCTATTTAGGTAGTAAATGTTTAAACATTTTCAATATTTTAATGTTATACCATATCGACTTTTGTTAAATTGGTATTTTACTTGTAAACTTACATTGTATTGTACTTGTCATGTTAATGATTTGACCATAACAAATATAAGATAAAAATTAAAAGAATGCCTTATATTCTTATCTACTTTTAATTATTTTCCACCATTAAAGCAGATTTCACGCTCAAATGGATTTTCCATGACATCGTTTTGTTTACTTTCATCCTCCGACATGTTTAATGTAAACGAGAACTGAAATAACACTGGTGTGTAGCTAAATATGCACGATTCCATACAACGCAAGAATATTAAAACTGAATTGACGATAACAATAGTATACGTTTATTAATCAATTTGATTAATTTCCATTGATTATATACTTCCAGAACGTAAAAGACTTGTAGAGGTAAGTTATCATCATTAATAACGTAACTTTCCGAGTGACTATCGGGTATTAATTGTGGTGCTTGTTTCAATGATATTGTTATGACACACATATTCAGTAAACATTGTGTCAGCATTTTATAGTAATATATTTTCTGACACTCGCAAGTTTAAAGTCATTTTCATGAAATACATTTTTAGCGCTTTGATTTATTTAATATTTGAAAATAGTTTGTACATAATGGTATTAAATAACTAACAATCAAGGCATAGTAGATTAAAATTAAGTACATACAATTCAAGACCGATTATAGATTAAATATATCTACCGAATAAGTTTGCAATTTTCATAGAGCATGAATGTGAATACATTTTATTCTGATGCTTTTGTTAAAGTAGTTTAATGTATTTTTGTTGATTAACGTCTCGTAGAAAAACTCGTGCCAAAATAAGTTATATTTTTAACAAAATATACCATTTTTAAATAAAAACAAGAGACAACGGATTTGTATAAGTGTTTGTTTTGACAAGTGTCGCTTTGTTGCATTATGTTTAGTACATCAAGGGCTTTCGATTTTAGTACCTTGTGTCAAAATCAAAATCAAATCAAATACAATTTTATTGGCAATTTCGGCAAACATTTGCCTTTGGCCATTTACAAAGTTTTTAAATAAATATGGCCAAGACACAATGCACAACAAAATCATAAATATCATTCACATACAAGTTATGTACTAAGTTATACTAATATTGAGTATAAGGAACAGTTACATTATATAGAGATCGTAGAGTAGTTACATTATTAAATATCATTTACTTGTTAAAGTGCTAATTTTCTTATCTTAAAAGCTTCAGATACATATTTTCCAATTTTTCAAATATTTTTCTTGTTTTTGTTTGGCATAATACTTGAACATTTCTGAACTGTAGGCCAAGATGAACTAATTAAATATAACATTCTGATGCTATGGTATCTTGGGCAACATAATCAGAAATGATATTCAGTTTCAACAACTTTCATGGAACACATTTTACATATAGCCTATTTTCTCTATCTATATTATTAAATCTTCCAAACTCAATTTCTAAATCGTGGGAGCTTAATTTAAGGCACGTTAACTGTTTTCTATTGGCATTATTTTTTATAACATCTAAATAATCTTAATATAATAAACTGTTACTTGAATTTCCTAAAATATTCCAATATAGGCAATTCTACAATGCCAGTATTCCAACTCTGGATATACTGATCACGTATTCTTTGTCTAAACATGGGTAGATAATTTACGTCAGTATTAAAGTTTAACCATAGTTCACCAAATCCTAGTCTAACCAAATATTCCTTCACATTACTCGCCCAACATTTATTAGTGATAGTTTCACATTGATCAAGAAAAGATCTATAAATAATAGATTTTGGGTTTTTCATAATCTTAGTCATAACAATGATTGGTATTTAAAAACATCTATATTTTATCAGACAATTTCATTAGTCTAAATATATGTTATATAATGTTTTGGCTTGAAATCGAGAGTTAGTTTTGAGTGTTTTAGGAAGGTTGAGGTCATTAGAAGCGAGTAAAAAAAGTGTTTTTTTCACAGTTGTTACAGAAATCGGATTTCCGAAGAAACAATTTATACATGTGTGCAAAAGTTACGTTGATTGTGAATTACTTAATTAATAGTTTTGTCTGGTTTTACCGACAAAGATAAATAAATATGAAGATTATTGTATATAAAAGGAAAGAAACTAGAAGGATGTGTGTGTTTTATTTCTCCTATTCACCTTAATTAACTTAATAGACAAAAACATTGCAGCGTAACAATATGTGTAACATACTTTTCAATAAAGTGAAATAAAAATGTATCATTTTTGGAAACTATCTTGGAGACAAAACATATCCTGAAGTTTTACACACACTATTTGTCGCGATGGTTAACATATCATTGTTTACAATAAGGTAGGAAAACATTTTGAACATTTCTTTATCAAGTCAATCTATTTATGCAATAATATAAAGGCTCATCCTTGGCCAAGTAGTCTAAGGCGCCGCCTCAAGATTACTCACCGCGTATATCGTTATAGGTTCGATTCACCTTTGCTCTAACAACTTTATGTAAGCAAATCTTCCAGTTACTAGCGGAAAGACGGCGAGTCTACTCAGATTTATTCTGAGGTCTTCCTCCACCATCAAAAAATGGAAGCCATACATTACCTATTGAAAATGGCGCTTAACCCCATTCAATAATATACCCGTGTACTCCGTGGCCTAGTGGTCAAATGTTTGTCGTCTCACGACCACTTGCTACCAATGTCTCGGGTTCGAACCAGACTTGGTCCAAAAACGTTATGTAAAAAAAACAAAACCAGTTACTCCTCGTATAAGGATAACAAGAAAAGTTCAGGAACTTCTGCTCTGATTCAATTTTGAGGTCCCCCCATCCCACCCCTTCAATAAAACTTTACATGCTTTACATAATATGCCATGTGTTTGTACTAGCGTTATACCACCCAATTACAATACATCTGAATCAGTTAACGTAAATTCCCATGATTCTTATTTTTCATCATCGTTTTATTGTTTGCTAAATTAGTATTCTCTTACTTTTAGGGCTTCAGTAAAGTCATCGAGTTCAGTTGCTATGTGCACAGTCATTTGTCTTTAGCTTGGTCCTTGATGAGGGCTTTTAATGCATTGTTTGCATGTGTGTTAATGGGGGTGGTTGTGTCTATCAATTGCTTTGTCATCGGTTACGCAGTTGCTCATATATTTGACAATATTCATCTTTATTTCTATTATGCAATAGTTATATAATATTTTAAATATGTCTTATTTCAGCAAAGGTTAAGCAGAAGTTGGAATCGTTCGTACGAAACGTCCACACCGACCAATTCATCAAGGGACAATTCTAAGTCACAGAACACTTCCTGATAACAATCGTGTTATCGCGATATTTCAGTAAAGAACTAAACTAGGTTAATAGTCTATGTTAATTCTAAGTTGCATATAGTGTTCAGATAGGAAAGTTATTATAAAATTGTTTTTAATGCAGATCCAGAAACTAGCTTTATATCTTATTTATGTTAATTCTGAGTCAAGGGATCACTTCCTCATAGTAAAGTACCATTTCATTACTTCAGTAAACTATCATTGCATTGCATCACTGAGCTATCATTGCATTACTTGAGTGAACTAACATTTAATTACTTAAGTGAATAATCATTGGATTGCGTTAGTGCTTACCGCGTATTCTTGAGTTTAAACATATTTTATTTCATGTTCTTCTCCTTGAAGAGTATTAGTTTATATCAATTTGAACTGAAATGAACACTTCCTGATAGCGTATTGTTGTTTCATTGTTTTTTAATTGCAGACTCCATTACGAACATATTAGTTTATGTCAACTAGAAATCAAAGAACTCCCCCGGTTAGCCAGTTTATATTTACAATGTTTAGTGGTTTTCAACTTCCCCAACACAAGTGCTGAAGACGTTAATAACGTCAGTGACATGGGCCTAAGTATGTTAAACAAGTATTTGGTAAACAAGTCAATGGCTACTGCTGTGTGTTTAAGCAGACGATATTTAGATAAGTATTTTGTGATATTTTCACAACGAAGCGAGACGTTAATTACGTATTGGCATGTTTGTCATCTTGGAAGTTTGGCAAAAGGTGTACGAGTGAAAACAGTTGAGTAATTTAACACTATATAATGTGTCGCTTTATAACTTTGTGATATTTTACCCGATGTGTACATTTGTGTTAGATTTGTTTATTATTTAGCTATAGCATTTATTGACTTTAATAAAATTTAAAAAAGTGAATGTGCTTTTGGTTTATGGCTGATAACAAACATGGTAGGTCAGTATATATATATAAAAAAAGGCGTCGTAAGAAAAACAAACCGTAATTTTGATAGTATATGCACATTTTAGACAAAATATTAGCACTTAGAGAAGGAAAACGTGTATATTTTTGCCAGTAATGGAGATATTCCAGCACATAAACTTAACTATCAAAATGATATAGTTCACATATTATCGAAAACAAACCTTTATTTGATTTTTTTGCTGAATCCCATAACAGTCCTGAATCAAAATAACATTGTTTCTTTTATTTTGATTTTGTCGATGGATATTTTTTATGAAAAATGTGTTTAGTAGTCATTGGTTCTACTTATTTGCCATAAACAATCAATATTTGTCGTATATGGACGTAAATATAGGCTACATTACCTAGTTCACCATTGTGTTATACGGTGTTGAAATTTTCTCACATACTGATTATATATATATATCATATATATATATATTCAATATGTGAGTATTATCGCCATATATATATATATATATAATGATAATTTGATAATAAGATGACTATTTGTGAATAACCAAACATAAATGTACATACCTGACTTAATCGGATGTTCCGTTGTTGTGATTTCAATTATTTCCTTTTATAGATATATATCGTTTTATGCATATACGTGTCGTCAAAGTATCGAAGGATAAACGTAATAAAATAACACATTTATTATTCTTGTAAAAGTTTATTCAAACTTTTGATAGTGCACATTTGAATAACTATATTGAACAGTCTTTGTAGTAGTACTACTTATAGTGATAAAGGTGTTTATTTCTAGAACGGAAACGCTGTTATTTATTTTCTAAATTACAGACACTATGAGCTCTTTTTTTAGACAACACTCCGGTTTTCATCATACATAACATTATATTTCCACCACATTTTGTTGTGTTTACCGTTTGACAACGGTATCAGTTATATCAAATAATGTTGATATCAAGCCCACTAACCGCCAACACACATAATTACAGTTCAAAGTCAAAATTGATCAAAGCACAGATAATTATCTCGCTTTTAGCTTGACAGATACACTCTGAATATCAAAATATTGACTTATAAGTACAGGCTTTCCGACATATACAATATTGTATCGCAAAACTGTCTAAATATACTTTACATAGTTATAAGTTAATGCCGACGGAATCATAGGTACGTAACATTAACGAGAAACGGAAATTTCTGTAAAAAGTGTTTCAGTATTAGCTTTTCATGGGTATGTTACCGCTACCAGTAGTGTACGATTAATAAAATATATATCCTCCATAAATGGTCATAAATGGAGACATATTTAGGACCTTCCAGTATTTACACGGTCCCGTTTTCCATTTTAGTATAATCTTATTCAGTGACATATGTGCATTATTTTCATTGTCAGAAATATACATATTAGCATTGTTAGCAATTTCGTTATAAGATTGAACGTATTGGTCTAGCAGCGTATCAAATCTAGGTTAATCAACATGTGGTGAGTTTATCATCATGGTTTCCAGGCACTAAAATGCTCCATTTAATGACCATATCTGAGACAATATTTTATTTTGCTGAGGTACTTTTATAGTTTTTATTCGAATGTTCTTTCTTTTTTATCATCGATATTAGACAAACTTGCATGTTTTTAAATATGATTGTCAATACCGTACATAAAATATAGTATATTTTGATTGTTCTAAAGTTAAATAAAGAATTATATCACGAACTATGAAGATATTATCTATGCGGGGCTGATATCATATTTTGACGAAGAACTGTTGACTTGCCAATCCAGTGAGTATTTGCGCTTAATGTCAAAAAAGCTATACTTTACTGTCACATATGTTACACATAATTTAGCTTTTTATACACTCTACTGCTATAAGCTATATGTCACTGCATGAAACAAAGAATAAGGTAAAGGCGAATGTTTAACAAGGGTAGCTATGCATACCAATAATAGACGAATAATACAAAACAGTTATAAATCATATAAATATATACAGAAAGCACAAGTCTTTTTCGATATTTTTTTTATCACATATACAGAAAAAACAACATTGACATACTAGGACAGCACACGGTTGTTGAAGTGGTGGGATCACCGACCACTAAAAGATTTCTGTATCACGTGGTCACCTTTATCGTCTACACACCCCCTAAACATTGCTGTTTTGTGAATATTCAGCTAATTAATTGAATATCCAAACTTGCTTAGCATTTTTTAACAAAATTGGTTTCATATAAAACATACAAATACATATTATTTAGCTTACTTTCATCAGATAAAACCCGCTTTCATAAATTAGATAATTGCTGTTCAGCCTCTTTCATAACAAAAGCACTATTTTTTTTGTGAATAGAATATGTCAGTACATATAAGGAATCAATCTTAAATACGATATTGAGATGATAGATATTTTTCAATGAAAGGATTCAATGTATATTTGCAAAGCACATTGGTTTAACAGGAATGGGATATTGTATTTTCGTATATGTTTGAACTATAGGTTAAACACAATAAAACATATGGTGGTGTGTGACCTACACAATACAGCAGACAATACGCTTTAAGCTACAAAATTATACAACACGCCATTTCGTCGTCTCTGTCACCCCCTGGTGGACGGCGTTTAATCAGGGGCGATGACTCCTTGAGAGACTTGTGGGCGGCTTTGTCTGAAGCGGGAACCGGAATCTGAATAAAAAATACGTTTATCTTAAGCTGTATTGTCACTTCGAATGATGTAATTGTAAGTAGTTTCAGATAAAATAATATTCTATATTATACTGATAGCTTTTGACAAACAAGATTTTTGTTCCCTTTATGACATATCGTTTACTTGTTAAATATCTTATTTGTTTACTGAGTTTTTCTGCGGTTACCGTTTCCCCCCTGCCTAAAGTATGCGTATTATCAGCATTTCTTATATGTAAATTAGCTTAGTGTTTTTTAAATAAATTAATTTTAGATTGATGGCAAAGAAAGCTCAGAGCTTATATGATGCTTTTTATACAGTCAAGCAACATTCAATTTTAGAAATGTGATCTGATGTTCATTACATTCAAGTATGTTTTAGTTAAAGAACCGATAACTTCACGCATATATTCTTAAAATAATTAAAAACATTTTTAAGTATGTCATTTGTGCTTGTTTTAATTATAAATAAAATGTACATGCACCGATCATTTATAAATATTTGTTGAAATCAAGACAACTTAAGAATAACAAAGATATGCAATCTTACATTTGCTAGCAACTAATTTAAGCATATTGTTTATATAACGAGACCGCGGCGTGGTCTAGTGGTAGAGCGTCCGCCTCGCATGCGGAAGGTCGTGGGTTCGATCCCCGGCCGGGTCATACCAAAGACTTTAAAAATGGGACTAGAAGCTTCCTCGCTTGACGCTGAGCATTTAGAGGAGAGTTCTAGGTCTGGTCGGCCCGGTGTCAGTATAATGTGACTGGGTGGGGTATCATACCATGTGTCTGCGGCATGATACTCCAGTGTGACAGCGCTCAGAATACTGTCTCAAGTAAACACCGTCGCGATATGACTGAAAAAATGTTGAAAGCGACGCTAAACACCATACAACAACAACAACAACAACAACAACAACAACAACAACTACAACAACAACATTATATAACGACTCGACAAATCTTCGATATTCGACAAATGTTGTGTATACAACATTTTGACATATGATTGCGTCACCAGCTTCTGCTAGATAGTGAAAACAATTCTCAATGATTCTGAGTTGATATCGTCAGCTCGTAGCGATTTTATAAATATATGTTTGTTTATTAACAAGTTATATTCAAACTGATCTCGTTGAATAATGCTATTGTTCGTAACGTTTAAATGCTTATACACACGATGTAAGTGGTAAAAACAAGACACATACCTTTTATTCGGTAAGTGAAACTGGACCAATATTGGGTACAATAAATCATTGAACATTTTAAGGTGCTTCTTAACTGACGTTTTGTTTCGATAATTTATATTTATCACAATACCATCGCTTTGGTTAAGATGTCAGATTTGGATATATATATATATATATATATAAATTATCAATGATAATATGGGAGTTCTAATGTTTAAAAGCTGTTGTAGACTTATTAATATCTGCATACCTGAATTACATTGATGTTGTCGAAATTCGTCTTGAAGCCACTCTGGTAGCTTTGGACCGAAAATTTGTCATCTTCCTCCTTCAGTGCTTGTTCATATAATGGATTGCACGTTATCGACAGTTCCTTCCGATGTCCGGCCTCAAACAAAACCTCGTCGTTGTCATCATCGTCAATCAATAAATCCATGGGTACTTTAAGTGGAATCTCCTCCTCCAGGTCCGTCGGATCATCTGCAAATGTTTGACAAATATTAGAGAATAGTGAAGTGAAGTGAATAGTATAAGTGAAATTTCTGCTCATTCAGTGTTATCTTTTTTGAAAGAGAACAATCTTGTGGCTGCTATTTTCACCAACACTGTCCTGTTTCATGATGTGACAGCAAAGGAAAGAGCTAGGTTGGACGAACTCGTAGGAGTCAATTCTTTGAATATGACGTCACCTGTTGAACATTTGTTTTTATTTTTAATATACTTATCGATATGTCTGTTTTGCACATGCATTTAATTATTTTATAATTATATTAATGTTTAGTGCTGATGTAGATATGGACATATAATCGTTTTTGTTTACGTTATCTGTCTCATTTATCAATGATAACATTCGACTTTCTAAGTTCGGATAACTGCATTACATATTGACGGTAATGTATTCTGTTTCTTCTTAACACATATATGTTAAAATGGTTGAACTCTGTGTAGTACAGAATTTTATAAAACAAAATCGATTCTTTTAGGGATGTTCATAAGAGTAATTAAACACGCATCTCCGCTGATGTCCTTTAGTAAACGTCTGTTGTTGAGCCTAGTAAAATGGTATGCGGGATTCAAAAGGAACAAAAATGATAATAGTGTCAATTGAAAATGCTATATAATTCTACTACAATACCAAGCAGTTACAAAAGTTTTAATATGCGTTCTAGTGTAAGACGTCCAGTAACAGTACACTGCCTGTTTTGACCGCTAAGCATTAATTGTTAAGCATTGACAAACTAAAGACCTACATTTGTATTTCCAATCAAACAGGTTCAATAAAAAGCAAATATTTACTTTGTTTACACTTGTATGAAATATTAAATTATTTACACGCTGAAAAATCTAAAGTTATAAAAAGTATGCCATTAATGCATAAATCTGACATGTGACACGAAAATGCGTCTATGATCATTTTCTGTTATAAGTTGATCGAATATACATTTTACTTTCATTCTAAGGAAATACTAAGATTTGAACTTACTTAAAGCCTTATTAAGCTGTGATAGTAAAATTTCCTGCTTGATGCTCGAAATATTTTCTTGAGTGTTGTTAACCTCTAGTAGTGACAGGTCAAATATGATGTCATCCTCGCCATCCTCCGTAACCTGGTCATGACAATAAAAGGACATATGATTGTCTAAAATCTTATCTGTCTATTTATACATGTTCTTAACGTCAAAGTTGCCAAAATCTTCAAAATACAATACAAATGACATTATAACCATAACATATTCATTACTTAAATTGGTTAATATCATTAAACGTGCATATGCATTCGTATATATATTAGATTATATAAATGTTCACTTTTAAATAAATGAGTGGGCACTATATCATTTCCGAGCGGTTTACCTGTTCGCATGAATGAAATACCTAAATATAGCGTCTTATGTGGAAATAGAGTATTGGCTGGAACTGCATTATATTGAACGAAACAAATGTGGTAGGTATGTAGGTACATGTTTTATAAGATAAATCGAAAGGCTTAACTGGCCTAACACTCCTTAATAATAAATATTGTTGTAATCAATTCCACCTACTATTACACAAATTATATGATTTAGATTCTTACGAATTTGAAAAATGGATCTGCTTCTTTCATGTCAGCCACTTCTCTGACAATCTTGATGTCAGGAACGATATCTTCATCGTCATCTTGTGTGGTGTATGTTTCATGTTCTTGTGGTACAAGTTTTCTTTCGCTTGGTGTTTCAACATGAATATCGTCAGTAAGATCTATTTCATCAAATTCGTTTAGAGACTCAGTTGAAGGTGTTGATTCGGTTGTTGATGCGTCGACGTCTTCATTTGCTGTATCGTTTCCTTCATCAGTGAATATGTCATCGTATGTTAAGTTCTCTGAAGGACTGTTGTCGATCTAGAAGCAAATAATTTCGAGAGACATAAGTTCGTATTGTCCATTACTGAACAATCACATAATTTATTAAGGATGAAATTAATTCGCAATTTTCGTTATAAGTATTGGCGTTGTCAAAATAAAGGCAATCTTGCATCACATCCTATTAAACGATGGACTTGCATAAACTCATATTCTAAGTAGTCACATTTTTCTTCAAGATCTATATATACGTTCAACACATACTACAAAAGAAGCAATAATCAAATGAAAACAAGGGTTCACAAAAAATGCTTTTTAAATTATTTATATTTATATCGGGTTTAAAACAAATTCAAACCCCAGTGTCTTTTAGAATAGAACAAAAACTAAGGAAATAGGCGTTTTACACTTGTCAACTCATAATCCTGTTAGTATCTTACGATCATAATCCTTTAGTTGCGTCATTAGACCATATGATTACAATAAACAAAAGCAGTGTGATATTACGTCACATTGGAACAAATATGATACAACTTGATAATCTATATGCAGTCAGATCGGTTTTGTTCCAATTATATGCTTAGTTTCTACACTTTAACATTATTTTGATGAACAAACGAACAAGATTACCATGTCTTCTTCACTGCTGTCAAAATCGTCAACAAATGCATCATCGTAACCAGCATCAACAACCGAGGCATCGTCAAACACACCAGAATCTTCACTTATCGTCCGTGGATAACCGATTTTCGTTGCAAGCTCAGAGTTATCTTAAACATAAATATACATATGGGAAATTCATGATTTTTAAATTTTATCTCCACAAAATGTGATAAATGGGATGAAATCCCAAAGTAACTATGCATATATTCACTATTCAACGGTCATAACTCACTCAGACGACATCTCCTATTACGCCCGTTAGAAATGAATACCCCCGATTTTAAGAGAAAACGCACCTTCTCGTGACTTTTTTATGTCAAACATGATTGATTCAGTATTGCCGACTCATTTCTTAAGTAAGTAAATAACATTCTTTAAAAAAAAAAATTCTACAGTAACTTCAAATTATCAGTTGTATAAATGAATAAATTCCGAACTTTATACAATATTAAAATTGACTACTTTAAATTGATCGTGCAAATGATCTTTTTTTGTATGTTGTTATTTTATGTTTACATATGGATAAAAGTCCTTTTATTTTAAAATATAAGTTAATAGAATATAATTGTTATATCTTTAATGTCAACACAAATTTAAATTAGCTTCTATATTTTATCGTTATTGTTTCGCCTCTAAATAGTTTTATGTAATTTTCCTATGTTTTTACCTTGTGTGACTTCTCCTAATTGACTTTGGTTCATCACATTTTCAGTGTTTTCCAGGTCGTCAATTTGCTTTTTAAACGCATCGAGTTCAGACTTGAAGCTTACCTGTGCAATATAAAATAGTTAATTAAGTATTACAGTAATATATAAAAATTGAAGAAATAAAATCATGTATAAGCTCCAAAATGTCGCTTTTACTTCTGGCTGCTTCTCTTCTGTCAAGTATGTATTGTACTTATACTAGTAATATACTTTACATCGAATGTAAAAGTGTAATGAATATGCTACCAATGTATTGTCCCTCAACTATTGTGTTATATACAAGTTGAATGCTACTTTTCATGTTGAATATTTTTCTGATTTGTGAATACATGTATATGTATTTTCCGAACATTTTTCTATACTGTAAACAATATTAACATTTTTATTTACGTTTCATCAACCATTTATTTTACAACAGAAACTCTTGGCAAAGGAAATGCTGCCGAAGCAACCATTCAATAGTTACTTCAGAAGAAGGATAACGAACATTATTATGCCGTGAATAAGTGTGAACGTTAAACATGTTTATTTACATACATGGTTGAGAACCTATATCTCATTAAAATTATCTAGGTGGTAAAATTTAAACAGTCGATTCATTAGTTATAATAGAAAATAAAAAAGAGATTTATTAACACTATAACGAGCGCGGCTATTATTATACAAATGATATCGTTGTTGAATTGCTATATAAAACTATTTATTATTAGAACAACGACTTTCGTATAAACAGTTTTATCTTATATTACAGGACGAAATTGATTACAATAGCCATATCGGTATAATGAAAAAGTTATAAGACATTGTTCGTGTTATCATGATAATTAATAGAATAGAAACATGCCGGGATAAAATTAAGTTCTTTTTTTTTTCTTGGAGTTTAACGCCATTTTCAACACATTTCAGGTTATATAAGGCATATCCAGTTTTATTGGTGGAGGAAGACCTCAGATTGATTCAGACTTGTAGAACCACCGTCCTTCCGCAAGTAACTGGAAACTTTCTCACATAAAGTTTTTGGAGCGAGCGGGATTCGAACCTTAATAGTTCTAAGTTTAACTAGTTTGCTCATAAATAACAGGACAATTCACGATATAACTACAGACATAGTTTAAAACAAATGTATCACACATGTATCATATATGTCCGTGTACATATCCTACAATTATTAACACTTGTATCTTTCACGACTTTGAAGGGTTTTTTTTTAATTTGAGTATGAACCTAGTCGAAATGAGCAAAGTATGCAATATATTTTTGGAATAATATTCACTTCTATCAATAACTTATCCTGCCAATGGGTATTTTAATACTTCATTGGTTCTTTATTACAAATAACAATACACTAGCGTCAGTAAACATATTATTAAGTGTGTTTAAAAACGTCAATACCAGACTCTCATTACTGTAGTACATGGAATCATTGTCGTCCTCGGTCACGTGGGATGGTGACGTCACAGGCTTGTAAGAGAAGACTGGTTCTTCAATGTCTAAACACGACACGAGCGGGTTTTTCACGGCGTAGATAGGGACTGCATCTATCAATAAGGTAAGTTATGTAAATTTATCACAAACTTTGATGTTAAATAACCTATCAAAAATAAAGTTAAACACAGTTTAAATCTTGAAATCTTTAATTGTTAGTTTTAACTAGCATCCACTATCATGACACTCGATCAACTATCAAACGGAATTAAAATTTTAGCACACCTCGTTATGATTTAAGTTGTCGGCGAAAATACTCAATAGTATATTAAGATCTCTATGTATAATTCTAACAATGATATGGATTTCGCAATTGAAATCATATACAATTATATTAATAATTTCGTTGGATGTTCCATATTTAAGTTTAAACATAGTTGAGTTTTAGTTCAATTATGAGAGAGAGAGAGAGAGAGAGAGAGAGAGAGAGAGAGAGAGAGAGAGAGAGGAATACCTTCATATGAAGTAGCTGGTGTGCTTGGCGATGTTACCAATGACTCATTACCGTCCCGCTTGTTTCTTCTTTTAACTGGTCCTTAAATTTAATAAGGGCATGAACCTCTGGTATATGCAATTAAGCAATAAACTTCATTTATGATAATGAAAGCATTAACAAGCATTAAACAGGGCATGTCACTACAGAAAAAACACCCAATCACGTCGCAAAATTTAAAGAAAGTAGTTCTTGTCTATGCGCCATGATAAAAACTGTCATTTTCTGACGTGACTGGAACCAATTTTGATGACAATAGCGATCATTGTAAATGACGTTTAAACCGTTTTACTCAGCTACGTACTAAGTATGTAACTATTTGACATATATTTTATCTTATTTATACTTGTCATCAAATATTTATTTAAAAGAAAACAGTTTGTGAATTGTCTAACTAAATGTGGTTTTCTGTTTTATATATTGCTTTTCTTGTTACTGAGTATATAAATAGGCAAAGAAACATGAAGACATTAAATGAAATAAGCAAGCAAAATCACTCCAACTTTTCACCGAGTTTGATTATAATGCCTTGTTTAAAACTAACTTTTTTGTACCATGTGTTCACACATCCTCCTTATGATTAGTTTTTTGAGATACTTTTGGGCTCTGGACGTACAGATTATATTACAGTCAAGTAAATGTATGAAACATGTAAGTATTTAAAATATGTTCAATGCTAGTATTTGGCAGCAGAAACGAATCTGTTTGGTAATAGTTTTTCGTAATTTAAAAGTGTGACTCTTCAATAATTGACGAAAATAAGGAAAGCTGTAAAATATGTCCGGCTGATCTTTTTCAAATCAAACCTTAATCTTTATATTAAAAACAGAATGGACAACACATGGACATTACTAATAATATTAGCGTGTCCTTATATTTTGAAAATGTTAATCGAACGATATGATATGCAATTTATGAACAATATTTTGAATAACAGATTTGAGTGCTCAATGAGCTAAGATGATGTGAATTTTCAGCAATAAATAGTACCGTACACGTGCATTTCGTAAAAAATATATTTGTTCGTCGTGCGTGAAATCATTAAGTTGTACACACCATTTATCCTGTTCTTGCGCTTCTTCCTGTTGCGCCTCCTCCCTCCAACAAATATAGCAGGACTATTGGCATCAGCCAATGAGTTTTGAGTTAATGCATTTTGAAGTTTCAGCTTTAGGCTCTTTTGCATAGTGTGTCCGACGGGTCTGGAGGGGAGGTTATTACAATAGCTGCATACTGATCCTGAAAGAATGCGTTAGTGTAATAAATGATTTTACAGCGAATTTTATTAGCTTAAAACTAACACATTAATACTAATTTAAAGTTTACTGCCGCGGAAGTACTAACAATAGCGGTAATATCGTCCTGAGTAAACTGCATTACTATACTTGACACTTATGCGTTATATAAAGAAAACAATCTTGTTCTGATCTTGTAAGATTCAATTGATATGATAGTTGAATATAGGCATAGTACCATCATTGCAAAAAGGAAGTGCTTCCGTGGGGTAGTCGCATAATGGCGGTTATAAATAATCCTCATTTCTTCTTCTTTAAAAATGCATTTTCCTTATTTAAATGCTCATTTTTTTTTTTATTTGAATGGCATTATTGATGTATTTTGAACATTTTGATAGCATTGTCATATTTGAATTGTAAATTTAGAAAAAAAAATGATGCTTGGAAATTGGGGTATGAATACATGATTTCGGAAGTCTACTTTCACTTTGTCACCAGTGTACACACTCAGCAGAAAAACAATCTCTTATATGACACATGACCCCTACTTTTCTCATCATATTTTGATAGTGCAGAGGTTGACAAACAGTAAAATGTAGGTTTCACTTCTTTCATTTGGGATTCTCTATGAATGGCAAGCCTTCGAACTTTTATTATTTACTATAGAATAAAGAACAAAAATCAATGGTGGGTTTACCCATATAGAGGAAGTAAAAGCGGTATTTTGCATTAATGCATTAGTTGATTATGGGAGGAGGGAATGATACTCTCTGCTTACAGATCCTGTAAAATTGCATTAATTCGTTACTTTTTTAAACCTCACTTAGTAAACATTCAGTACTTTTTATGGACGACGCTGTTTAAAACGCCGTTTATTAAACACCAAAAAAATTGCTTAGAGACGATGCTTTTCAAAATCGTATTAATCAGTAAAACCCAAATTCTACCTAGATACGATACTATTCAAAACTATATTAGTCAGTAAAAAAAAAATTCTACCTCGATACGATACTATTCAAAACCGAACGAAGTGAACACCAAACATTACTAAGATACAATGTTATTTAGAACTTTAAACATCCAAAATATAACTAATTACAAACGACACTAGTAGTATTTAAATACTCGACTTAGAATTCATCATATACTATTTACAGACGACGTTGTATAGACAGATGTATAAAGGTACTTTAGACAGCGCACAGATGATATACTAATGTGTATGGATGTTATTAAACTGTTTTTCATTTCTGAAAATTGTACGAGCCAATGGAAGTATCAGGAGTGACTTCGATATGTATTTTATCCTACTTTGGTAATAAACCGTTTAATTCGATGTTAAAAAGTGGGGGAGGGTATCACTTTCAACATTGTATATGAATATGTGCGAAACTTTGAGTAAATCTAGTTATTAAAAATAAATGGAAGATAATTAATCGTATTGAAAAAAATATCTTCGGATTCCTATCATGTGGCAGGTTTGACTCAATGAAATGTTATATAGACTACCATGTACACGAACTAGTATAATGAAATGTACGATTAGAAATTCTTACATATACTGAACGGTACAGCTTACCCGCCACTGTTCAACATCTTCATCAAAATATGGAGCAGCGCTATTGAAGTTTGTATATGACATTAACAGACAATTAATTATGTTATCATAGCCTAAATGTTCCTTCTTATTCAAGTCCAAATTGCATGAAAATTGACTTGATACTTTTTGAGAAAAAAAAAGTTAGGTACATAGAATGGCGTGTTAACTGTTCCGGTCAGTATATATACATGTATTGTATTTCTAATATAGAACATTAATCAAACATAAACATTGTTTCAAATACAACTCCCATGGTTGTAATTACTGCCACAGGCACCACAGAGAGAATATACAGAAATACACATGGAACACATTTCTTAAAACAAATAGGGACTCTATTGGCGGTGCCAAGAAATGATCAAGTGCCAATCATTTAGTCGCTATGCAAGATTTATGTCAGATTTTCCTAAGGGTATGTGTAATTAATATAATATATATATTTGAAACTAACCTCCTCTAACGCAGTACTACGCTATAGAAGTATCAATCTTAATTTTATTGTTAACCTATATAGTAGTGTCCACCCGTGGCTTCCCCCACTGCATATGAACCAGTCGTACAGAAAGACGGGGATTTTTACACAAATTAGATTCTAATGTCTTCCTCGACTAATAAAGCTTAATATCAGGATATTCCGCGGTCAAGACGTCAAAGACACTGTCTCAAGACCACTAATAACTAATTATGGTGATCGTGGGTTCGCACCAAGATTGATCTATATAAAACGCGAAGGTACTTGAATAAGAACGTTTTTCTTCTTATATGACTGTTATTTTGAAAGGAGTGTAAAACCCAGTTAAATATGAATGACGTATACATACTACATTATGTTGAAAGCGGTGTAAAACATCTGTGAATATGAATGTCATATAATGACTGTATTATGTTAAAAACAGCGTTAATCCGGTCAATATGAACGTCTTACACGTTTTATGTTGATACTGGCGTTCATATGATACACATCGACACACCTGATTGTATGACGTGAAAAACTCTGTAGCACGTGTGAAGAGCAAGAAATAAACACATTCCGCAGTTCAACATACGGCGGAGATGTAAAACCGTTATTGCTAATAGCTTACCTTGTTTACAAAGTAGATAGTGGTGGAAACAGCCTAGTATTTCCGATAATGTTTTAAGAAACATACATAAGATAGCTTTAATAATACTAAAGAAACAATTTAAAATAATTACCAAAAGCAACAGAACATTTGCAAATCGTACACGACGGTACATATTTTACATTTTCTAATATGAAGCCAAATGGTTTCTGCAAAATATGATCAACAGCGTGGTTAGTGTCGTTGGTGTTATATATATGCGTGAAGGCAACTGCAGGAAATTAACACTTAAGTATTAATTTCATCAACGTTATTTTCATTTAATGACAAAACATTTACATAGGGAAATATATTTCACGGCACTAATAGCTCTACTTTTTTTTATAACATTTGCTGTAGTTCTTATATACAACATTATATATTCCTATCATCACTGAAAACACGTCCAAAGATTTAAGATTACATATATCTGGCTAGGTTTCTCATTTTTCATTCATCTGTAACTACGTCTAAACAACTTCAAGGCATGTTCTTATCGATAATACAAGATTCCAAACGCATTGAGTAATATAGGCTAGCTGTTTCTACGCAATATTCTAAATCATTTACATCATGCAGACGCTTGATTAAGTCATGCAGACGCATGAGTACTCTTACACATCTGTTATGTTTCACTAAGTTATATGCCTGTCGGATAATATTATCAACTGTCTATTGTGATTTGCTTATTTAATATATACCACATACATGTTATTAGATGCTTAAGTTGTTTAGACACATGCCGCGTGTTCTAAGTAGAAAACGGACTTGCACATAACATAGTTATAACATAATTGAATACAATTCTTTGGTTTGGTTTTACAGCTCGCCAACAATATGTATACATGTCATGTTGTTAACAGCATGGAAGATAAAGAACAATGTAATGTTAAACCTGGTATTTATGTATTACTGAATTTATTAAACGAGTTTTAGCAAATATAAAATCAATAATGTGAGGTTCTGCCAGGCATCATATTTTTACAAATGAGTTTAAATTGATAAAATTTCAATCATGATTGATTTTCTATTTATCCCATTACTAAACAATAACTATAGATCTACATTTACCATTCCCTTTTAATGCCACAAGGAAAGATGCTATTAATAATATAGCACAAATCTTTAGGTAAAATTGATCGACCTTTTCCGTAGCAAAGTCAAAGTATACGGACAGCACCGAACGAATATGGATGATATCATTTGACGATATTCATACGTTAAAATATGAAAAAAAATATTGAATTAATGTTGTTTACTCACAGACCGTAATATAAATACAAAAAATACTGCTATTGTTACACAAACACAATGGGCATATGTTTCACATACACCATATGATATTAATCATTAGTGTAAAGAACAAATATATACTATATCTTTAGTGTTATATATTGCGTATACTACTTTCTAAGTAGAAATAGTTCAAATATGGACACACCTAATTAAGTCTGATATGTAACTTCTTCTTGGTCCATGATTAACAATGCAGACGCTCTTCGTTATCTTATTAACCGAGTGGTCAATGTATAAACTAGTTGAGTTGTAAACTAACGTTAAAACATCTAAATATCTGAACGTATATAATTTAAAAACTTGTTACCTGGTTTAGATCGACTTGTAAGTTTATTCCGCAGTCCCAGGAAATGTGTATTATATCGCTCAGTGAGAATCTTCCGAAGCCAAATAACATTCATAATATCAGAACAAAACCACGTGCTCCTGGCATGCCTCTTTGTACATGCGTACTACCATGGATACGGCAATAATTGTTGGCACGTGACTCACAAACAAAACTTGAACGAACGCTGAATCTCATGCAGATTATTATATCGGGTGAGGTAGAGGGATCGGAACAGTAATAGTCTATGTTTGTGCCGTACGTGTAAAGTGAAGTGCACTACAAGATATGGAGAGAGCTCTTTGTAAAGAACTGCAGTTGTAACGAGTTCGTTTCAGGTGAAAGTGAATAAAAGAATTACCGGCACAAATTGTTTATTGACACAAAAACCCAAAAACAAACAAGATACATAATGATACATGCAATTCTTACAGTTTTTGTAAAAAGCACATAGACAGCATTACAGATCTAGTTGATTGTGTAAATATGAAACAATAGTTTTGGGGCTAGTTTTGAAACTAACAAAACTATAAATCTTCAACACATAACGTGAAATGCCTGTGAAAGATAGCGTCTTACAATTTGGTTAATTAGATATGACGGTAATATATCTTGTTAAACTGCAGGAAGGCCCAGTAACTTTGGATAATAAGTATTCATGTGATGTTAATTGGCAAGGTTTAGGATAGAATGTCTTTACTTTTGTCATCGTGGTAAACAGCAAAACATTGAAAAGTTATAACGTAGTACCTGAGCACACGCGACCGAGTCGTTTGCATCATTTATAATCAGTTGATAAATATAGGTGTACCTTTATCATATTCCCATTTTATGTTTTATGAATAATTTAAAACAATAATAAAATTAATGTTTAAAATTGGTTAAGACCTTCTGTATAACTGTAAAGCTATATAAACATCAGATATAGCTCTTATGATATGCGTGTTTCTTCGTTTAGATTTTATAAAAATAAAGAAATATGATTGTCAACTAGTAGTACGGTTTGTTAGAGGGATCCCCACATTTGTATACAGGTTTATTATGGATCACCATATACTTGATGATTGAAATAAAACACAAAAAGACATTGTTAGTTTTAATATCAGTATCAATATTGTCATAAGAAGGAATATGAAACAAATAATACATTATTTGTTTAATGGCACTTCGAAAGGATGATAATGTTTGATTTGAAATGTGTTTGTGCAATTACTGACAATATCCACGGGACATACGTAAACGTTAAAATCAATAAAACTCATGTTTAAGCGCCAAGTCAATTGATGTTTCCACCTATGTCTATATAACCACGTGGAGCTATTGATTACCACGGATGACTGTCTGGAACCTACACCTATGTCTATATAACCACGTGGAGCTATTGATTACCACGTATGACTGTCTGACACCTACACCTATGTCTATATAACCACGTGGAGTTATTGATTACCACAAATTACTGTCTGAAACCTACACCTATGTCTATATAACAACGTGGAGCTATTGATTACCAAGTATGGCTGTCTAAAACTTACACCTATGTCTATATAACCACGTGGAGCTATTGATTACCAAGTATGGCTGTCCGAAACTTACACCTATGTCTATATAACCACGTGGAGCTATTGATTACCGGGTATGACTGTCTCAAACTTACACTCATGTCTGTATAACCACGTTGAGCTATTGATAACCAAGTATGACGGTCTTAAACTTACACCGATCTGTATAACTAAGTGGGAGTTTTTAATACTAAGTATGACTGTCCGAAACTTACACCTATGTCTATATAACCACGTTGAGCTTACCAAGTATGACTGTCTCAAACTAATACCCATGTCTGTATAACTACGTGGAGCTATTGATTACCAAGTATGACTGTCTCAAACTTACACCGATGTCTGTATAATTAAGTGGAGCTACTGATTACCGAGTATGACTGTCTCAAACTTACACCTATGCCTACATAACTACGTGGAGCTATTGATTACCAAGTATGACTGTCTGAATCTTAAACCTATATCTATATAACTACGTGGATCTATTGATTACCAAATATGACTCTCTCAAACTTACACCTTTGTCTATATAACAACGTGGTGCTATTTATTACCAAGTATGACTGCCTCAAACGTACACCTATGTCTTTATAACCACATGGAGCTATTGATTTCCAAATATGACTGTTTCAAACTTACACCTACGTCTATATATATACGTGGAACTATTGATTACCAAGTATGACTGTCTCAAACTTACACCGATATCTATATAACCACGTGGAGCTATTGATTACCAACTTGAAGTTTGACTGTCTAAAACTTACACTTATGCCTATATAGCCACGTAGAGCTATTGATAATCAAATATAACTGTCTTAAACTTACACCTATGTCTGTATAACCACGGGGAGCTATTGAATACCAAGTATGACTGTCTCAAACTTACACCTATGTCTGTATAATTAAGTGGGGCTATTGAATACTAAGTATGACTGTCCGAAACTTACACCTATGTCAATATAACCACGTTGAGCTTACCAAGTATGACTGTCTCAAACTAATACCCATGTCTGTATAACTACGTGGAGCTATTGATTACCAAGTATGACTGTCTCAAACTTACACCGATGTCTGTATAATTAAGTGGAGCTACTGATTACCGAGTATGACTGTCTCAAACTTACACCTATGCCTACATAACTACGTGGAGCTATTGATTACCAAGTATGACTGTCTGAATCTTAAACCTATATCTATATAACTACGTGGATCTATTGATTACCAAATATGACTCTCTCAAACTTACACCTTTGTCTATATAACAACGTGGAGCTATTTATTACCAAGTATGACTGCTTCAAACGTACACCTATGTCTTTATAACCACATGGAGCTATTGATTTCCAAATATGACTGTTTCAAACTTACACCTACGTCTATATATATACGTGGAACTATTGATTACCAAGTATGACTGTCTCAAACTTACACCGATATCTATATAACCACGTGGAGCTATTGATTACCAACTTGAAGTTTGACTGTCTAAAACTTACACTTATGCCTATATAGCCACGTAGAGCTATTGATAATCAAATATAACTGTCTTAAACTTACACCTATGTCTGTATAACCACGGGGAGCTATTGAATACCAAGTATGACTGTCTCAAACTTACACCTTTGTCTGTATAATTAAGTGGGGCTATTGAATACTAAGTATGACTGTCCGAAACTTACACCTATGTCTATATAACCACGTGGAGCTATTGATTACCAAGTATGACTGTCCCAAACTTACACCGATGTCTGTATAACAAAGTGGATCTATTGAATACCAAGTATGACTGTCCGAAATTTACACCTATGTTTATATAACCACGTGGAGCTACTGATTACCGAGTATGACTGTCTCAAACTTACACCTATGCCTACATAACTACGTGGAGCTATTGATTACCAAGTACGACTGTCTGAATCTTAAACCTATATCTATATAACTACGTGGATCTATTGATTACCAAGTATGACTCTCTCAAACTTACACCTTTGTCTATATAACAACATGGAGCTATTTATTACCAAGTATGACTGTCTCAAACGTACACCTATGTCTTAATAACCACGTGGAGCTATAGATTACCAAAAATGACTGTTTCAAACTTACACCTACGTCTATATATATACGTGTAACTATTGATTACCAAGTATGACTGTCTCAAACTTTCACCGATGTCTATATAACCACGTGGAGCTATTGATTACCATTTTGAAGTATGACTGTCTAAAACTTACACTTATACCTATACAGCCACGTGGAGCTATTGATAAACAAGGATAACTGTCTCAAACTTACACCTTTGTCTGTATAATGACGTGGAGCTATTGATTACCAAGTATGACTGTCTCAAACTCACACCTATGTCTATATAACAACGTGAAGATATTGATTACCAAGTATGACTGTCTTGACTGTCTCAAACTTACACTTATGTCTTTATAACCACGTGGAGCTATTTAATATCAAGTACGACTGTCCGAAACTTACACCTATGTCTGTATAACCACTCGGAGCTATTGATTACCAAGTATGACTGTCGTGACTATCTCAAACTTACACCTATGTCTATATAACAACGTGGAGCTATTGAATATCAAGTATGACTGTTCGAAACTTACACCCATGTCTGTATAACTACGCGGAGCTATTGATACCAAGTATGGCTGTCCGAAACTTACACCTATGTCTGTATTACCACGTGGAGCTTTAGATTACCAAATGTGACTGTCTCAAACTTCATATTTCAGCAATTATTAACACAAATAGTACTGTTACGCTGGTTTTGTAAATATGAATAAAACAAGCTTCAAAAGCACAAATTTATTTGTCATAAATATTACATTCATGAAGAAATAGAAAATGTTGCACATCTGCGTATAGTATAATATGTTTATTTATATATTATATTTACCTGAGCACACGCGACCGAGTCGCCTTAAGCGCCAATATTTAATGCCTCTTTGTCTCTCATCGCTGAGACCCAGCTCGACCCAAAACGTAACACGAACAAGAGTTGTCAGAGGACAACAAAGCTCGTCTATGGGATAAAACTCACCACCCATGCAAAGATTGAGATTGGAGGCAAACACCAAAACTAAAACTTAAACACAACTAAACGCAAAAGTTTAACTTGGGTGTATACAGACGATGCCGACGACGACGCCTGGGTCATGGCAATAGCTCTCCTGGACATTCGTCCCGGTGAGCTAAAAAGTGTGTCAGTTACTTGCAGAAAGACGTTGAGGTTTTCCTCCAACAATAAACTGGATGCTCCACAAACAACATTTAATATGTTAAAATTGGCGTTAACTCCCATTACAATAAAAATGATAAATTAGAAGGTATATTTACTTAGGTATTTTATTCACTATTTTTTTAATATGACGACTGGGAAAGTGCAATGTTAGATGAATAAGGTTTTACAAGAAAGGAACGAAATAAAGCATCTTTATGGGGTATTTCTATTTCATATTTTCATCGCGAATGTAATTATTTGCTTTTCAGAAATAGCATCAAATGGAAATTTATCAAAATCATTGTCTTCCTTTAAATACTTCGTTTTCAGCTGGACATTTATTTTGCTTGGCAAAATTCATTTTCGTTAAGTACTTTGATTGAGAGATTTGCCACTCATTCGTTTATTTGTTCTTCCAAGAGCAAAGAGCATATTTGATAAATCGAACATAAATGATAGTACCAGGAAGAACAGATTAGGAAGAAGGGATTTCATGTTGTGCTACATCGGTCGGGTAATTTCCTATTGTCATGGACACAATTATTCAAGGGATGTAATTATTGGGCACATTTATGTAACGACAGGATGCAGTTATTTCCAATTATATAACTATCTATAATTTGAGAAGAAAACAACGGTATATTCAATGTCGAATTAAAAAACATTATAATGCCTTTTTGTTGTTAATAGTGCATGAAGAGTCCGACATATTTTGATATACTTTCTTCACAATATAATTTAATATATTTTTTGTTTCAAAGTATTTGTCTAATTTAGATATATCACAAACGACAGGTCATGATGGCATTGGTCCAATGTTGTTAGGACGGGAATCACCTATAATTTCTGAAAGTATTATGATCTATGTAAATTCTAAAACTACGAGATAAGATATGTTCAAATACCGGCTCATTGAGAATTATTAAAATACAATGATAAATAAAAAAGTTATGGCAAAAGTCTAAGATCTTTCTGACCCCCACCCTCGTATATGAAAACAAATAAAACAGATACCAAACGAAAGGATGACAAGAATAATTATCGTCCTATATCTATTATTCCAACATTGTCAAAAAGTATAGACAAAATAGTGTTATTCTTCTGATGTTATTGATGAAATGTATAACATAATGCATAAAATGCAAAGTAGTTTTAGGTTAATTAATTGATAAATAAATTACTAACGGAAATTAACCACCACGGTTGTCATGGTAGACTATAAATAAATTCAGTGACCACAAATACCAATTGTATAGTTTTGGAAGTCTCGCTAGTTAAGATACATTGTTATTTTTACTTTTCGTGAATGATTTAACGGTACTAATAAATAATGTTTCAACAACTTAACATCATTTCTTCTTAACTAAGTGTTTGGTATCTTATTTTGAGTGACAATATGTATTATATATAGTTCAAAGATATGAGTTCTCTGCGCAAATGATATTATTCAAATTCTTTAAATGTTTCTGCTGTTAGAATTTTAATTTGTATTTCCTATGAATTTATGGTAGGCCCTTTTCACTATACACACTGTAAGCCTATTTAGATTTCTCTAAATGTTTTATTGTTACAATTAGCTGTTACCTTTTAATCTTAAGTGCATGGTAAGTTTATAAACAGTCATTTGTAGTACAAGGTTTAGATACAATGTTATTTTTACTTTTCGTGAATGATTTAACGGTACTAATAAATAATGTTTCATCAACTTAACATCATTTCTTCTTAGCTAAGTGTTTAGTTTCTTATTTTGAGTGACAATATGTATTATATATAGTTCAAAGACATTAGTTTTCTGCGCAAATGATATTATTCAAATTCTTTAAATGTAAATACTGTTAGAATGTTAATTTGTATTTTCTATGAATCAATGGTAGGCCCTATTCACTATACACACTGTAAGCCTATTTAGATTTCTCTAAATGTTTTATTGTTACAATTACCTGTTACCTTTTAATCTTAAGTGCATGGTAAGTTTATAAACAGTCATTTGTAGTACAAGTAAGTGCCTGTGTTAGGAAAGCATTTTGTTAATTTCTATGAAGTTTTGAAGGATCAATTTATAGATCAATGTTCCATAATTCATGTTTAATAATGCCTGTACATAAGATACATTTTCTTTATTTATGTTTGAGAATAACTATATATTGTATGGTACATGTATATAATGATTGATCAGTTAACCTAACTATGTTTCCTGGGATCCTGAAAGGTTAACCAGTACTCGAGCACACCCGATCTGCTCAAGTAACTGATAACTGTCCCACTTAAATCAGCCGTGAGAGAGGAATGATAATGAGACACTATGTCGTATATCAATCATCACGTAGACTGTTGCCGGGCGGGGATTCAAACTCACAACCCCTGGATTGATAGTGAGACACGTTACCGACTGAGCTAATCGGGGCCGGTGTAAGGAAGTAATTGACCTCCATGGAATATTGACCTCTGGTCGTTATTTTATAGAAAAAATGACTCCCCGATTAATATTTTATATAGTATAATAACTATATTTAATAGTATAATAGTATTACTCCCCGGTCATAATATTATGACTCCCCCACATGAAGTAAAATGACCCCTTATGCAGCATGTTGACCCCCATAAAAAATTGACCCCTATGCGTTATTAAATAAAAAAAAATGACTCCCCGGTCGTTATTTTATATAAAAAATTACTCCCCGGTCAATATTTTGTATAGTATAATGACTTTCCGGTCATAATATTATGACTCCCCTACATGAATTAAAATAACCACACTTGTAATATATGTTTATTTGCTGATAATACAGCAACGTCCTGCCAGGTAACGTTACATTTATAACAAAATACAAAACAAAATTGTTGGTGATTGAGCAGTACATGCATTGTATTTACCTACTCTGTATTTACGGTTTCTTTTGTATCGTAGTGTCACTTGCGTTAACATACATGTTTTGCCATCTTCCATCTTCCATAAATATGCTTAACATAAATATATAAATGCACAATTAAATGCATAGTTTTATCTGATTTTGCTTTTATACATGTTCTGTCTATAACCGTGAACCAATTTTTATGAAAAAGCAATATGACCAGCTGTGTCATAATAATACTTCTGACAAGACTTTGTGACACCTCAGAAAAAGTTTTGAAAGTATTTATACTTGTATACCGTAATAGCACAGCTGTTCTGTATTCATTTTGTAGAACATTACTACTACTAACATGCGGACTGTCAGGGAGATTAATTTTTACTGAATTTGGTTCATTTTAGGAGGGTAGTGACTATACTTCCAAAGACACCATTCAACATTTTTGCGATGCTGTAATTTATAACAATTATCTCCATTGAAACTACTGTAGTTCCATTCGACAAGCATGGTCAGTACGCATGGACAAGTAATTTAACCACAAAAAAAAGGGAGCATAAAGTGAGGGCTCATAGATAGAATCCATATACTACAGTCCTTTTCCCTTAAACCACTAAGCAGAACTAAAGCAAAGCTTGCAGGAGTGATCCTCAGGTGGTTCATTTCTAGGTAATTAATATTCACAGAAACTAAAGTTGAGTGCAAATTTAAAAATATCAACAACTTACAGACTCATACACCAGATGAGCATTTACAGCCTCTGGACAACATATATTAGTAACTGAAATAAAGGATCTAACAGAAATACTTTTAATAAAATTCTAGGCTTGTTTCTTCACTATTTTGGACGTAAATGCATACTGAGACAATATACAATGATTTAGATAAATACGTATCTCCCCGTTTGTTAATTGTCGCAACGCATCACACTTACACTTTACCATTTATCCAGGCCTGTCTGAATATAAACCACGCCTTCTCTAAAAATAACAGAGGTTTGTCCTTGTATTAATTAATTAAAGAAACCATATCTCGTATTCTAAAGCTTCGATTAACTTTAAAATTAATTTTTACAGAGAATACAGACTTGGTGGCGTCAGCTTCATCAGATGTGTATTGCATCTTGGCAAGACATTTACTGGTGATCAGGTCAACCAAGAAACGTTTTCTACTGCTGAAAGTATCCAAATGTTAGTACATGTGCTTGATCATGACAATTACCTCTTTATTATTTTCAATTGATAGGATTAATCAACTGTAAAACCAGAGAATCTATCATATTGGAGCACTGGTAGTCATTGCATGTTTTTCTAAGGATTATAGGCTACTGGTAGTTTTATTTAAATATGAAAAACACAATAGTTCATCTCCAACATATATTTATACCAATAGTGATAAGCGGGTGGTAGTGTTTTTGATAGTGTTGCCTGCTTAAGCAAGAGGTTGCGGGTTTGATTCCAAGCTCGACCTGATGCCTCTAAAAACAACAGTTAGTACTGGTTCTATCCGTGAAGCGGACTCGAGCGGTTCATATACGCTCTGGGCGTTCTTCACCATTGAACTAAAATAAATTAGTAATATTGTTTGAATATATTATGCATATTATATTATATATAACGGTGTTTACATGTTATGTTGTTTTGCCTATAGGGCCTGTGTTAGATTTTGCTTAATGCAAATAATACAACAAGAGTTAGATATGATACGTTTAAAGTGGATCCCGGAACACACATAATATCTGACGACAGAACAGAGAGCGAACTTTTCATGGAAAACCAGAAAATTTGTACCATTACCCAGAAGAATTTGGTAAGATAGAGAATGGCAAATAGACAATTTACATTCCTACTTTCAAACCGTAAGATGTACTGTATCATTCAATTCAATCAATATATTTCCTATCCTGAAGCCCCACAATTTCAATTATATATACTAAACATTGACAACTCCATATGATTAAAAACTCGGAGGAGTCAATAATGATTTGCTACATTTACACAAGTAATGCATTGTGTCCCTTTAAAGCTAACTTGCAAAAAAACAATTTGGTTATCTAAGTTCCAAAATACCACAATTCAACTTTGATTGCCAATTAATAACTTCTAAAAGAGTATCTTATTCAGTTAATATCAGCGTGTAGTTGTATCATTTTAAAATACAGGGAAGCAAGGTCATCTGTGTCATATGTACATTTATATATGTATTTTTACAAATCACTTCACCTTGTCTATTGAAATATCAAGATTATCAATAGATACTTACAAAATAATCGCCATGTGCATCTTTCTTCTCTTCTGTCAACCAGGTGCAACTGATCCAAAGTTTCCAGTAAACATGGAGGACTGCACAACTTTAGACGAGTTTTCTACGACTCCATCAGTCACTCGGGTGGAGGTGTCAATTCAATCAAGACTATTAGAACCGAGGCAAAGAAATGGGAGACGGCAGCCAGTCACTTCTGAAGCAACAGAATGCTAAAAATAGTTATTAAATCGCATTCAATGACAGTTTGAATTTGCTTGTTCCGAGTGATTTTGAATCAATAAAAGGAGAAGCAAAGTCTAAATTAAAAAATAATGTTATCTATCAAAATGTTTTTGTCAGTGATATGACTTGAAGCAAATTATTTTAACCGTTTTTGGTAAACATGTATGTGATCAAAAACTTTCATTTTACAAATTTCATTCAGCAAATACTTAACTCTCATTCTCTGATGACAATTTTACAAGCAACTCTGGCATTATAAATGCATCTCTTGAAATGAAATTTTTGGTTAATGATTGAAAGTCATCATTTTCAGTCTTAGCATATAATGTCTTTTCAGAAGATTTTTAACGGTTTCCCTATACGAGCTTGTTTACCCCAAATTTTACAAGTTTAACCCCTCGGGATCCCTCTGGCTCATAGAACCAAATCTTAACTGTTACGGCTAGGCAATACTTCAGATCTCAAACTGAAAGGAGAAATTGGTGAGAATATGAGATTTTTTTGTCTTCTCATAAAATGTCTAGGTGAGTTTTCATACAGGCCTTCAAGAAATCATAGCCAATTTATTTGAACACAATTTACACCCCAATTTATGATGATAATGAAAATATGAAATAAATGCCTACCAGTTCTCGAGAAGCATTTGGAAAATTCACCAGATTAACCTTTCCCGTGCTGGCTCCTTATGGATGATAAAGCCAATTAAAATTATAAATCTAAACAGTTACGATACGATATTGCTTAATTATAAATCGAAACAGTTGCGATAAGATAATTATTAATTATAAATCTAAACAGTTACGATAAGATAATGCTTTAGAACCATTTACAGGACTCTTACGAGACAAAGCTCTGTTATTTGAACAAACTTGAAACACATATTTTCGTTATGTTAAATTGATAAGCCCCATGGGCACAGCCAATTTTGACCTTTGTGACATAGCTTGAATAAACCCAAAATTATATTATAAGATATCAAATATCATGGCTCCAGACTTTCTATGTTGACGTTGATCCAAATAGGCTTAAAAGTAAGTCCATGTTCGTTTTCATGACGAAAGAACCGTTCATTTAATGTAGGGGACTAAAATTGTCCTATCTTGACATGGTTTAAAGACAAAAATTACCCAAAACATTGTTAACATTAACCAACTATTGATAGTGGGAGCACGTGGTCCAGTTGAAGGACATCAAACCCATCTGAAAATATGTTTTTTAAAGAGATTATTATCAAATTAGCAGCAATGTAATTGTCTTGGAGAACATGTGACTGAAAATGTAATTACACATGTCAAGGTTTTCAAGCTGTAATGACTTCTGTTAAGCACAACAGTACTTATAAATAATACACAGTGTGCATATTATCATAAATGGAATGTTTTCATCATTAAAGTATAACAATGAACAGTAAAACTTTTCTATTTAAAACCGAAAAACTTTCTACCCCAGTAGCAAGAAACTAAAAGAGTGGTTATTTTATACATATAACAGCTGCTGTTTCTGTACGTGTCGGTTGGGTTCAAGTGTGATAAATACACCAATATTGGGCTGCTTTAAACCTTATGATGGTGTATAAACACAGATTCATGTTAGTTACAATTTAGACATGGTGAACTTACACGCTTTGGAGATAAACTTTTTCTCAAACTGCATATATCAAACAAATTAATTATGTTGAATTTGCTTGAGTATAACGTATTTTCCTATCTAACTAATTTTAAAAGTATCAATCTGAAACTATCGAGAGTGAAATATGAAATTCTCATTTCAATAAAATATCAATCTGAAACTATCGAAAGTGAAGTGTGAAATCATCCCTTCAAAAAAGTATCCATCTGAAACTGTCGAGGGTGATGTGTGAAATCCTCCATTAAACAAAGTATCCATATGAAACTGTCGAGAGTGAAGTGTGAAATCCTCCCTTCATTAAAGTATCTATCTGAAACTGTCGAGAGTGATGTGTGAAATCCTCCCTTCAATAAAGTATCCATATGAAACTGTCGAGAGTGAAGTGTGAAATCCTCCCTTCAATAAAGTATACATCTGAAACTGTCGAGAGTGATGTGTGAAATCCTCCATTCAATTAAGTATCCATCTGAAATTGTCGAGAGTGAAGTGTGAATCCTCCCTTCAATAACGTATCCATCTGAAACTACCGAGAGTGAAGAGTGAAATCTTTCCTTCGGTAAAGTATTCATCTGAAACTATCGAGAGTGAAGTATGAAATCCTCCCTTCAATAAAGTATCCATATGAAACTATCGAGAGTGATGTGTGAAATCCTCGCTTCAATAAAGTATCCATATGAAACTATCTAGAGTGATGTGTGAAATCCTCCCTTCAATAAAGTATCCATATGAAACTATCGAGAGTGATGTGTGAAATCCTTGCTTCAATAAAATATCCATATGAAACTATCTAGAGTGATGTGTGAAATCCTCCCTTCAATAAAGTATCCATATGAAACTATCGAGAGTGATGTGTGAAATCCTTGCTTCAATAAAATATCCATATGAAACTATCTAGAGTGATGTGTGAAATCCTCCCTTCAATAAAGTATCCATATGAAACTATCTAGAGTGATGTGTGAAATCCTCCCTTCAATAAAGTATCCATCTGAAACTGTCGAGAGTGAAGTGCGAAATCTTCTTTTCAGTAAAGTATCAATCCGAAACTACCGAGAGTGAATTGTGAAATCCTCCCTTCAATAAAGTATCCATATGAAACTATTGAGAGTGATGTGTGAAATCCCCCTTTATTAAAGTATCGATCTAAAACTACCGACAGTGAAGTGTAAAATCCTCCCTACAATAAAGTATCCATCTGAAACTATAGAGAGTGATGTGTGAAATCCAACATTCTATAAAGTATCCATCTGAAACTACCGAGAGTGAAGTCTGAAATCCTCCCTTCAATAAATTATCCATCTGAAACTATTGAGAGTGATGTGTGAAATCCCCCTTTCATTAAAGTATCGATCTAAAACTACCGACAGTGAAGTGTAAAATCCTCCCTTCAATAAAGTATCCATCTGAAACTATAGAGAGTGATGTGTGAAATCCCACATTCTATAAAGTATCCATCCGAAATTGTCGAGAGTGAAGTGTGAATTCCTCACTTCAATAAAGTATCCTTATGAATCTATGGAGAGTGAAGTGTGAAATTCTCCCTTCAGTAAAGTATCCATATCAAACTATCGAGAGCGTTTGTGAAATCTTCCCTTCAGTAAAGTATCCACGCGAAACTGCCGAGAGTGATGTATGAAATCTTCCCTTCAATAAAGTATCCATATGAAACTATCGAGAGTGATGTGTGAAATCCCCCATTCAATAAAGTATCCATCTGAACAATCGAGAGTGATGTGTGAAATCTTCCCTTCAATAAAGTATCCATATGAAACTATCGAGAGTGATGTGTGAAATCCCCCATTCAATAAAGTATCCATCTGAACAATCGAGAGTGATGTGTGAAATCTTCCCTTCAGTACAGTATCCAACTGAAAGTACAGAGAGTGATGTGTGAAATCCTGCCTTCAGTAAAATATCCATCTGAAACTATCGAGAGTGATGTGTGAAATCCCCCATTCAGTAAAGTATCCATCTGAACAATCGAGAGTGATATGTGAAATCTTCCCTTCAGTACAGTATCCATCTGAAAGTATAGAGAGTGATGTGTGAAAATTCCCTTGAATAGAGTATCCATCTGAAACTACCGAGAGTGATGTGTGAAATCCTGCCTTCAGTAAAGTATCCATCTGAAACTATCGAGAGTGATGTGTGAAATCCCCCATTCAGTAAAGTATCCATCTGAACAATCGACAGTGATATGTGAAATCTTCCCTTCAGTACAGTGTCCATCTGAAAGTATAGAGAGTGATGTGTGAAAACCTCCCTTCAATAAAGTATCCATCTGAAACTAACTAGAGCGAAGTGTGAAATCTCCTTTTCAATAACGTATCCATATGAAACTATAGAGAATGATGTGTGAAATCCTACACTAAATAAAGTATCCATTTGAAATTACCGAGAGTGAGGAGAGAAATATCCATTTCAATAAAGTATTCATATGAAACAATCGAGAGTGAAGTATGAAATTACCCCTTTAATAAAGTATCCATCCGAAACTATCGAGAGTGATGTGTAAAATCCCCCCTTTGGTAAAGTATCCATATGAAACTTTCGAGAGTGATGTGTGAAATCCTCCCTTCATTAAAGTATTCATATGAAACTATCGAGAGTGAAGTGTGAAATCCTCCCTTCAATAAAGTATCCATAAGAAATTATCGAGAATGATGTGTGAAATCCTCCATTAAATATAGTATCCGTCTGAACAATCGACAGTGAAGTGTGAAATCACTTCTTCAATAAAGTATCCATCCTAAACTATCGAGAGTGATGTGTGAAATCCTCCCTTCAGTAAAGTATCCATATGAAACTATCGAGAGTGAAGTTCGCAATCCTCCTTTCAGTAAAGTATCCATCTGAAACTATCGAGAGTGAAGTGTTAAATCCTTACTTCAGTAAAGTATCCAATTATAAACTATAGAGAGTGATGTATAAAATCCTCCCTTCAATAAAGTATCCATATGAAACTATCTAGAGTGATGTGTGAAATCCTACATTAAATAAAGTATCCGTCTGAAATTACCGAGAGTGAAGCGTGAAATTTCCCCTTCAATAAAGTATCCATATGAAACTATCGAGAATGATGTGTGAAATCCTCCATTAAATAAAGTATCTATCAGAAACTATTGAGAGTGAATGTGAAATCCTCCCTTCAATAAATTATCCATCCGAAACTACCAAGATTGAAGTGTGAAATCCTCAATTCAGTCAAGTATCCATATGAAACTATCGAGAGTGATGTGTGAAATCCCCCCTTCAATAAAGTATCCATATGAAACTATCGAGAGTGATGTGTGAAATCCTCACTTCAATAAAGTATCCATCCGAATCTACCATGACTGAAGTATGAAATTCTCCCTTCAGTCAAACATCCATCTGAAACAATCGAGAGTGAAGTGTGAAATCCCCCCTTCAATAAAGTATCAATCCGAAAGTATCAAGAGTGATGTGTAAAATCCCCCCTTCAGTAAAGTATTCATATGAAACTTTCGAGAGTGATGTGTGAAATCTTCCCTTCAGTAAAGTATCCACATGAAACTTTCGAGAGTGAAGTGTGAAATTCTCCCTTCAGTAAAGTATCCATATGAAACTATAGAGAGTAATGTGTGAAATCCTCCGTTCAAATAAAGTATCCATATAAAACTATCGAGAGTGATGTGTGAAATCCTCCATTAAATAAAGTATCCGCCTGAAACAATCGAGAATGAAGTTTGAAATCACCACTTCAAAAAAGTATCCATTAGAAACTTTCGAGAGTGATGTGTGAAATCCTCCTTTCAGTAAAGTATCCATATGAAAATATCGCGAGTGGTGTGTGAAATCCTCCATTAAATAAAGTATCCATCTGAAACTATCGAGAGTGATGTGTGAAATCCCACCTTCAATAAAGTATTCATATGAAACTAAAGAGAGTGATGTGTGAAATCCTCCTTTCAATAAATTATCCTTGCGAAATTATCGAGAGTGATGTGTGAAATCCTCCCTTCAGTAAAGTATCCATATGAAACTTTCGAGAGTGAAATGTGAAATCCTCATTTCAGTAAAGTATCCGTATGAAACTTTCGAGAGTGAAGTGTGAAATCCTAACTTCAGTAAAGTATCCATATGAAACTTTCGAGAGTGATGTGTGAAATCCTCCCTTCTGTAAAGTATCTATATGAAACTATCGAGATTGAAGTGTGAATTCCCCCCTTCTGTAAAGTATCCATATGAAACTATCGCGAGTGATTTGTGAAATCCTCCAATAAATAAAGTATCCATATTAAACTATCGAGAGTGATGTGTGCAATCTCCCCTTCAATAAAGTATCCATATGAAACTATCGAGAATGATGTGTGAAATCCTCCCTTCAGTCAAGTATCGATATGAAACTTTCGAAAGTGATGAGTGAAATCCTCCCTTCAGTCAAGTATCCATATGAAACTTTCGAAAGTGATGTGTGAAATCCCCCTTACTGTAAAGTATCTATATGAAACTATCGAAAGTGAAGTGTGAAATCCTCCCTTCAATAAAGTATCCATATGAAACTATATAGATTGATGTGTGAAATCCTCCTTTCAATAAAGTATTCATGTGAAACTATAGAGAGCGATGTGTGAAATCCTCCATTAAATAAAGTATCCATCTGATTCAACCGAGAGTTTAGTATGAAATTCTTACTTCAATAAAATATCCATCTTAAACTACCGAGAGTGAAGTGTGAAATCCCCCCTTCAGTAAAGTATCCATATGAAACTATCGAGAGTGAAGTGTGAACTCCCCCCTTCTGTAAAGTATCCATATGAAACTATATAGATTGATGTGTGAAATCTTCCCTTCAGTAAAGTATCCATATGAAACTATTGCGAGTGATGTGTGAAATCCTCCCTTCGATAAAGTATCCATATGAAACTAACGAGAGTGATATGTGAAATCCTCCATTAAATAAAGTATCCATCTGATACTACCTAAAGTGAAGTGTGAAATCCCCCCTTCAGTAAAGTATCCATATGAAACTATAGAGAGTGATTTGCGAAATCCCCCCTTCAATAAAGTATCCATATAAAATATCGAGAGTGATGTGTGAAATCCTCCATTAAATAAAGTATCCGTCTGAAACTATCGAGAGTGAAGTGTGAAATCCCCCCTTTTATAAAGTATCCCTCCGAAACTACCGAGAGTGAAGTGTGAAATCCTCCCTTCGATAAAGTATCCATATTAAACTATAGATAGTGATGTGTGAAATCCTTCCTTCAGTCAAGTATCCATAAGAAACTTTCGAAAGTGATGTGTGAAATCCTCCCTTCTGTAAAGTATCCATATGAAACTATCGAAAGTGACGTGTGAAATCCTCCCTTCAATAAAGTATCCATATTAACCTATCTAGAGTGAAGTGTGAAATCCTCCCTTTTGTAAAGTATCCATATGAAACTATCGAGATTGAAGTGTGAAATCCTCCCTTCAATAAAGTATCCATATTAAACTATCGAGAGTGGTGTATGAAATCCTCCCTTCAGTCAAGTATCCATATGAAACTTTCGAGAGTGATATGCTAAATCCTCCCTTTTGTAAAGTATCCATATGAAACTATCGAGATTGAAGTGTGAATTCCCCCTTTCTGTAAAGTATCCATATGAAACTATCGCGAATGATGTGTAAAATCCTCCAATAAATAAAGTATCCATATTAAACTATCGAGAGTGATGTGTGAAATCTCCCCTTCAATAAAGTATCCATATGAAACTATCGAGAGTGATGTGTGAAATCCCCCCTTCAGTCAAGTATCGATATGAAACTTTCGAAAGTGATGTGTGAAATCCTCCCTTCAGTCAAGTATCCATATGAAACTTTCGAAATTGATGTGTGAAATCCCCCTTACTGTAAAGTATCTATATGAAACTATCGAAAGTGAAGTGTGAAATCCTCCCTTCAATAAAGTATCCATATGAAACTATATAGATTGATGTGTGAAATCCTCCTTTCAATAAAGTATTCATGTGAAACTATAGAGAGTGATGTATGAAATCCTCCATTAAATAAAGTATCCATCTGATTCAACCGAGAGTTTAGTATGAAATTCTTACTTCAATAAAATATCCATCTTAAACTACCGAGAGTGAAGTGTGAAATCCCCCCTTCAGTAAAGTATCCATCTGAAACTATCGAGAGTTAAGGGTGAACTCCCCCCTTCTGTAAAGTATCCATATGAAACTATATAGATTGATGTGTGAAATCCTCCCTTCAATAAAGTATCCATATGAAACTATAGAGAGTGATGTGTGAAATCCCCCCCTTCAGTAAAGTATCCATTTGAAACTACCGAGTGAAGTTTGAAATCCGCCTTTAAATAAAATATCGATCTGAAGCTACCGAGAGTGAAGTGTGAAATCCGCCTTCAGTAAATTATCCATTTGAAAATATCGAGGGTAAAGTGTGAAATCCTCCCTTCAATAAAGAATCCATCTGAAACTATCGAGAGTGAAGTGCGAACTTCTATGTTAAAAGATTCACTGCTTTCGCATTTTTCTTTTTTTCTGAATTCAGCTCTGACAATTGAAAATTAAAATACAGACAAAGAAAACATGACGAAACAAAAAGGATTTCAGCTTAATTCAATATTCTTTATTCACTCAGTTCACAAAATACATGAACTCATGAGGTCATACATGTACAAAATGCAGAGTTAAATCTTATATGTAAGAGTGTTAGTAACGTAAGTGCAGGCGCTTTTTGTCCGCATGACACCTTTTGTCCGCATGACACCTTTTTGACACCTTTTGTCCGCATGACGCCTTTTGTCCTCAGAAAATTTAGAAAAATGGAGACTTTTGTCGGTACGATGCCTTTTACCCGCCTGTTGTTGTATAGTTTATCAAACATCTAATCTTGCTGTGCTGGGTGATATAGACAGATATCCTTTATCGAGTTTTTGTATAGAACGAGTGATTCAATTTTGGATAAAAATAAAAAGCAATCCTGGTTCTCTTATCCATCGAGTTTTCATGGAACAATAAATAAACATGAATAATCAACAACATAAACAAAACTGGGATCAAAGAATTTAAAACAATATTAGACGATTTTGGTTATAGTTATATTTGGGATTATTTTGATAGTACATGTAATGTCAATTATTTGCCAACTATTAAACAACGACAGCGAGATCAATACATCTAATTTTGAAAGAAAGCATAACCGTCGCACTAAACCATATTGAACACCGGAACTTAAATCTTCCCATAATGCACAGAGACAAGCGCGTCAAAACTGGATAGCAGACGGTCAGCCTAGAGGCATGCATCATAAAATTACGTTACATATAAACAATCGAAACGAAAATTTGTTATGATCCCAAAATGTAGAAACCAATTCACACAGCAATTAGACTATGCTGCAGAATGCGACAATCAATTATTCTGGGGTCGAATTAGGGCTAGAAAAGGAAAAAGACAGTTTACGTGCACTCAACTGGATACCGAAGAAGGTTTATCACGCGATCCCCAAGTAATAACTGACGGCTTTGTGAAGTATTTCAGTTATATTCGGCGATATGCTATTCGGTCGCGCTCATAGGCTAGGTGATAGTGGTGAAATTTCACTATTTCAGGGAACGTGCGATTTTTTAAGAAAAATATCCTACGAATGTACCGAGGTTTCAAAACAAATTAAACTTGGAATCGGAATTCAGCGGCCGAAACAATTAGGAGACGCAAGAAAGGAACTCCCATAATACATCAAGAGAAGCATACGTGAAATATCATTAAAATGATTCGGGACAAGTTGTATGTAAATGGTCGTGAATATAGGCCCTCGACCAGCAACAATAGCAGCAGTAGCCGGGCAGAAATTGGGAAGTCACAATGAGCACACCCACGTGCTATCATAGAATATACACGGACTATGTGAACTGAAATATTATGACATTATGTTTCTTTCAGAAATATGGCTAAATAGAAACAATAACTTAAGTTTAGGTATAGAAGGTTATATTTGTGATCATATATTTGGAAATAAGTCACAAAACGAACAAAAAGGACGATATAGCGGTGGAATATCCATTTATTATAAAAACAAATTGAAGGACTAAATAATAATAATTGAAATGTGGCATTATGTGGGTTAAATTATCACGTGAATTGTCTGCCTTTGATTGTGATGTGTATTTATTTACCATATGCATATAACCAGCAAACTCCAAAAAAATGAAGAGATTGGACTAGGCATTGAGAAATATAATAAATTAGGTAAAATTTTCACATTGATTTCGTTGATCTATATAGATCTAGAAGAACCTCAAATTTTACAAATAGGCTCACTCTTGATACATACTTAGACGGTGATAGTAACGTAGAGTAATTAAGATCACGTGATTGATATGAATGGGCGGTGCCCATTGGTTCCCATTTTCTTCCAACGAATTGATTAGAAAAGCGCTCACCAACTTGACCTGTGTCGTGTGCTTGTTTCGGCTACGCCTTGATTTATTCCAAATATTGTGATGGCGACACAGTTGATCAATCAGACAGAAACTTTTGACCGACAATCTTTTATATTGATACTTTTATGCAACTGTTGAATGAAACAATGTCTGTTATATCGCATTTAATGTTAGACAACTTTTATGTTGTAGTAGAACAGTGCTTGGGCATCGGGTTAAAACTGGTGGTGTGCCGTATGTTTTCACGACGAACACGTGGTCTGCCAATGAGGACGTCCTAATTTGTTATCAGTACAAGTGAATACTATTTGCAAATTTTTATCAATTTTCAATGGAAAATGGTATTGAACGTAATTAAAACATAGTGTTAAGCTCACACTGCATCTCAGAGTCAAGGTTGATCAATGTAAAAATGCAGGTCTATATTTATTTAGAGGGTGGGGTGGAGTAGGGGTCTGTAAATGACCAATCAATGGTGCATTTCTCATGTACATATATTTTGTTCAATGTAAAACATACCAATTACTAATTACAATTACAAAATACATGTCAGTAGTATATTGCCAATCAGTTACAAACTACATGTCAGTAGTATCCTGTCTATTAAAGACAAATTACATATCATGAGTATCGTTTCAATCAATTAACAATTATATGTCAGAAGTATCGTTTCAATCAATTACAAGTTACATGTCAGTCGTATCTTGTCAATCAATAACAACTTATATGTCAGAAGTATCGTTTCAATCAATTACAAATTACATGTCAGTAGTATCCTGTAAATCACTGACAAATTACATGTCAGTAGTATCGCTTCAATCAATTAACAATTATATGTCAGAAGTATAGTCTCAATCAATTACAAGTTACATGTCAGTCGTATCTTGTCAATCAATAACAAATTACATATCATTAGTATCGTTTCAGTCAATTACAAATTGCATGTCAGTAGTATCCTTTCAATCAATTACAAATAACATGTCAGTAGTATCGTTTAAATCACTGACAAATTACATGTCAGTAGTATCGTTTCAATTAAATACAAATTACATGTAAGAAGTATCGTTTCAATCAATTACAAATTAGATGTAAGTAGTATCCTGTCAATCAATTACACATTACATGTACATGTCATTAGTATCGTTTCAATCAATTACATATTACATGTCATTAGTTTCGTTTCAATCAACTAAAAATTACATGTCAGAAGTATCGTTTCAACCAATAACAAATTACATGTCAAAAGTATCGTTTCAATCAATTACAAATTACATGTCGGTAGTATCCTGTCAATCAATTACAAATTACATGTCAGTAGTAACTTATCAATTAATTACAAATTACATGTCAGAAGTATCTTGTCAATCAATTACAAATTACCTGTCAGAAGTATCTTGTCAATCAATTACAAATTACATGTCAGTGCTAACCTAGTGAGTAATTAACAGGAGGATAGATACAAAGACCAAATGCTAATTTATCATATAACATAGACAAGGGGTTAAAATGGTCCATATGTTGATAAAAAATAAATGAATAATGAGATAATACTTGAAAATCCGTTTTTGTTTTAAAATAAACTGAAACATATACAAGTGCGTAAACCAGAGACGTCACATATAAACAAAGGCAAGTAATACTGCAGGTACTTGTCTGAAGTTCGGATGACACATTTGGCGTTTTACAAACACAGCTCCTTTTGAACCAATTAAGATAACTTGTTTATTTTGGTAAACCGAGAACTTTTAAAAATGACTCTGTCTCATAATGAACTCAGTGAAATAAAATATTTTTTTTTCTTTTTTGGTACTTTTTTTATTATTTGTGTTAAACTTTATATTTACATTTTTATTTGTATTTGTATTCGTATTCGTATTCGTATTCGTATTCGTATTCGTATTCGTATTCATATTTGTTTTTGTATTCGTATTTATATTTTTATTCGTATTCGTATTTGTTTTTGTATTAAGTAAATTCCTTTCATGTTTAATACTGATAGGATACTAATTAAAAATTAAATACGTTAAACATGTCAAATTACATCGTTAACCTGTTACTTCTCCCTAGATCTAGTTTTGCTTATTCAGCTGGTTATTAACTAGGTCAGCTGCCTTAGCATAAAAGCCCATGCTCTCCAGCTGTTCGGGCATATTTCTCTTGTTCACTAGCTAGGCTTGGCATCGTAGTTTGGGAGACTGCATACTGGCCTTTTCATCTTAGCATGCAAAATGTGGGGTAACATAGCATGTATTTTAATTTTAGTTTTCTGTGCAATCGAGTATTCCGTCATTTGTCTGCCGACGGCGTCGCCTTCGTCGTCGTCCAACGAATGCGGGCAAATAAGTGAGTTATTGGTCTCTAAAATACAAAATATCGAAAAGCGGATGGCAGTTGACCTGAAACTCGTTAAAAATGAGCTTAAACGCGAAATCAGGAAAGCTAGTCGAAAAAATATTCAAGTGCAAGGTAAGATGTTTTGGTACATTTTTTATCATTAAGATTTGTTTCATTACTCCAAATATTAAATATATATTTTCATTAATCTGTAGAAGGGTAAAATATAGATGCAGAGAACACTTGTTAGTGTCAGTGAACTATCGTTTTACTGCATCGAGTGGACACTGGTGAAGGCGCGAAGTGACGAAGTTACGAACGAGCATGCCATTTTTTTTCAGTGTTGACGAGTCAACATTATTTGGTATTTCACTTAATCATTGTTTTAAGCAGTGTGACATTATCCAAATTATTCATCGAGTAAAAATCTGAAAAAACCAGCACAAATATATGGTAAAAACTAAATATATTACTTCAACAAAGAAGGTTTTAATCTTACAATTCACGAAAATTAACAGTTAGATATTAGGCTAAATTACTATCTTGATGACACACAATTCTTTTTTTAAAAAAACGAACGAATTTTACAGCACTTATTTAAACAATTTAAATTACCCGAAACTGCATCCAGTGCAAAAAAAAAACAACAACAAAACAAATAAGCTAAAAACAACCGGACTTTTTATGGGGAAATAAAAAAAGAAAAATCTAACATTTAACGTTATAACGTTGGCAAAAACCCATGTTAAAACATTGGATGTGTGCCATGGTTACCATATTGACAACAACGCAATATGGCTAGATAAAATAAACAACTGTACAAGTATGGAAGTCAAAATATTTAACATTTACAGGAATCCTTTTTTAAAAAGCGTTTGTGATGTCGAAAACAAACAATATGAACTAGAAATGCGAGGAATACCTGATAATATTAAAATTGATCTTCAAAATATTATGCTCAACTTTTTATGGAACAATAAAAAAGCGCTATAAGCAATGCAAATACTATGTTGTCGAAGATTCCGCGGTATATGGTGATCTGGATATAGGCCAATCATTGATTAGATTTTCTGTTTTCTCAACCAATAAAATCGTCCAGATTTTTCAAAATAGAACATTCCATTTTACATGTAATGTCATTATCGTCAGTAGATGTTCATTTTCCTCAACCGATGAAATTTGTTCCAGGAACGAGAAAATAGTTTTCTACTGGCCATACAACTTCTAACATATACACGACGGGTAATATGTTAGACACGTCATGTCTTTGGACAAAAATGGAAATGTGGCATGTTTTAAAACCGTATAAAAGAGTAAAAACATAAAGATGCTATGCGAAAAGTACTCCAAGTCATTTAATTCACGAAAGCCTTTTAATAAGCACAGGTCATAGTACCGTACCTAGGACTCATAATACTCACTCACCCAACCCACCCACAAGAAAATTGTATTTATGTGTTTTATTTGATTATATTATTAAAACAAATATCATGTCATTCTTTTGTATTTGAGTGGGGTGGGTCCTAGGCACGATACTTTGACCTGTGTAAATATGCACATATCCAGAATTTCAAGTATGCTTGCGTTATTCACGTTATCTTTAATTGTCTTCCCTGTTTGTCCCTGCAGGTCCGTATGGTTTTTGTATACCATTTTGTTTTATCAGTTCATAAAAGACGAATATAACGTTACCACATGTATTGTGTTTTATTAATCTCGAAAAGAAATATTCATATTCAGAGATTCTCTTTTTACTTATAATGCATTACATACCCTCCGAATGTAAAAAAACATACTTCATGTTTTTGGATATATTTAACATATATAAAACATCCGTGGTGATGTCCCCGTTATCGACTAGTAATTGTGACAAAATTGTACCAAACAATAATACTGTTGACGCGCATCACTCTACGTTGTGGAAGAGTCCACGGACCGTATATACAGTATTTTTTTTATTTTATTTTGATATCATGTTATCAGATGTCTAACAAATTAGATGTTAGCCGCCATTTTACCCTTCAATGCCATTTTATCCTGAAATGAATTAACTCTCTTCCAAATATTATCACAAGAACTACTAAAACTTAATTAAATTGTTTCACGTTTGTATATAATTATATTGCTCTGGATCGTTAAATATAAGATAATGTTGAAAACGTTATTTTAATGATGTAATTTCAGTCAGCAATAAGACTAACGAGCAGGTACTGTTTGAGGTTCGATCCCTACGTATGGACATAAAACAGCTGGGCGGCAATATTCGTGGATACCAGACACAAGTAAAACTTTCTATAGACAACAGTTCATCCGGTTTGATGGGAAGGCTGCAGATGGTCGAATCATCTGTCCTGAATACCTCCCAAGTCGTGCAGCACGTGGGGGAACAAGTCGACAGTCTAATGATGAGCGTTGGTAAAATATCACTTACCATGCAAAACATGACCTGTTGTGTAGCCGAACAGTCGGAAAACAAAACGAAAATAGATGAAGTTGGTAAGTGCATCGATCATGTACATGTATGTATTCATTGTATTTAAGCATCATGCCTACCTACCTATTTTCATAAAATACATCAGTCATGAAGTAACACTCAATAAGTCAGTGAGCGAATTAACGAAAAGCGAGCGAAATAATCTTTCGCTGCTTAGGAACATGTATAGTTCGTGGACACTTTTTGACGCCTATTTGTCAAACTTATTTTGACCGTGCTATAAAATGTCAGTTGTTTTATAATCGATATCCGTAAATATTTACAAAATCACTCGAATCATGATAATTTGCCTGTAATTACATACTATATTAGAATATAGTGTTATGCGGGGAGATCGTCAATCATTAGAAAGACGGTTAGCATACACGTTATGTATACGGGTATTTTATAGAGTCATAAGGGAGTAAACGTGCCTGATTTTACGGCCTGCGACATCGAAGTCTATATAATTTTCTTTAAAATTTCAATGTCAACGGTATTTATTTAAAATTCTTTAGCTGTTTTCTGATTAGGTTATGATAAGAAAAAGTGTTGTTTTTTGGAAAAGAGGGCAATTATAAATAATGCATTTCTATTCGAAAATTTCATATGTAAGAACTATTAAAAATATCAAGTTTGCAACTGGAAAACTTGAAAGTGCATCACTCTTTGGCACAAACTAATTTCTGATGAAGAAAAACGACTGAAACAACTTTAAGGAGTCATGCCGATATTAATTTGTTTCATAACACACATACGCGCAAGTGTGGTGCTCAATTGTAGTTATCAGTCTCGAAATATAAATCAAACGGAACCAGTGATGTTTACCAAAACGGACATTACTTTAAAGAACTTTAACCAGCCCATATGGTAGTATCAATAAGGTGTAATCCAACACCGAAATACAGAGCGACAGTGCGATAACAAACGACAACTTGCCTTCGGCGCCTGCCCAACACATAGTGCTGTGACATAAGCACAGGATAGTTCATATTTGGTGTATAAATTTGATGTTTTATGTTTTTATTTAAAATTATAAGATTATCTAAGTGACTGTATCAATTATATAATAGATACTCAAATTAAGTATTATCCCCCCACCCCGAAAGGATTAGACATTCCTCAATCCATAAATGCATGTTAATATAAGCTAGCTTGGGCTTTTAAAATAGCTTAACACATAGCAGAAAAAATATTAGGAATAGATTATGCAAGCATTTATTTAATTACATTTCATTAAAGACCAAGATACTTGACCAGTTTGTTAAATAAATAATATACCATAAAATAATATTCATTAAGATTATTTAAGACTATATAATGTATAAATTTCATATTTTATTTGATTTATTATCTTCTCTCATTAAAATATGTCTGGTCATTAAAAAAATTTACCTGAATGCGCATTTATTATTAACTTTCTTTTTTATTATATAAAGGACATACAAAACGTAGAAACAAAGACAGAATATTAATACTTATATTATTGATATAGCGAAAATATGTACTAAATATATTAAGAATAAGAGTGTTGTGTGCGAGTAATTGTATTGGGATTGCAATGCGTACGGTAGCATGTTTTTCCTTGATCTACAAAACAGCTATTGACGGGGTAAAATAAATGCGTTACCGTTTTGTAGTTGAAAAAAAAATTAAGATCCCAGGAAAAAATTGTTAACTGATCATCTGTCAGCCTTCAATATTCTAATGAACCGACTTGCTATTTTGGTTCCTGATGTTGAATTAAGTATTAATTTGAACAGTTTAATGTTGATAAGCTATACACACTTCAGTCTATGTTAAATGCAAGACAATACCGAAGCGCCAGTAGAATAGGCACGACAACTATCTTCCAACAAAATTCGAGGAAGCCAAATGTCATTATTTCATTTTGAAGTCTCACAGTTATATATATTGGAAAACATAGTCATATGGTAGAGCATCAAACCCAAAATTTAGAGTCGTAGGTTTGATTCCCTGCCCAGACCATGTATTGCAATTTTAGCAAAACAATTCACTCGCACATACCTAGTACTGAATCTACACAAACAATCATTTCAGCATGAGTGTTTGAGTTGTAAGAATTCTTTTATAACAGACATAAAATAGATAAGTTTAATCTTAACAGCTTTTATAAACGATTTAACATTAAATGTTAAAGCGAAACAAATGACGTCGACGACACAAAGCGCTATATACATGCATACTTTGAGTCGCTTAGTTCAATGACAATATGATGTACGCCACTTATTTCTAACTTATTATCTTTTATAACTTAATTCAATGACAATATGATGTACGCCACTTATTTCTAATTTATAATATTTTTTAACAATACATTGTGTTTAACCTAAATCTCAATGACTAGTTAGACCGATATATTTCACCGAAACGTCAGGATATACATATCTAGTACTAATTACTGGCCATTTAAACATATCTCTGTAATTAACTTTACTGATACGTACACAGTAATTACATTTAGTAATTAACCATATCGGCTTATAATTCACCGGCTAATTGAAAAATCTTAAATAGTATTCAACAAGTAACGAAGTTATCTCACCCAGACAGTTTGAGCTCAACCTAGTTTATAATTCTCATTTACATCGAGCAGTAATTGATTAAACAGACGAGCAGTACACAGCGACTCTTCACGACTGTCACACCGTACATAAGTCTTCAGTTGTGATAAAACAATTTCCACAATAAAACGAAATTTACCATATTTCATATATATCCTAATCTTTATTCTAACAATATTGTAAATATGTGGATAATATATATTGCTATCGTAGACGAACATTTACGTTACAAAAGACAAATCCAAATGACTATATTCAAGATGTGAAATCCTGAAGTCTGTCAATACAAACATTGAAGATATTAAAGTCGAATCCTGATTAAATAAAATTATATTTTAGGATTAATCTGCAAAGTAGTGTGGTAGAATCGTGTTGATACTAAATCCAATGGACAATTTGAAAGTTCTTTTGTTATTTTATCTTATTATAACAAGAGAGAATATATTTAAAGATAGGTCAAATAACGTTAGTAACATAAAGAATGTACACATGATACACGCGAATAACGACATCAGACTAGTTTGTTTTACCTAATAGTATTCATGTACATGTAAGCATTCGTTGGAATCAGATACGCTTAAGTAATTTAATATGCAAAATAATATTCTTGATAAGCAAGATAACATGCTAGCATGTTTAAAATACTAGAACGTAACATATATTTTAAAAGAAGAAATAGGAATGTAAATCTTTGACACATCACTGAAATAGCTGGATTATTTTGATAATATATAATTATATAGACTTAGTAATGAAATTGGCAGTTTTGTCTAAATGAAACATACACGTTAACTAAAATTATGACTTTAGCTATGTTTTCAATGTACTATGGTGAAGCAACTTTTTAGAGGTGTATTACGCCATATAAACACATGGCATATTACATGTACATATGATATATCCAGTTTCATTGGTCACGTGGAGGATGGTTACAGAATGATTCGGCAAGTAAGTTGTAAACTTTCTCACATAAAATATTTGGACCGAGGTTTGCTCGTACACGCCAATCCTCAACGGTATTAAGTAAGTTGTCTCATAGAAACAGAACGAAATACACATAGCTGCATATGATGTAACATAGCACTATTATTTCATTATTACACTATCAGTACGACTTGCACTATTATTTCATTGTTACAGTTCAGTTACGACTTTTGAGTAACGACTCCTATAGCGGGCTACTGCAGGTGTTCCATGATGGAGTTTGGGGGACAATATGTGACGATGACTGGGATACAAACACGGCACAGCTGGCTTGTCAAGCATTGGACATGTGGTAATGCTTTAAATCAGTCAACGTTTCCTTGCAGGAGTGTAGTAAACCTATGGAATATGTTTAATATTAACTTCGTGTAATATTGGTACATATGCGTCGTTCGGTGTTGTCCGTATAACTGGCCTAAAACGTAAAATGCAGAGCTATGTTCAGACTTTGCGTTCATACCATGACTATCGGAAATACTATATCCCTTTACTCCTTAGATCCGCGTTTTCCCACACCAATCACAGAAGGCCTTTGAAAAAAGTGCAAGAAGAGTTCAGATTGCTCATAACGAGCAATCTGAACACTTCCTGCGCTGTTTTCCACTCTGTCAGTTAATATAAACATAATTCACCCAATAATTTAAAAGCCTTTTATATTAGGTGTTCAAAAGCTTCTATATTAGATGTGTCCAAAGGCGTCTATATGAAGTAAAGGGATATACAAATCATTATCAATAGAATCTGGACAAATTGATTTGTTTTCTCCTCGCTTCTTATTTTCTAATAGAGAGGTCATAAAAATTAAATGTATATATACATGTTAATAGCAGCCTTTTGTCAAGTTTGTTTAGTGAACATACGAACCAACATTTGATTTAACCATCCAGATGAACAGTTGGTGGACATGTCACACTTTACCTATTCTGACAAACTCAACCCAATTAAACTAGCTTGCTGATTTCTCCCTTGGGTTTTTGTCACACGAGCCAACTTGCTATATGATTGTATTAACTATATTTATCATGCTGTGGTAAGTGACTTCTCCACTTAGACAGACTTATATTTCTTTTTGATATATTAGAAAAAACGTAAGCAGATGATGTGATGTATTCGATGATACGTATTTCCCTATTTACTTATTTTAAACGCTTTGGCTTCAACACTTGTACTGCATTCAGGGGTGTTGCTTTATTTGTACTGTTGTATAATGTTTAATATTTCATACGTATTTACAGCGGAGGGACATTATTCGATTGGACAAGTCAAGTTTCTGGTGCACCAATATGGCTGGACGACGTTCGGTGTCAGGGATATGACAGTATATCCCTATGTAGCAGATCTAAATGGGGCGAACACAACTGCGGACACAGTGAGGACGTTCATCTGCAGTGTCGTCCATGTGACGAAGTGATAGATATCACCCAAACAACAGAAGAGTCTACTAAAGAAACGACAGAGTTCTTTATTCCAGCCAACGAGACAGGTGAAATATATCAGAAATCATTTTTATTGCTAGTTTAGTTTAAACATCCTGTAATCTATTTCAACATGAAAATGGGTTAGACCACAATTTCTTTCAATACTAGGTTTATAGGTGTATTACGCCATATTAACACATGGCATATTACATGTACATATGATATATCCAGTTTCATTGGTCACGTGGAGGATGGTCACAGAATGATTCGGTAAGTAAGTTGTAAACTTTCTCACATAAAATATTTGGACCGAGGTTTTCTCGTACACGCCAATCCTCAACGGTGTAAAGTAAGTTGTCTCATAGAAACAGAACGAAAACACACATAGCTGCATATGATGTAACATAGCACTATTATTTCATTATAACACTATCAGTACGACTTGCACTATTATTCCATTGTTACAGTTCAGTTACGACTTTTGAGTAACGACTCCTATAGCGGGCTACTGCAGGTGTTCCATGATGGAGTTTGGGGGACAATATGTGACGATGACTGGGATACAAACACGGCACAGCTGGCTTGTCAAGCATTGGACATGTGGTAATGCTTTAAATCAGTCAACGTTTCCTTGCAGGAGTGTAGTAAACCTATGGAATATGTTTAATATTAACTTCGTGTAATATTGGTACATATGCGTCGTTCGGTGTTGTCCGCATAACTGGCCTAAAACGTAAAATGCAGAGCTATGTTCAGACTTTGCGTTCATACCATGACTATCAGAAATACTATATCCCTTTACTTCTTAGATCCGCGTTTTCCCACACCAATCACAGAAGGCCTTTGAAAAAAGTGCAAGAAGAGTTCAGATTGCTCATAACGAGCAATCTGAACACTTCCTGCACTGTTTTCCACTCTGTCAGTTAATATAAACATAATTCACCCAATAATTTAAAAGCCTTTTATATTAGGTGTTCAAAAGCTTCTATATTAGAGGTGTCCAAAGGCGTCTATATGAAGTAAAGGGATATACAAATCATTATCAATAGAATCTGGACAAATTGATTTGTTTTCTCCTCGCTTCTTATTTTCTAATAGAGAGGTCATAAAAATTAAATGTATATATACATGTTAATAGCAGCCTTTTGTTAAGTTTGTTTAGTGAACATACGAACCAACATTTGATTTAACCATCCAGATGAACAGTTGGTGGACATGTCACACTTTACCTATTCTGACAAACTCAACCCAATTAAACTAGCTTGCTGATTTCTCCCTTGGGTTTTTGTCACACGAGCCAACTTGCTATATGATTGTATTAACTATATTTATCATGCTGTGGTAAGTGACTTCTCCACTTAGACATACTTATATTTCTTTTTGATACATTAGAAAAAACGTAAGCAGATGATGTGATGTATTCGATGATACGTATTTCCCTATTTACTTATTTTAAACGCTTTGGCTTCAACACTTGTACTGCATTCAGGGGTGTTGCTTTATTTGTACTGTTGTATAATGTTTAATATTTCATACATATTTACAGCGGAGGGACATTATTCGATTGGACAAGTCAAGTTTCTGGTGCACCAATATGGCTGGACGACGTTCGGTGTCAGGGATATGACAGTATATCCCTATGTAGCAGATCTAAATGGGGCGAACACAACTGCAGACACAGTGAGGACGTTCATCTGCAGTGTCGTCCATGTGACGAAGTGATAGATATCACCCAAACAACAGAAGAGTCTACTAAAGAAACGACAGAGTTCTTTATTCCAGCCAACGAGACAGGTGAAATATATCAGAAATCATTTTTATTGCTAGTTTAGTTTAAACATCCTGTAATCTATTTCAACATGAAAATGGGTTAGACCACAATTTCTTTCAATACTAGGTTCGGCCCGTCGTCAATACCCCTTCCGTGCTACGAAAATAATAAAGATACTACGTCAAACGATAAAAACAACATCTAAAGAACGACAAAGTCGTCTAAATACCCCTTCGAAATACCCCTTTCTTACCACTGAGATAATATATATCCAACAGAAGCATATATTATTTTTAGGCTTTATATACTAAAGAATTATTATTTTACCCAAATATCCATCCAGTTTTAATTGTACTGTTCAGCCGAAGCAATAATATTCGTTTTAACGCTGACTAATGATAGAGTTAACGATGACCGACTTCCAGTTCTTATTCAATGAGATAGATACGAGAATGTATGTGATAATGAGACAATATATGGCAGACACGTACCAGTTGTATAACTTTCAAATGAAACATGTACTAAAAAGAAAACACAGATGCAATGGCTTGTCAAGCGAACTCATGTTTAACCTAAGCAATAGAAAACTTGATGTCATCATCAGAGACTTTATTGATACGGTAATGTTTCATGGTCATTTTTCTTTAGTATTTAAAAATATAGAATATATGTATCCAACAGGAGACAACACATTTATTGGACACAATTAGTTTGTAGTATTGCATTTTATGAATTATCGAACAGATTCAGACTATATCAGACTGGTTGGCGGAGAAAACGAATGGGAAGGACGGGTTGAGGTGAAGCACAATGGGTTATGGGGCACAGTCTGTGATGATGAATGGGTTGATCTAAACGCACAAGTCGTCTGTCGAAGTCTTGGACTGAGGTAAGTTTATTGTAAACCACTTCTTGATTAATTTGAGAGTACATTGTACACCGACGTTTTGGACAAATGCAAGTTCTTGTAAATCAATTGTGGATTCATTTGAATGGGCACGTCGTTGGAACTAAAATGCACTTACTATCAGTATATCGAATTCTTTGATCAATGTAACTTCTTGTATCTCCTGCAGAATTACTGCTATATCATAGAATCGTTCATACTTCATGATACGACAACAAGTTACAATAAAATTATCATAATTATATATTAATTGTAATATATATCATACATTGCGAATGACCATCTGAAAAGACCCCCCCCCCAAAAAAAATGTAAATTGTCCGTCCAGTACAGATGTGTTGCACGTAATCCATAGTATATAATTCATGGTCGACACAAAATTTATTGGTTTGACTGAGGCCTTGATATATATATAGCAAGCTTTTATGTTTTATCGTTGCAGTATATACTTTAACAAAAGCTGTCGGAGGGACAGAGCGTTCTACTATTTCAATGCTGTTCTTAAACAGCAGCTATTTCAGGAAATAAATCCATAAGTAAGACAATAAATATAAAAACTCAGGGATGGTAAATTTATGCTAAAGTTATTGCTTGTCTTTTAAACATAAATAATTAAAAAACAATATTTTTTCATTATCAACATTTTTTTAAACTAATAAAGTTGATGGGTTGCATGTATTGCCTTAATATTATTTAATTTAGCTTTAAGTTACAATTGAGGTTTAAACTTTAATATTCATTAACCATTGCTGACAAATAACCCGATAAGTGTGCCAATACCTAACTTAAGGCACATAATATACGTATAATTACCCTAAATACTACAATTGCATCAATAGAACAATATAAGTTGGTCAAAAATATCAAGAAATACTAATTAAACATGTATAATATATGTACTTCACACCATAGAGCAATATATAGCAGTTCATTAAATTGGACATATAGTTGAAATAATATTGTACCGGCATGCACAATTTATCACTTTCATGAAAATGAAAAAAGATATATTTAAAAATGAAGTGAGAAATTATCTGAAGTCTTCAATTCAATTTTGGTAGAAAAATATTTTTTGATTTTCCCGATATAACACTGTGTAACATTTTGACCCATTGGGCGGGCCAATCTGCCCCCACCCCAGGGTTAGCTCTTGATCAAACTTGAGAGAGAACCACAAATTAACCCTATTTGTAAAACATCTAAGCTGAAGGCCTTGTACTAAGTCTTGTACTACAAACTTTAACCTGCTAATAATTCTGCTCTAATGCAATCAAGAGTAATGTGTCTTGTCTCTATTAGTTTCGTAGATGATGCTGAACACGCATGTGACGTTTCATTCATGTCCAATGATAGTTGGTAAAATATATACAAGCACAAAACCTTTAACCTGATAAAAAATTCTAACAAAATTGTCTATGTCCAGAAGGGTCATAATTCTGTCAAAAGCCAATCAAGAGTTAAAAAACTCTAGAGATGAAAAACTCAAAAACCAAATTTCCAAAATACCCATAATCCTGCCAAAATGCAACCTAGAGTTATGTTTCTTGTATCTACGTATTTCGATGATGGTGCTGAATACACATGTGAATTTTTATTCATATCCAATGAGTGGTTGCATAGATCTTTCCTGACACTGTAACCTGAAAAGTCAAGTCCAAAACAGCCACTTTTTATTCCAAAAACCAATACTGACGCCGACGCCGGGGCAAGTATAATAGCCCCCTCATTCTATGAATAGTCGAGCTAAAACTCATGGTCTGTATAAACTACTATGCATAACATTTATCAATAATGGTTTTGGATGCCAATAGTATTTATTACTTGAATTAAATAATATATTAAATGCATTTTGCATGTAGTATGATACCATAGGTCATGGCCCAGTTTTATTCCTAGCCATTAGCGTAACGATTAATCACATAGGATTTCAGAAAGCATGGTATTTTCAGATAAAATGCTTTTGAAATATGTTTTTCTTTGAAATTGATGAAGCAATTTTATTGTGTAACTATCCGTGTGAACCATTCTGAAAATCTTGAAAATCATAGTTTAGTAATACTGCACATATAATTATACATGTTAACTTAATGGAGACCTACAAAAGGAAAAAAATATAAGCTATTGTCATAGAATGACAGCACATGTAGAATTCATTTAAGGAATACATTATAGTCGTTAAACATTTCTTAGATATGGACTTACTGTGCTACGTTTAAAGTGAATTAACCCCAAATGGTATGGCATAAACTTTGCTCATTACAATATACTTCTTATCTCATTACAGTATACTTCTTAACTCATTAAAATATACTTCTTATCTCATTACAATATACTTCTTATCTCATTAAAATATACTTCTTAACTCATTAAAATAAACTTCTTATCTCATTACAATATACTTCTTATCTCATTACAATATACTTCTTAACTCATTGAAATATACTTCTTATCTCATTACAATATACTTCTTATCTCATTGCAATATACTTCTTATCTCATTGCAATATACTTCTTAACTCATTGAAATATACTTCTTAACTCATTGAAATATAATTCTTAACTCATTAAAATATACTTCTTATCTCATTACAATATACTTCTTATCTCATTACAATATACTTCTTAAAACATTGAAATATACTTCTTATCTCATTACAATATACTTCTTATCTCATTAAAATATAATTCTTATCTCATTAAAATATACTTCTTATCTCATTAAAATATACTTCTTATCTCATTACAATATACTTTTGATCTCATTACAATATACTTCTTATCTCATAAATGTTTAACAAACAAGCTTCATCTCTTATATTTATATTAATGCACCCAATCAACAATAACATCGATAAATGATGTACTGCACCCGCAAATAATTTCTTAAACGGGACAACAAACGTCTTGTTCACAGCCTGTTGCTTCATTGCGTCTAAAAGTTAAACACAAAAATAAGAAACGTTTTTGACAACAAAATCAATCGCCATTCTCGACAAGGCTGATTTCATCCACACTTTTGCCCGAAAATTAACATGACCGCTCATGGGTATGTGTTCATGGGATATGAACGATACAATTATACATGCATTTATGTGATATGAACGATACAATTATAGATACGTTCATGGGATAGGAACGATACAATTATAGATGCGTTCATGGCATATAAACGATACAATTATATAAACGTTCATGGGATACGAATGATACAATTGTAGATATGTTCTTGGGATATGAACGTTACAATTATAGAAACGTTTATGGGATATGAACGATACAATTATAGATACGTTCATTGGATAGGAACGATACGATTATAGATACGTTCTTGGGATATGAATGATACAATTAAAAATATGTTCACGAAGGAGTGACGACACATGTACAAATAAAAGGATCAATTTCTAAAAACATATATGGAGCGAGTGCCAAACACTAACAATCACACCGGACGTGCATGTAGCCGACATTATCGTGCACTCTTCTATTTCAAACAGCCAATGTGCATCCATCATGTTTGGATATGATATTGATTATATTTTATGGAGAATATAGTACTTGTAATTTCCTTAATGTTTTATACCTCGTCAAATGTTTAATTAAAACTTACAATCATATATATCGTAAACGAGGCATCTAGCTTGTGTTACCTAACCTAATTGACATGTATACACCCTGCTCGGCGCTACTGGATTGAATCCGGCTTATTCTGATACATTTACTTCCGTGTCGTTTAAGGGGTGGTACTGCATTCTCAGAGGCACGGTACGGCCAAGGAGAAGGAGCGTTACTAATGGACAACGTGCAATGTGTCGGTAATGAATTAAACATATGGGATTGTTTGTTCAATAGCTGGGGTGTCACGGATTGTAGTCATTCTGAAGACGCTTCTGTGAGGTGTAAACCTCCATTTAAAGGTATGGTTTAAGTAATTATTACATTCATATATGCTGTCTGTGCATAACTATTGTCATATTTCTTTATTTTTCGAAAACTTACCTTTAAAATTTATTTATCACACTTTTATGTTTTTTCTTGATTTTGTCTATTTAAGGTACACACGGCAACACTAAGTTCGCCCCTGTATCAGAAGGGTGCATATCTCTGTTAAATGCTTAATAATCCTTTTTTTACAGATATGTTTGTCATTTTTTGACAAGTAGTGTTAAATATTCTTTTAAATTAATAATATCAGTATCTATCGATGTGATAGAAGCGTCATATTCTAGAGGAAATCAGTATGTAATTGAAAATCTTTTCAGTTATATTTCCAAAAGTTTGTTGACTACACTTTTTTTTATCAAAGACGGAGTGTAACCATAGTAACGAACGTGTCAATTATCTGCACACCGTGGGTAAATATGCGATTAATGATTTGCTATAATACTATTAATACTTAAATTGGTTTGTGATAAAAACATCCAACCTGCATTTAAACCTACATATTTTTAACGCCATGTGTTATATGTCATATTATACCGAACGCAACATGTTTGAATTCCTGAATTGGACTGAAACACAACGTGATATTATGATTAAACTTTTAAAATCTTCAGTCGTGTGTATTTTCCGAAGATAGTCTCTGAATAACTATCTAATATATTTAATATTGTGTTACATGTTTTGTATTAACTATGGAATCAATTAATTTTGACAACTCTTCCCCATTTAGTTAGGCACGTCTCTTCATGTACCATTTGACATTATTAACCGGACACAATTAGCTCAGTCGGTAGCACGTCTGACTATCAATTCTAATACCCGACCGGCCACAATCTCCGTGATGATTGATATACGACATTGTGTCTTATTATCTTTCATCTCTCACGGCTGATTCAAGTTACCAGTTACTTGCGGAGATGGGTTGTGTTCGAGTACTGGTTAACCTTGCAGGGTTCCAGGAAACAGTAATATCTGAAAATGTGAAGGACGTAATATCGGGGTGTCGTAAAATGTGCACACTCATAATATTTACACATTTTATATTGGACCGGACCGCCATCAATTTTAACTAATATTTATGGATAATAATAAAGAAACCTAACGTGAAACGGTAAATATACAACAAACGAAAGTATATATAAAAACTAAGAGCTTCCAAAAGGACAGCGCGGTCGATTATTCTAAACCACTAGGAACAAGAGTGTAACAATTCAATATTTGAAAAGAATATCTTTTATTTTAAGCGAACGCCTAATGGAAATATAAGTTTGTAAAAATGGGGAATAACACACGTTAATTCAAACAAGAGGAGAGCAAAGCAGTCAATATAACAAGTCAGACATAGAGCATTATAAATGCTGTTTGTAAATGGAATAAAGAATTGCCGAATTTAAGTTTTTAAGGAAAACTTAGTTATGAGCAGAAACAAAAACTAATAAGAGGTAAACTTTTCTTATTTTAAGTAGTAAGTTTAACTTAAATACATTTTTGACGTAAAATGCGCAGAATTTCTCGATGCACAGATCTAACCGATACAACTATACCGCAACACATTGTATTATGTGTGAATCTATACTTTGACAACTTGAAGTGCTCAGAACTGTGCATGCATTGGCAAACGTTGGCGAACGTTTGGTCCGGTTTTTCTCCGGTATCCCACGATTCGATTTTGTTTATTATTTCAAAGTAAATTGCTAATGGCAGACACACGTCACAACGTTTCAGAAACGATCTTAGTTCAAAGCATGACACGAAAATATCCAGTTGACGATCAACGCCAGTTAACAGCATATACTGCTACTGTATTTTACTGCTCTAGCAATAACTGTAAAAAAAACTCTATACAATTTAAAGGGAAGTTGTTATTGAGCAGTGTATCTTTAATATTGGACGAAGCAGACTTCAATATGACCTTCTGGAAACATAAACGCAATATAAATATATACATGTTATTGATTTACATGTAGTTTATTTGTCATGGTAACTAACGTTTCCTTCTGGAAACATAAACAATATATAGACATATGTTATTGTTTTACTTGTTTATTTGTAATGGTAACTAACGTTTTCTTTTGGAAACATAAACGCTATATAAATACACATAATTGTTTTACTTTTAGTTTATTTTTATATTTACTTTACGCATTTGTAAACGGTTTAGCATATTTGAATGAACAGATCCCACACTAATGTCCAATTCCTGTGGTATTTCTCCACATGTCAATCTTCTGTCGGAACGTAAACGTTCCATCACCTTTTCGGTATTGAAAGTATCCGTTGCAGTCTCATTTCGCCCACTTCGCTGGTTGTCTTTAATTGTGTATCTACCATTCTTAAATTCATGAACCCATCTAGTTACTTGAGAATATGAAAGAGAACATGCACCGCAAGCTTCTTGTAATGCATTAAAGATTTCTCTCGCGTTCTTATTACGTCGAGAGTCGATTTTTATGTAGCTGCGCTGCTCAGCTGACCTGACCGCGTCCATGATGCGGTTAGGGACGTCATTTAACGATGCACGCTGATGACGTCATTCAAAGTGACGTGCTCAGATTTTACATTTGCAGAATAATTAGCAAATAGTTGATTCAGTAGCATATCAAGTTTCATCACAATACAATAAGTAGTTTTATAGATAATTAATAGGTTGCATTGTATATTGAATTACCCTCGTATGTTATTGTTTTACTTGTAGTTTATTTATCATTGTAACTAATGTTTTCTTTTGGAAAAATTAACACTATATAAATACATGTTATTGATTTAATTGTAGTTTATTTGTCATGGTAAATAAAGTCTCCTTTTGGAAATATAAACGCTATTTAAATACATGTTATTGTTTTAATTGAAGTTTGTTTGTCATGGTAACTAACGTTTCCTTTTGGAAATATAAACGCTATATAAATACATGTTATTGTTTCACCTGAAGTTTATTTGTCATGATAACTAACGTTTCCCTCTGGAAACATTAACTCTATATAAATGTATATTTGTTATTGTTTACGTGTAGTTTATTTGTCATTATACAATGTAACTAAAGTTTCCTTCTGGAAACAGACACACTATATAGATGTATACGTTATTGTTTTACCTTTAGTTTATATTTCATGGAATCTAGTGTTTCCTTCTGGAAACAGAAACACTATATAGATATATGTGTTATTGTTTTACTTGTAGTTTATTTGTCATGGTAACGTACGTTTCCTTCTGGAAACATAAAAGCTTTATAAATACATGTTATTGTTTTACTTGTAGTTTATTTGTCATGGTTACTAACGTTCCCTTCTGGAAACGGAAACATTTTATGAAATATATGTTATTGTTTTACCTGTAGTTTATGTGTCATGTAACTAACGTTTCCTTCTGGAAACATAAACGCTATATAAATACATGTTATTGTTTTACCTGTAGTTTATTTGTCATGGTTACTAACGTTTCCGTCTGGAAACAAAAACACTATATAGATATATATGTTATTGTTTTACCTGTAGTTTATTTGTCATGGTAGCTAACGTTTCCATTTGGAAACATAAATGCTATATAAATACATGTTATTGTTTCAATTGTAGTTTATTTGCCATGGAAACAAACGTTTAATTCTGGAAACAGAAACACTATATAGATATATATGTTATTGTTTGCTGTATTTTATTTATCATTGTAACTAACGTTTCCTTCTGGAAACAGAAACGCTTTATAAATGCGTGTTATTGTTTACTTGTTGTTTATTTGTCATGGTAACTAACGTTTCCTTCTGGAAACATAAACACTATATAGATATCTATGTTATTGTTTTACTTGTAGTTTATTTGTCATGGTACATGTAATTTATATCAATAATGAATAACAATATTTATCATGTATAACACACATGGCTGTCATTGTTTTATGTAATTAGAAACCTCATATTTAGTCAACATCGAATGGAAACTTCAAACGAGACCCTACAACGTCTCACTACACAGTTACGCCCTTTTTACCCACGGTAACATGATTCTTACGCTTAAAAAAAGCCTATGTAATTTGGTTTTGAAATATTTTCATAATACTTCATATTGGTTGTGATGTCTTGCTGCAGATGTATAGGGCAAAAGCTGACATAGATATACTGCAATAAGACATCACTGGTGTTAATAAATGACTTTTATAAGATTTCAACATATGCATGTATTTATGAGCATTTTAGCACTTCTATTTTAAAAATTCTCAGGGTGTCACTGTATCCTCTTTAAAAAAAAAAACAACCAAACAAGCTGGTCAACCATTCAGTTTTTGTGCATTTTTATATCGGTATACATTCCCGCTATGAAAAGAAATTCCATGTGAAATTATTTTACCATGGAAATCATAGACCTTATTTTACATAGGACAAAGAACGAAATTCAACTGTGGAGTGAGACCTACAAAATAATCAAAACTATAATCAAGCTTGAGTTGTAGCTTTCCAAACCACAAATACAACCGAACACTCTGCCACTGCTCTGTTGTCATCTACAAATACATCAACAAATAGTATGCTATAATTAATCACTGTGCTGTCTTCATTGTCAAATATATCTAAAAATGTCGATGAATATTATCGCACAGTAATGTAGTATATATATAGCAGTGGATATGAGGACACCATCTACCAGTGTTATCTACATTGTTTCATCTTAGACCTGTTATCTGTCCCGACATGATCTCGGCGTTGTCCTCGTATTACATGCGGCCGAGAAGTGTATATTGTCACTTGACAAATATATTCATGAAAATTATAACATGGTGTGTCAATGCTTTATTGTCATCTTTGGTCAGATGAAGTGTTTGGCACTTTTGTTTCTGCACGTGTAAATTCTTTTTTTTTCTCACTTTCAGTTGACAACATTACACTGAGTGATGGTAACAGCGATTCATCTGGCCGTGTTACTTTACGTGTAAATGGAGTGACTGGTACGGTGTGTGATGACGACTTTGATGACAATGCCGCTACTGTTGTATGCAGAATGCTTGGTTTCAAGTACGTGTTTAAGTGACTAAAACGTTTTCATACTTTAAATAGTACATGTATAGAAGTCAGTAACGTTAACAATGATTTGCCACGTTTGATTTGTAGTTTAAAAATCATAATATTTGGATTTTATACTCATGTTTTTGTATTTGTCTACAATGTAGCAAACCTACGAGAGACTCGGCTAGTTTGGTGTTGTTTTGTTCTTGTCTATCTAAAGTAGATTACAACATGTAAAGAAAAACATATGTAACTCTGTGATAAGCTCTATTAGTTGTCTATGGTGAAGTTCTGACATTTTTGTGTAAAACTATTTTGAAGGGTTTTAAAAACAACGCCATTTCAACACGTTACATGTTATACATGTATGTATATCATCCAGATTTGTTGGTAGAGGAAGATATCAGAATGAATCCGAGTAGAACTATCGTCCTTCCACAAATAACAAGCAGTAAATAGCGTTTCTGGATCGATTTGTTAACATTTCTCCACGAAAAGAAAAACAACAACTTTATAACACGTAACAATTCCCCAGCCGGGTAAGGAAGATAAGTCGACTTGTTGCATCGACGAGACTAAGTGTTATACATTGTGCTTGCAGATATATTTAAATCCCGATTTGTCATATGTTGTCAGCAACATTCTGTTCGTAGAGTAGTCTACCTTAGAACCAGACCTCTCATTCTTCAGTTTTGTTATTTCCTCAAATAAACGCATGAAATTCAAATTCCTCGCCTGCTCCATAGTTTAAACATGCTAATATATGCGTGAATGTCACTGTCGTGTTACCGTTCCTCGTTGGGAGATCTAGAACCGTTTCAACAATCTAGAACTTTGAGTAAGAATGTTTGCACTCTTACACCGCACATATGTTGATGTTGCAGCAATTGCAATAGCCTTTTCTGGCGGTACTACTTTTATTTGTACTATCTCATACGTTAACCAGTTTTAATCTCCTGACGGACGCTGCTGTTACTGACCGTTCCAGGGTGGTTACCCTGACAGTGTGATAAATGTTGTTATTATTATTCTGATTCCTTGCCATTGATGAGCTCATTCTGTATTGGTTTGAAATAGAACTCTGTTTATACCAATGCCAGTCTGGGATCTCTTGCACTCGCACCGGAGTCGGCTTTGGAGCCGGGTTTAAACGCCTAAAGTTTTTGGCCCATTGTATGTCCATGTATCAATAGAACTTCATGCATGTGCTAAATACCATAAAGTGGACTCAATCGGCTAACTCAAGTCTTACTGTAGGCAGACTAATTGACCTTGTTTAAGTCTACAAGCATTCTCATATTTCAATTACAACTACCCATACATTAATGAGACCACGACGATAACATTGACTTATGAGGCCAAATTTGATAACTTTATTTTGATATTATGTAGAATCATGGGCCCCTTTTATATTTAGCCAATTCAGTAACACGGTCATTCCCAAACTACGCATATATAAATGAAAATACATGTGTCTGTGTTTATAATAAAATGGACATAAAGGGCCAAGTGGGATAACTCAATTTTGATTTTAACCAAAATCTATGGCTCCTTTATATTAGTTCTCTTAAAGATTTTGACGTGCTCATTTCACAGAAGTTGCAATATATACATCAATCAAACTACACATTTGTTGTCATTACCTACAACGAGACCTAAAGGGACAAGTAGGCCTAAATACATTTTAATTTTACTCGGAATTATGGCTATTTTCGGTTAAAGTTTTTCCGCAAGCTTCCATCTCAGTAAGTACTAGCCTTATATAAATGTTCATTTGTAAACACCACCATAAAGGGAAATGAGATAACTCGCTTTTAATTTTAGAAAGGTTGTTGGACCTTTGTGCTTGGACCAGACTTATATCTCAGCAGCAACTCGCCATAAAGCAATGAAATTAAGAGGATCCAATGGGAATTTGAAATTAGGTAGCATTTTAGTCCGTTTTATACTTAGAAAGTGAGATTCAAGCTAAATAACTTTTAGCCATCATATATAAATAGCATATCACAACTGTCTCCTCTACCATTAAATTGGGATAACGCTGTTTTAGGCAGAATTAATCATTTTTTTATATTATGCTAAGGTAATTTATTTCAGTGTTTTAGAAAACTAAGCTATCCGAGAGCTATTATTTGAAGATACGCTTTCAAAGGTCGAGCGCGCTGTCCCCCCCCCCCCCCCCCCCCGACATCTTTTGTCTAAAATGTTTTTGAATTATACTTTTTTGTCGGATATGGTAGTTTGGTCAGCATAATATATTTAGTTAGGTTAAAATCTGTTTTTCTTAATTCGCATTCATATATTATACTTATTAAAGTCTTGGAGGTTCGGTTCATAAAGACGCTCATTTTGGAGAAGGGGACGGTCCTATAATCCTTGATGACGTCGATTGCAACGGAAGTGAGGTCACGCTTGAGGATTGCTCTCACAGTGATCCATTTGTTACTGACTGTAGTCACGCCGAAGATGTCGGCGTAACGTGCTTTCTTGAAGGTATTTTATATAATTTTAAAAGAACACAAGTCAATGTTGAAATCAAATTTCACTCCTGTTGACACGTGAACACATTTTAAACCTATATATATAAATGTGTAATGGCCATATGGCAATTATGATAATTTTTCACATTTTAAAAACAGTGTTTGAAAATTACATGCCGAAACGTATATGCAACAAGTCCTGAAAATATGATAAATTAGAATTCTTAAATACTATAAACTGTGATTTCATTGAAATTTACAATATTTTGTTACATGTATTTACATATGATCACGAAATATGCAAAATATGATACTTAATTAATTGCAAGTGTAACATGATGAGACATTTATACAGCCGATCCAAAAGTTGAACCCGAGACCATTTACAGACAGGAAAAAATGCTGTACCGACTGAGATAGCAATGCTGCTGACATACTTTCTCTCCTCACAGGTTAAGGTCATACTGAATTTCCATACGGCCAATATTTTCACATTTGCCTCGTGTCGATATGTCATTTTAAGAAAAAGTTGTAAATTAACATTTCCCCATTGTTATTCTATACATGAATAATGTGTATACTGTTGTTGCGGCTGTGTACTGTGAACATTTCCCCATTGTTATTCTATACATGAATAATGATTATACTGTTGTGGCGGCTGTGTACTGTGAACATTTCCCGTTTGTTATTTTATACGTGATTTATGTTTATACTGTTGTGGCGGCTGTGCACTGTGAACATTTCCCCATTGTTATTCTATACATGCACAATGTGTATACTGTTGTTGCAGTTGTGCACTGTGAACATTTCCCCATTGTTATTCTATACATGATTAATGTTTATACTGTTGTGGCGGCTGTGCACTGTGAATATTTCCCCATTGTTATTCTATACATGCATAATGTGTATACTGTTGTTGCAGTTGTGCACTGTGAACATTTCCCCATTGTTATTCTATACATGATTAATGTTTATACTATTGTGGCGGCTGTGCACTGTGAACATTTCCCCATTGTTATTCTATACATAATTAATGTTTATACTGTTGTTGCAGTTGTGCACTGTGAACATTTTCCCATTGTTATTCTATACATGATTAATGTTTATACTATTGTGGCGGCTGTGCACTGTGAACATTTCCCCAATGTTATTCTATACATGATTAATGTTTATACTGTTGTGGCGGCTGTGTACTGTGAACATTTCCCCATTGTTATTCTATACATAAATAATGTTTATACTATTGTGACCGCTGTGCATTGTGAACATTTCCCGTTTGTTATTCTATACGTATACCTATGTTCCGGTTTGAATGTTGTGTTTTTTTGCTTTTACATGTATCATAACTCAATTATATTTGTTGAACGTTCATGCGATAGAAACCTATATACAGCGCGTGTATCTAAATGCATTCCTAAATGTGAGAGTTCCAGTCAGTATAACGTTAGTTCTTTTCTATTGAATATGTGCATTTTTTATATATCACATTTATACATTTTATACCCACTTTGACTCCTCTGTATACGGACAGTAGTTACAGTTTAGATTGACTATTTTATTCCTCTATGTAACAATAACAATAATTTCTAAAATCATTATTTGACTCCGCAAAACACTTTTATATCCGTTTTTTGACTCCCCTATACATTCTTAAGATCCGTTATTTGATTCGCCTATGCATTCTTTAGATCAGTCATTTGACTCCCTTTTACATTCTTTAGATCCGTCATTTGACTCCTCTATATATTCTTTAATCCGTTATTTGCTGATTCCCCTATACATTCTTTAGATTCGTTATTTGACTCCAATATACGTTCTTTAGATTCGTTATTTAATTCCCCTATACATTCTTAAGATCTGTTATTTGATTCCCCTATACATTCTTTAGATCCGTTTTTTGATGATTCCCCTATTCATTCTTTAGATTCGTTATTTAATTCCCCTATACATTCTTAAGATCTGTTATTTGATTCCCCTATACATTCTTTAGATCCGTTTTTTGATGATTCCCCTATTCATTCTTTAGATTCGTTATTTGATTCCCCTATACATTCTTTAGATCCGTTATTTGATTCCCCTATACATTTTTTAAGATCCGTTATTTGACTCTTCTTTACATTCTTTAGATCCGATATTTGATGATCTCCCTTTACATTTTTTAGATCCGTTATTTGATGATTCCCCTATACATTCTTTAGATTCGTTATTTGACTCCAATATACGTTCTTTAGATTCAGTATTTAATTCCCCTATACATTCTTAAGATCCGTTATTTGACTCCCCTATACAATTCTTTAGATCCGTTATTTGATGATTCCCCTATACATTCTTTAGATTCGTTATTTGACTCCCCTATACATTCTTTAGATCCGTTATTTGATTCCTCTATATATTCTTTAGATCCGTTATTTTATCCCCCTATACATTCTTTAGATCCGTTATTTGACTCTTCTATACATTCTTTAGATCCGATATTTGATGATCTCCCTATACATTTTAGATCCGTTATTTGATGATTCAGCAAAACATTCTTTAGATCCGTTATTTGATGATTCCCCTATACATTATTTAGATCCGTTATTTGACTCCCCTATACATTCTTTAGATTCGTTATTTGATGATTCCCCTATACATTATTTAGATCCGTTATTTGACTCCTCTATATACGAAGAATGATCACAATTTGTAGACCAATATTTTGACTTCTCTATATAGCAGCATTTGCAATTAGACCCGTTATTCGATTCTTCTATAAGTGAGCATAATTTTAATTTTATACTCCTTTTAAGCTCCTATATATCATCATATTTACAAATTGAGACCCTTTGTTGGAATCTGCTATGTGCGATAAATACTTACAATTATAGACCCATTATACGATTTCTCATTATGCGAAAAATAATTATAAATTTCAGACTCATTACTCAGCTCCTCTATATCGAGCGGTCTCTATTTTTTATCCGCTATATGTGAACGATAATTACAATTTTATACACGTTATTTTTCTCAACGATAATTACATCTTTAGACCCGTATATTCTTCTCAAAAGTAATGACGATTTAAGAACCGTTATTCTATTCAACAATAAATACAAGTTTAGAAAGTTATTCGACTCAACAATGAAAACAATAGCAAGACTATTATAGTTACGATTTTCCATCTTAGATCCTGGATACTTAGAGATATATCAAGAAATGCGTGCAGAAACCACCGATTTCACAACTCACGACCTGTACGGTTTAGGGGTAAAAGTGGAAGATGTGTTTTTGTTTGAAGTTAAAACGAGACACGATGCCCATATTCTTCTACAAACGGACCGTCATGATTATACAAACAATGTTGTACTGATAATCATTGGAGGATGGGGCAACAGCAAGTCTGTGATAGCCAAGGACGAGGAAATTGTTGATGAAAACAGGGGTTACGGGCTACTTGTTGGACACGAGTTCAGGTAACAGTATCATAAAGTATATAAAATGTTTAACCTTAAGCAATGAAGCTAGTGATTTGGGGATGACTGAGTGAGTGTTTGAGTGAGTGAGTGTTAAGAGAGTGATTGAGTGAGTGTTTGAGTGTTTGAGTGAGTGAGTGAGTGAGTGAGTGAGTGGCAAAAAATGTAAATACATACTAATAAATGGGAACACTCAGTCTCATGACCGTATTAGACACTTAATCATTAATAAATATGTTTACATGAAAATAGGTATACAACTGAAATAAATATGTATTATCATTAATAAGGTAGGTGTATACATAGGTGTTCTCCTTCTATGAAAAAAAACTTTTTTTCGAACATAACAACATTTCTTTGATAAGATTTCTTTGATTAATTGGGTTTTGTATCAAAGCGATCACTGGTTTGTCTCTTTGTTTATTGACCTCCGTATGGTTCCATCTCTAAATTTAAGATAAAATGGAGTATAAATGTGATGTGTCTTTTATGCGTTGTTAATCATCACTAATCCACATTGTTTAATGTGATAAAATTGCATAAAAAATTGGCTTTTAAATACAAAGGTAATTTTATTGATAACGAACACATTCTTGTCACACAAAGATATTTATTTTGATCAGTGTCTAGTACACTCTGAGTTATACGTGCAAATATTTTCTTGTGGCAAGAGCGCTTTCACTGTTAAACCATGTTTACATTAAATGGCTTAAAATGTAGGAAAAGAGCAAACTTTTGCTACACATGTACACTTAAATGATATTGTATTAAGCGAAAAAAAGATAAAATTGAATGCACGAAAACTGTTATTTTGATCAGCTGCGATTTTTTGTTAAAGTATATCAGAAAAAAAATACTATAAATGTCTTTGTATATATCTTTATTAAGTATCTCATTATCATCATGAAATATAATACCAATGATAAGGTATTCTACAAACGCCATAACATGACAAAATTGATGTTTTAACTGGATTGGTTCTAAAATTAAACTACAAACAACAATTGCTTGACGGCCTTTACCGTATTATTACGATTTTTCTGAGATGAATCAAATTTAACACTAAATAACAACCAATATAACGGATCAAATTGATATTGAAATAACATTAAGTGACTGTTTAAAACGCCACACAATGTGTTGCAGTTTTAAGCTGGAAATAGTATGAGGTTATTTTACAGTGTTCATACAAAATAGGACTTTAAAGTACGAGTATACGTTTAAAAAGGGACGCAACTCTATAGTGAGATGTGTGTTATGTAACGGGTTGTGTTGACATTATGATTTTATTGTTTGTGTTTATTCTGCAATGGTGACTGTTTCCTTTTAAAGCTATATTTCCGGTTATCCATACACATGTATCTCACAATCTATTTATTTTCTTTTTTGTCAGGCCCTTTTGGATAACATGGAACGCTAACATCGTACGTGTAGGTAATTCAGACATTGTTGGCGAAAACACAATTTTATCATGGGACGGTTCCCAGACTGGTTATAACTTAGCATATGTCTCAGTCGGTACTGCCCAAGGGACGGATGCATACTGGAAGATTAAAAAAGGTAACTCTACATAGAATTGCTATAGTCATGTATTATGATCTGTGTTTTCTGTCTGTTTAAATATTATATACATGTACTTATTTAATCATTCCACTGCTGTAGCAAAATGATCAAGGGTCGACAACTCACGACGGTAGAATACAAGTATACTCAAAATAACTTCTTTTTTTTTATTTTTTAATTTCAGTCACTGAAAAGTGATCCATTTAATCACCCCGTAATAGGTCTGTGAGGGTCGGGGTGGGCCATCCCTCAACAAACCGTACAAATATATATATCAGTCAAGTTGTAACATACATTCATATATATACACTGCAAGGAAAAAGAAAGCATACATTTTGGTTTTTGAAATTATTTCATTATTGACTAAGTTTATTTATGTGATGGAAAAATGAACTGATTTTTATCTTATTTTTTTGCTTTGAAATGAATTAAATGTTTGTTTTTTGATTCAACAGTATGATGAATTATAAATATACAAAATTTATATGCAATACATAAATAAAATTTACTATCTTAATTTTACATAAATAAACTTATGAATATACAATTATACAATATATACAATTTTAAGCTAATTACTCAACAAAAAAACCCAGAGCTTATTTAAAAATGTCCTATGATGGAATTAACACTTTTTTTTACACAGTTCTTTCTCCTACACGTTCCGTTAATATATATATCGCGATCCAAACTGCTTGCATCATATGAATGTTAAAACTGTTTTTAAAAAACCAATATTGTATTTAAGATACTACTACCGCGTCCGGATTATTGTAGATTTAGCGGCACTCGTCCCCCGTGGCGATGGCTATATAAACAGGGTTATCTTCTCTAGAACTCTGTACTGAGTTTTCTGGCTTTACGTCGCCTCGTACCCACTATCTTCGACTATACGACGCCAGGATCGCCAAGTCGTCCATATAACGATGATGTGGGTTGCTGTCCTAATGGCGGTACTACCACCAGCTGACTTCCTGACACGTCTATATACGTCGTTTACATACCGGACACATATTTAGTGGCCATCTGCCATTATGTAATGAAACAGTTACATGCTCAATCCTTCTCGTCACGACAACTCCGAAAGATGGTTCTGCTAAACTGGACAGTGTTTCCATAATACAGTCAGACATATATAGTAAAACACTCCACACACCTTAGTGAATTTCGTGCAAATTATGAATCAACAATTTTCAAATATCGTACGATATGGTTCGATGCTGAGTTTACGCCATTAGGACAAATGTAAAGTTAACTTAGTTTTATAAATAATTAACCCGTTTAATTATTCTAACTTTCTGAATACTAAATGGAATTTCATGAAAAAAATCATCAAAATGATTTTTTCTTTAATCAAAGAATGAATATGTTAAAAGATCTCAAAAACGTTACTCCTATCGAGCTATCGATACGTTAAACAATTCCATGCTACCTGTTCTAAATATAGTCTATATCATTTCAATAGACACGTACTAGCTGGCACTACTAAATTAGGCCACAACAACTTAACTATTTTGTTACAACACGTTCCCCCTAATGAGAAAAGTGGTTATTCTTTTTATAACTAACAAAATTAAATTACAAAGTAGGTTGCCTCTATTAATTAGCATTTTACTAGTTTACATTTACTAGTTATCTAATCAAATACATATCGATAAACTATTTTAACAGCTCTTAAAACACAGACTTCTCTAACCTTATTTACTACATCTTAATAATACATGTACTTGGTTCAGTACAATTAAATCAACATAATTCTGAAATAACGAACTGAACTTACAATACTAACACTTTAAATACAAAGTTTTTGTACTCGTCTACTGTTGCTAACGACTGGTATGGTATAGGATACCATTTACATTTAACTGGTTCACTGGTATTTAGCTTAACATCATGTTCAATGAATGAAGTGGTTCCTGGTTAGTCAGTTAAAACATCAGCAAACTCCTTTAAAACATGATCTACCTGCTTTTGCTGTTCCCGAGATCTTCAACACTTTCCTGACCTACTACAGATGGGCACGTTAATGGTACATGTATATCTACATCAATCCATTTTACCTCTGATACATCTACTTTCCTTTCTTCCTCACTTTCTATTACTGCAGCACAAACAACTGCCAATATTCCTCTACCTTCATTGCTATCATCTACTCCCCTCTCATTGTACTTCTTCAACATATTGGCATGAAATGTCTTTTCCTTACCATTCATATAAATCCTATAAACATCTCGTTCATGACCTTCAAAATAGTAAATGGACTTTCCAATGCAATAATATCTTGTTGTTGTTTACTGGAAGTAATTCTAGAACCTTCACACTTTCTATAACTTTCTCGACCTTGCCCTTTTGGTATAGTACTTCTTTTGTCTTAACTTAGCCTTGCCTAATTGCTCTTGAGCCATCTTACATGTCTCTTCAAGTCTTTCTCGTAGATCAACTACATATTGGTAAGTAGACTTTACCTCACTATCATTGACTTCTCTTGACCATAGCTCTTTCAATATACACAACGGTCCTCTAACAGATCTACCATAGAGTTATTCAAATTGTGTAAATTCTTAACTCTCCTGAGGTACTTCTCTATAAGCAAAAAACGTCCATTAATGTACTTATCCCAGTCCTTGGATCGCTCTCTACACATACGTTTCAGCATCTGTTTAAATGTTCTATTGAACTTTTCTACTAACCCAGTACACATAGGGTGGTACGGCGTAGTGGTTTACTGGCATAATGACAATAATCTACTTACCTCAGCCATCATATGTGACGTGAACTGCGATCCCATATCCGTCAACATCTCTTCTGGGATTCCAAGTCTACTAAACATATCTACCAGTGCTTCTGCTACCCTTTCAGTTTCAATACTTGGCAATGCAACGGCCTCGGGATATCTCGTAGCATAATCTACCATCACTAAAATGTATCTATTCTTTCTATCTGCCATGGGTTGTATTGGTCCTACCAGATCTACAGCTACTCGCTTAAAAGGGGTTTCTATAAATGGCTTTTGCCCTAACGGCACCCGTGATATCTTACAGTTTGCCATAGTTCGTTGACAAATGTCACACGATCTGCAATACGTAGTGATATCTGAATTGACCCCTGGCCAATAAAATTCAGCTAAAACTATGCCACTAGTCTTGCGAATCCCAAGATGTCCTGCCATCAATGTTTCATGAGCTAACTTCATTACGACTTCACGACATTTCCTTGGAACTACTAACTGATATGCCCGTTTCCGCTCTGGACATTCCTACTTCATATACAATAAGCTATTTCTTAATAAATGTCTTACCTGTCCCCCACCTTAAAGTTTCTTTCTAACTTCTCATTCCTTCGCTCTTTCTCTCTTCTTGTTCAATGTCTCGTCTTCCGTTTGTAGTGTTATAAATTCTGTTTGTGAGATGTCTAATATCTTACCTGTTACATTCAATCTCCTGTATGGCTTAGAACCCTGTTGTGCTTGTGCTCGAGTCTGTATACACCACGGTAGTTTCGGCCCTTTAACTCTAGTATCTTTAATTGAAGGCTTACATTTTTCTTGTGCCAATTCGATCACTTGGTGATGTTGAAGCTAATTCAACCGCTCATTTGTGTTCTTCCTGTTTCTGATTCGCTTTTGCCACTTCTTTGTCTATCTAGCTTCCTCTTCTCTAATTCTGCTTCCTTCTGTGGCTCTAATTACTGTAAGTCTGCTTCCTGGACCTGCTGTGTCAGTTCCTGTTCCTTCGCTTGTTCCTCTCTAACGAACGCCTGAAGCTCCTTACCTTCATAACCTTATTCGGTTAACTTTTTCATACTAGTCATGATTGATTAATGTGTATGACCAAACACAAAATAATTTGTACTAAAATATTTTGACAACAATACCAACAACAACAACTTATGTACAGTTCAATATCAATCTATATTAAATTATATTAAACTGTTTACTCAGTTTAACCGCAATCGTATATTTATAACTCGCTAGCATTACCATACCAACTACACAACGCGTGTGTAAACAACAACTTTAAAGCTACACACTCCAATTAAATATCGCAAACTACTACCATACTATGCGAACTTTAAACTATATCTATTCTAATCGAAATTTGCAATTACTATTAAACGTATGCGCATGTTACGGTACAATTCACTTATCGTAATATACGGATCTAATAAAATATGAATACAAGATATATCTTATCTTACATACATTTAGTACTGACTGTCATTGACTAAAACTGGCTAACCCTGCTCAGTTCACTTTAATATATCTTTCACGTGTTACTAACGTTATAAAAATTCTCTTCAATTTACAATAATAAAATAGCAAAAATTTGAATCAAATTTAAAGCTGTACAAACAATGTAGAACAATCTATGTTATTCAGTCACCCTAACAGGTATACATCCTGTCTGATACCATCAGTTCCGCGCTTTACAACGAAACGCTTTCGCCAACAACGCTGTGTTACATCACAGGGTAATTATTTTCTAAAATAATGACTCACGCCAGGTACATGGAAGCTTTACTTTACTGACTTATCCCCGTCATGGTTGAGCAAATACCATCACCGGGACAGTCGGGACTGAAATGGAAATTACTTAATTAAATATCAAATAATTTTGAACGAAAATTATAAATGACAGTTTAAATAAAGTTCTTTGAACAGTTCTTTATTAACTTATTTAAGAAGTCACTTATGAAATAAACAATTTAAAGAGGAATCTTAACAATCTTTCTATAGTATTCTGCCTCAAGTTCGTTGTCGTCTTTGATGCATAATGCAATCAGAACCCCAATTCTGACACCATTGTAGCAAAATGACCCAGGGCCGAAAACTCTCCACATACCTTAGTGAATTTCGTGCAAATTACGAATCAACAACTTTCAAATATGGTACGATATGGTACGATGCGGATTTTACGCTATTACGCCCAATGTAAAATTTACTTAGTTTTATAAATAATTAACTCGTTTATTATTCTAACTTTCTGAATACTTAATGGAATTTCATGAAAAAAACATCAAAATGATTTATTCTTTAATCAAAGAATGAATATGTTAAAAGATCTTAAAAAAAACGTTACTCCTATCGAGCTATCGATACGTTTTAACAATTCCACACTACCTGCTCTAAATATAGCCAATATCATTCCAATAGACACGTACTAGCTGGCACTACTAAATTAGGCCATTACAACCTAACTATCTTATTACAACTGCTTAACATAAGGATGTAGATTTATAAAATGTGTTTTCAATGTTCAATTAACAATAAAATAATAATAAAAATGATGTTGTTTTTTTTGTGAAATTTCACATACCCCGAAGTAGGTGTGCCGAATATGGGTTCTTTAGCTGTGACATAACCCGATCAAAAAATATTTTACCAACAACCATTCTTTGTATATTAAAGAGTTGATTTTCCAATCAGGAAGCGAATACACTTTAAACATGATAAAATGAATCTGATAAAAACATGTTATAATAATAACGTTCGCAATCATATCGTGTTCATAATTTAATTACATGTATTTAAAAATGTACATTTAGTTACAGATGCATCACCTATAACTTTCTGTTCAGTAAAAGACGGAAAGTTCATTGAATCGGAAAGGTTCAATTCGAATAAAACGGTTGATTCTATACTTGTAGTTTATCTTTTTTATAAAACAATCGTTAACACACAGGTCGGAATTTTCCGTTTTATTTGTCAATGTTTTAGCATAGCCCGATACTGGGAAATGAGTGACTTTATCGCGGGATGCAAGACAGATCCAAATACAATATAAGTTATTGAGATTTCTATCCTAAAAATCACTGTTTTCATAGGAATCTTGACAGTCTCTTGTTTCCGGTTAAAACGGTAGAACCCTTAATATACATTTCAAATCTCCACCTTATACCCCACAACCAATTTTCTAACGATTGCACATTTATATGCTATTGTACATGTATATGTTAACACATGTATATGTTATTAATATTGGTTGTTACTACAGTTGCAGGTTCATCAACAAAGTATCAGACACCACAGCCTCCAGCAGTCACAACGGTAAAACATACATGCAAATGACAAATTAAATTTGCTCACATTTTCTTCATACGACAGTTTTTGACCGCGATATATACATATATGAACCCCTTTGTTTATATCAATTATGACCAACACATGATAGTGATTCTAAAGAGTTCCACCGGCAATTCTGAAATCGATTTTAGTCATGTTCACGGATCAGGTTAACATTCAACCCAAATTATGTATAAATATTTTGGTATATTAATGTTCGAGAAATATGATACGGAATATCAAATAATTATTAACGTTATATAAAACTAATGGTGTATGGTAACACGGACTTAAATATAGATTTTTTATGTTAATTATGAAACTATTATGTAACAATCTTAAGCATTACATATTATATCATGAAGATAAAACATAAATGTTGAATTTACAAAAAATGTAAAATTTAAAGTAAAATATCATTATAGTATGAAATACAAAAATGAATACAATCTGTATTTTTGTTCTTTAAATGCGTACAGTTATATATCAACCTGTTTATAAAATAACTACTTCAGGAAACGCCAATAAGCGTAAGACTTGTCGGTGGAAGCACCCCTAATGAGGGTCGTGTGGAAATATTTCGGGATTCCCAATTTGGGACTGTTTGCGACGACGAATGGAGTGACAACAATGCTCTCGTCATATGCCGTATGCTAGGATACAGGTATCAACTGTAATGTTTTCTTACAAACTAAGATAGGTTCAGTCGAATGAGCTGAGAAATGCAGTTTTTTTTCGGTAGTATAACCGGTGCTTGTTGTTTTAGTTCTATGGCGCGGTTAGTGCATTCACTTAACAATTTTATCATGATTTCGGTTATAAATACTGCATCTATCACATGAGGGGTAGTGTAATATGCGACACACCCATATCTCTAACACTGGTTTAAACTATACTTTTCTTAAACAATATTGAATTATGCAAGTATTGGGTTTGATAACAACATATTTAAGTGGTGAATGTAGGACAGTGTATCTACATTCATGTTACACAAATTAAGCTAACCAGATGCCCCAATGATTTGTTAACATATTTATTTCCCAACAATAAATGTTTCTATGAAACAGTCATGGAAAAGCTGCTGTAGAGAATGACATGGTATTTGGCAAAGGCACAGGCAGCATATATATGGACAACGTCATGTGTAGAGGGACCGAATCTTCAATAGCTGATTGTCAATTTCCTGGATGGGGGCAACACGACTGTGCTCACTCTGAAGATGCAGGCGTCATATGTGATGGACATTTTACAACTACTCCTAAAGCTACCACCATCACAACCAGAATAGTTTCTACTGGTAACTATTTATTATTTAACCTATCAATTACTAGTTTGTTTGGTATATATTTCAAGCTACAAATCTTTATAAACACCTTAAGTTGAACTCAATTCAGAATATATGAATGCAAAAGTACTATCATTGAAATGTTGCAAGGGAGGCACATTTAAGAAGATGTCATCTCAGGATGTTGTTGACTCGAGTCCTGTCGGAGTCGTATACAATGTATAATATAAAGGACTTAGCTGTAACTTCAGTACTCGTCATTTGATAAATCAACTTGAAACTTTCACGTATTTACTTTAAATATTGAAAGTTACACTGCTTGAGAACGTGCCGCATTGTAATTATCCCTAAGACAGCTTCATTATTGATGTAAATCAAACAACAACATGTTAACTCGGTTTGATACTTATTTCATAAACCTATGTTGTAAATGTTCATTTAACATTTACTTATTGGATGGTCAGTTAGTTATTGATACCAGTGTTTGCTAATTTAATAATAGGTTATAGAGTAGTCAACGATATGCTAGCATCATCGTAGACTCTTTAGATTTGTCACAAGCTTCGATGCAAAAAAATACGGATTCGTCCTATCATTTCCCGCCACCATTATATTGTACACTGGTTTTGAACTGCTCTCGCCCGTTATGTAATGGAAGAGTAACATGCTCAATCCTTCTCGTCACGACAACTCCGAAATATGTTTCTGCTAGACTGGAGAGTGTTTCCATAATACAGTCAGATATATTTAGTAAAACTCTCCACATACCTTAGTGAATTTCGTGCAAATTACGAGTCAACAACTTTCAAATATGGTACGATATGGTACGATGCGGACTTTACGCTATTAGGCCCAATGTAAAATTAACTAAGTTTTATAAATAATTAACTCGTTTAATTATTTAAATTTCTCAATACTTAATGGAATTTCATGAAAAAAACATCAAAATGATTTATTCTTTAATCAAAGAATGAATATGTTAAAAGATCTTAAAAACGTTACTCCTATCGAGCTATCGATACGTTTTAACAATTCCATGCTACCTGCTCTAAATATAGCCACTATCATTCCAATAGACACGTACTAGCTGGCACTACTAAATTAAGCCACAACAATCTAACTATTTTATTACAACTGCTTAACATAAGGATGTAGATTTATAAAATGTCTTTTCAATATTCTGTTAACCATAAAATAATAATAAAAATGATGTTGTTTTTTTGTGAAATTTCACATACCCCGAAGTAGACGTGCCGACTATGGGCTTCTTTAGCTGTGACATTACCCGATAAAAAAGATATTTTACCAACAACCATTCTTTGTATATTAAAGAGTTGATTTATCAATCAGGAAGCGAATACACTTTAAACATGATAAAATGAATCTGATAAAAACATGTTTTAATATTAACGTTTGTAATCATATCGTGTTCATAATTTAATTGCATGTATTTAAAAATGTACATTTAGTTAAAGATGCATCACCTATAACTTTCTGTTCAGTAAAAAACGGAACGTTCATTGAATCGTAAAGGTCCCACTCGAATAAAATGGTTGATTCTATACTTGTAGTTTATCCTATTTATAAAACAATCGTTAACACACAGGTCGGAATTTTCCGTTTTATTCGTCAATGTTTTAGCATAGCCCGATACTGGGAAATGAGTGACTTTATCGCGGGACGCAAGACAGATACAAAATACAATATAAGTTATTGCGCAGAATATCCGTAATATAAGATGTTTGATATAAATGTGCAGTTTTATTGCTTAGACAACAAATACTATCGGCGGTATGGATGGGACCTTTTTATAATGAATAACATTTATACATTATAAAACACGAAACATTGTAATATTGAAACGTATAATCAATTGCGAATATATACTTGCATACCTTTTTTTGCTAACGGCTAATTTTCATTACTTTGACATGACGACATCAAATGACGACATCAAGTTATCAACCAATCATTGATTAGTATAATGACACACCTCCACATTCTGATCGGTGATAAACTATTGCTGTGTTTAACTTTTACAAATGTATTAAATAGAATCTTGATATAGTATAAGTATTCGAGAAATTTCAATTCATAAACTTATTAAAATTACCCGTGCTCTTTTCGGTCCGGATAGAAATGTCCGTCCCATAAGATGTCTGTTTTCGTGGTAACTCAACACAGCACCGTTTTCCGCCAATACAGCACCATTCCCCGCCAACAGAGCACCGTTTCCCGCCAACAGAGCACCGTTCCCCGCCAAAAGTAATTGCCAACCGAGACTCAAGATACATATTTCATCCTAGATCATCCGAGGATCAAGATAAAATATGCGAAAATAACAATCTTAGCGATATGCAAATAACAGAGATGAAATATGAGCATACGATTGTGATACTGAGATTTTAATCCTAAAAATCACTGTTTTCATAGGAATCTTGACAGTCTCTTGTTTCCGGTTAAAACGGTAGAACCCTTAATATACATTTCAAATCTCAACCTTATACCCCACAACCAATTTTCTAACGATTACGCATTTATATGCTATTGTACATGTATATGTTGACACATGTATATGTTATTAATATTGGTTGTTACTACAGTTGCAGGTTCATCAACAAAGTATCAGACACCACAGCCTCCAGCAGTCACAACGGTAAAACATACATGCAAATGATAAATTAAATTTGCTCACATTTTCTTCTTAGGGCATTTTTTGACCGCGGTATAATCAAATATTTACCCTTTCGTTTGTATAAATTATGACCAACACATGAAAGTGATTTTAAAGAGTTCCACCGGCAATTCTGAAATCGATTCCATTCATGTTCACGGATCAGGTTAACATTTAACCCAAATTATGTATAAATATTAGATAAAAATTGTAAAAATTAAAGTAAAATATTACTATAGCATGAAATACAAAAATGATTACAATCTGTATTTTGTTCTTTAAATGCGTAGAGTTATATATCAACCTGTTTATAACTACTTCAGGAAACGCCAATAAGCGTAAGACTTATCGGTGGGAGCACCCCTAATGAGGGTCGTGTGGAAATATTTCGGGATTCCCAATTTGGAACTGTTTGCGACGACGAATGGAGTGACAACAATGCTCTCGTCATATGCCGTATGCTAGGATACAGGTATCAACTGTAATGTTTTCTAACAAACTAGGATATGGCTTAGTAGAATGAGCTGAGAATTTGTATGTTTTTTTTTTCGGTAGTATAAACGGTGCTTGTTGTTTTAGTTCTATGGCGCAGTTAGTGCTTTCATGCAACAATTTTATCATGATTTCGGTTATAAATACTGCATCTATCACATGAGGGGTAGTGTAATATGCGACACACCCATGCCTCTAACACTGGTTTAAACTATACTTTTCTTAAACAATATTGAATTATGCAAGTATTGGGTTTGATAACAACATATTTAAGTGGTGAATGTAGGACAGTGTATCTACATTCATGTTACATAAATTAAGCTAACCAGATGCTCCATTGATTTGTTAACATATTTATTTCCCAACAATAAATATTTCTATGAAACAGTCATGGAAAAGCTGCTATACAAAATGACATGGTATTTGGCAAAGGCACAGGCAGCATATATATGGACAACGTTATGTGTAGAGGGACCGAGTCTTCAATAGCTGATTGTCAATTTCCTGGATGGGGGCAACACGACTGTGCTCACTCCGAAGATGCAGGCGTCATATGTGATGGACATTTTACAGCTACTCCCAAAGCCTCCACCACCACAACCAGAATAGTTTCTACTGGTAACTATTTATTATTTAACCTATCAATTACTAGTTTGTTTGGTATATATTTCAAGCTACAAATCTTTATAAACACCGTAAGTTGAACTCAATTCAGAATATATGAATGCAAAAGTACTATCATTGAAATGTTGCAAGGGAGGCACATTTAAGAAGATGCCATCTCAGGATGTTGTTGACTCGAGTCCTGTCGGAGTCGTATATAATATAAAGGACTTAGCTGTAACTTCAGTACTCGTCATTTGATAATCAACTTGAAACTTTCACGTATTTACTTTAAATATTGAAAGTTACATTGCTTGAGAACGTGCCGCATTGGAACCAATGCAATTATCCCTAAGACAGCTTCATTATTGGTTTAAATCAAACGACAACATGTTAACTCGGTTTGATACTTATTTCATAAACCTATGTTGTAAATGTACATTTAACATTTACTTATTGGATGGTCAGTTAGTTATTGGTACCAGTGTTTGCTAATTTAATAATAGGTTATAGAGTAGTCAACGATATGCTAGCATCGTCGTAGACTCTTTAGATTTGTCACAAGCTTCGATGCAAAAAATACTGATTCGTCCTATCATTTCCCGCTACCATTATATTGTACACTGGCTTTGAACTGCTCTCTCGCCCGAAGTTGGTAAACGTTCTCTTTGAACTTTATGTGACTGTATATGATACAAATGGAACGATGCTGTTCCTGATACGATTGCCGACTATAACTATTGATGGCAATCAAACTGTTATAAGTTACTTGTCTGGATTGTGACTGTACAATACTCTTATGCCGAGTGAATGTCAGTACGCACGTCTGTTACTTTACAAACAAAACTATCTGATTCAAGAAAATACGGCCCTATCTTCTGGAATAAAATCAAACAAAGTTAACCCCAAAATAAATCAAGTACTTGTTTTAACGCCACTTATCATAAATAATGGATGACATTTTTTTTTCAAATAAGAATACAATATCCATATTGACCCTTTTACCGACAATATTTCGAACATTATTATGCAACCCGTTGCAAGAAATTGAATTCTCAATTCAAAATGAAGAATGTTTAGAAAGCATAACTTAACTCGTTCATACAAATTGCTTATCTGGTCAAAACAGAATATGTGTAAATATGTTTTACATGATACAATTCCTTTCTTCATATTTTATTCAATGAAATAATACTTGATAACCGAAACGTTATTATTCCTTTCCTTATGTTCTATTTAATGAAATTCTTAATAAAATAAACTTTCATTTAACCGTGTCGTAGAAATCGTCCGGATGTGGACACCGGTTTGATATAAACATCTGTAACTCTTTATTTACTTTTTTGACCACCAATTTGAAGAAGTTATCCAATTTGTGGACACTGGGGATTATTGGATTCTCTTTAAATCACACGTTATGCAACATAAAGTTACTCCAAACTGTTGTCCTTTTACTAGTATCTACCTTCGAACCATTGTTGAAAAAGCCCTATATTTACGTGGCTGGCATAAATTCTCTTGTCCTTGACAAATCATATCCTGAAACAGACTTAACCTTGTCGATTCCTGCATTTCTTGCTCAAAGACTGCTTAAGTGGAAGCCTCGTTCTTATCAAGAGCCGTATTGTCAGCCAGTGGACATTGAAATTCCCTGTGACGAAAACATCAAAAGGAATCACTCATCATCGGTTTAGCGTACATACCCACCAACAATGATGAGAAATACACCCAAAGCTATCTCAACTGTCTGCTCCAAATTTAATAAATCTACGATGTGAATAACTGGGAACCTAAATATACCAGATATTAACTGGATTAGCAATACCATCAGCCGTCATCAGTATAGAAAATCAATATCTCACCTTGATCCTGAACTCGGTTACATTTCTAGAAACTTGATCATTATTATGTCCGCAGTGGCGTGCACGCTTGGATTACTGACTTTTTGTCAGCTCGTACCCATTGTGTTGTCTTTAAAGGTTCCTGTTCCGCTTCAACTTTGGTGACGTCAGGGGTGTCCCGAGATCATTTTGCCACTCATATTCCTTGCTTACATTAATGATATGCCATCCCGGGTCAGGTCACCTGTACGCTGTTTCGCTAAAGATAGTGTGATTTACCGCACTATTCACAGTGAAGAAGACACTAGACTACTACAACAGGACCATTCTGAGAAGTGCAAAGTCATTCACATCATTACGCAACATAATCAACAGCTCGTTTACCATTCATGCAGAAACACTTTCTACAACAAGTTCAACCAAGTGTCTTGGTGTAACCATCTCCTCGGACCTTTCCTGGACTAAACACATCAACAACAATTCCAAAAATTATAACTCCACAATGTCCTTCATTAGGAGAAATATAGCATCATGTTCACCAAAAGCAAAGTCAAAAGCTTACCGCACACATATGCCTGGCCAATCCTAGAGTACTCCTCAACTGTATGGTCCCCCACACCGCCTGCCTGATTAAAGAACTAGAGATGGTTTAGCGTAGGGCAGCTCGTTTTGTTAAGCGTGTCAACTCAAAAACTAGCAGTGTCATTCAAATCTTGGTAGACCTAAAGTTTGAAACACTCCAGCGCCGTCGAAACAATTCCAGTGTCGCAATAATCTACAAATTCTAAAACAACTTAGTTCTCATCTCTAAGTCCTCCACTTAGACAAAATAGAAATTTCACAAGGGGGCACAGTCATCAGTTTACATGTATTTAGTTATCTGCGAAGAAAATGGCACATCTTAGCAGTTACTATCCGGCGTTCATTGTTCTCTGGAATGGACGACCACCTGAGGTAGTCAGCCAGCCATCCATCGAAGGGTTCCAGTCGATTCTTGGGAGACTGGATGTAATCTAGTTTCACCGTTTGATCTTTTAATAACAAAGTACATAATGAACATTTTATCTGTAAAAAGTGAGTGCTCAGAATTTTAACCACATCGCGAGAATACCCTTTTTAGTAGGCCATCCAAACACAGGAAAACAACTTTTGATGGCAAATTTGAGTAGAATTTGGCATCCATGCTTAGTGTCTTCCTTGGTATGTATACAAACCTGTGAGGGTGGATGCCAATCATGAAATGGCCTCATAATCTCAAAATTAGGTCAAAGGTCAACTGGGTGCAGTTATTGATATATAGAATTAAGGAAACTGTCTTGTTAAAATATTTGTTTATTTATTGAACTGAAAACTATAGAAATATGTCTGTTGTAAGCAACCACCAGAAAAATGAATAAAACATGTTAAAAATTATGTTGTCAAATTGAGGTCAAAGGTCAAAAGGTGGGTAAAATTTATGAATTTTGAATTTCTTGTGAAATGCAAGCTTCCAATAGATAAGAACAGGCAAGTATTTTAAATCAAATGAAGTGAATACATAAACAAACCTTATGAGAAATTAAGCATATTAAAATAGAAGGAAAGAGCTTCATGAGGTCACAATAGAAGTCGGACAATACAAAAAGCGGTATAGAAATAGTTAATATTCTCTGATATTGCTCAACAAATAAAGCTAATGATCTATAGTCGTTTTAATATACACTAGTATACTAGCTAATACGTTGTTATATCATAAGGATATCTATTAGAATGCAGAAAGTAACTATTCGGATAGCAATGCATTCCAAAAACCTTAATCATAGTGTGACTATCATTGATTTTGTATCATTGCAGTGATGAATTGGGAAAGTCATCGAGTTAAAATCACTTCATATTCAGAGACATTCAATAATTCAGTCTTTGTGGTAGAGTTCCTAAATCATACAACCCTAGCAATTGGCAGAGGTACCAAGGACTACTTGTGTTTCAGCACAAAACCAATTTCTACATTTCAGCTAGCATTTACAGCTGACAAAGATATGTTTAAACATTTAAATGTTTGATAGACTCTGAAGTAGTTTTCTGTCATCCTTAACAACCTGAACTTTCTGCATGTTTGAAATATCATATATCAACGCAAATGTTGTTTTATTTTTCTTCAAAGGATCATACCCAGAAAATGTCAAAAGTATCCATTTGTATGATCAAAAATTGAACATCAGACTCATTAAGATCAGTTCCAAAAGGCAGACAATCATATTTGGTGTAGGTATGGTCTTCTTTGCATCACTTTCTCTTTATAGTGACTTCTCTAACAAATCCGACTGAGTTGTCAAAGTGACACAGAATATTTCTCTGGCTTGGTCATTTCGTGTGATTCTTTTTTCCCTAGTGTTCATGTTACAAATGTTTTTATCCAGCTTGTTGCTTGGTCAGTGTTCAGTGATTTTGCTCCTTTTTGACTATAAAAATCCTATCTTTAATTACCAACACATATCTGGTGCTGCCTTTCGAGAGGCTTCACTAAATAGGATTGTAGTATTGGAAGCATTCCTATAGTTTTCATTGGCAGAATATCTGGACTGCTTAATTCATTGTAAGCTCTCCAAGTTGGAACTGTTTGCACATCATTTTGACTATTTTGCTAAAAAATCTATTCAAATGTTCCGAATATATGCTGTTTAACGTGTTTCATTATTGTTTGTGTACCAACTACTTGCATTTATATTGTCAGGTCCATGTATTGGATATAGCCTACCATCATTTCTTTATTTAAGTGGATAGTTTTCATAGTATCAGCAGAAGCATGTTTGCCCAATTATTAAGTTCTGGTATTAGTACCCACATAATATTCTCTAGAGTTTGACTGTATTTTCCAACCACCATATTGTGCTGTTAACTATGTTACTTTCATCTAACGTTGCTTCAACAGCACCAATATTATCACAGGACATAAACAGATCATATCCAATTTCGATATACATCCCAATACTGTCATTTGCAATTAAGTTGTCAATTCAACTGATAATATTTATAACAGTGTGGTTGAAAGCATGAAAAAAGATCGACACTCATTTCTTGTCTTGTAAAGAGCAAGTCCAAGGCCAACATCTTGAGATTGTGTATGCCGTTAGATACGCCAAATACTATATCTCCTGCGCTAGTATACAAACGTAACAGTTCTCCGCATAGGTTCTGACTTCAGTATTGCCATCTAGAATAATTGTCATACCACCAAATAGCAGGCAAGATAGGAGAAAGAACCTTCCAGGAATTACCTTGTCTACATAATCAATGTATTTCCTTCCCGAAGGGAATCATGCCTATCTCACCTCTTACTTGTTGAGCAGCAGTCAACACTTTCCTGTATAAGTATACTTTTATATGGCTCTAGAAAACTTGAAACTTTATCAGATAAATCAGTATATAACCCAAAATCAGACGCATATATGATGGTCTAATAACTGTGCTTTGTGTCAGTAGCTTTTTTGACGTCTTCATAGAACGATCCTCATATTTGCTTGGAACAGTCTGATTTAATACCCGCTTTCTTGTAAAATAGCTACTCCAGTCGCCACCAATAATCACCGGAGCTAAATCCTCATAATTCTGTCATTACTGTATCATCTTCGATAGTATCCTCTTACTTCACAATTAGTTTTTTAAACTTAGACAGACATTTTAGAATGTATTTTACTTCGGACGCAATAAGATCATTTACAGCCGCAATACATATTCTTGAAAAATATCACTCATAAACGGTGTAACTGTTTTACATCTTCCGACTGAAATAAAATACAACAACTCTAATCAGTTTGTAATACTTTGCTTAAGTTGCTGAACGGACAGGAGCATCTTTCAACACTTCTTCGACACTACTAGTAGAAGGTCCAGGAGATCCCGTTTTTTTAGTTTATTAATTTTGTTTTTGGAAGTGAATACACTATAACAAATTTTATGCCATAAACAGTTTCAATCAAGTGTCACGATCAAAACTGTCATTTCTGTCAAAAACTTCTATACTGGAGGTAACAAGTAATTTTCTTCGAATCTCAGATACTTTGTGTGGCATCTTTATATATGGTAGGACAAGTTTTACTAGTTTAACGTACAATTAACGTAATTGATTACATCATAACATGGTAAAAAAATATTCAACAGTGTATTATCGTATTGTGTAGAACATACGGACGTCCAAGTGAACACTTAACTTTTAGAGTTAATTTTAGTATCTATCTTCAAAGATATGTATAAATTCAAGGTTAATAACAAATTGTAGATTTGCAATAAACAACTACTACTGAAATTGTCTTCATTTTTTTTCTCGAAATTTTGTATTACTTTTTCTTTTTTTTTTCAATACAGTTGTTACTCACCAACTCGAACTCTTTTATTTCGAAATTCGGTCCCGTTTTTTCTCCTTCTATTTCTATATTAATTAACTTCGGATATATCAAATTCCAGTAATTCGAATTATTCATTATTTCGAATTCGTTATTCGGTCCCTCCATATCAAAATCTATTTATTTCTCACTCGTTATTCCGAATTCTATATCACCAAGTGAAGATGGAAGGCAAACCGTTGAAGGTGATAATTGCTGATCCCATACCTGTAATTTATCGCTTCATGTATCTGTACTGGCAGGTTAAGTTAATGGGGTCATCAAATTGTTATGATACAAACACAAGCGAGACACGTTAATTAGGCAAACAACCCTGCTGCATGTTTGGGTTAAAGCGATAGCATTGAGAACTGAGTGAACGAAATCAAACACTAATTGACATTAAGCATATTTGAGTAAATATTGACAGTCGTTTGATATGAATATAAACATAAGATCTTTAAACAAGAATCATTATTCACAATGTCTGAAACACAAAGTAATCTCATGAAACACTTTTTGTTTTTTCTATTATATCACACTTTATTACATGTTCACGCACTGGGCAAATAGACAATTAATTACACACGGATAACAACGTACAACATACGTTTGCATAGAAGAAAATGACGCATATAAACAGTAGAACTTACCACGATTTAAGATCAATCCACAGTACACATCAATATAAACAAAGTTTATATCATGTGTAAATATAACAACAATGTCTTATATTGAGTAAAAAACAACAAATATAGGTATTTACATGTACACATATATGTTCAATGATTTATGAAGTGGGTGGGGTAGCGGTGAAAAGATGCACAAAAGTAGACTCCTGATAAATCGAAGTCAGGATATTTCGAATTATTTTTACGGTCCCACAGAATTCGAAATAACGAGTTTCGATTGTATTTAAAATAAAATAAACACAAACATTGATCACGAGCAAAATAACAGAACAGTCAAAACGTTAAAAAAAATTAAAAAATATTGCATTCATTTTATCAAAACTGTATTGAAATTATAATATTCGTATTATGAATTTTCCACGTTTTCCATGTGTTTAAAATGGATTATGGGCCGGAGGCCTACATTACTCAAATAAAATAGTGTATATTTGTCTATATTGTCTATTAGACTATTAACAACATGTCATAACAAATATATATATATATAAAACAACATAATTGTAACATTAGTGACAATAATTTATATACAATACCGTTTTGTTAATTTTTGCATCTGATTGACCTTTGACCTCAACTGTGACCTTAAAACGCAATTTCATGAGTGGCATCCATCATCACACGATGCTATACATATTTCGGAATACTGTTACGGTACTTAAACAATTCTACTAAAAATTGCCATCAAAAGTTAAAATAAGGGTCATTTTGCTTTTTGGATGGCCAACTATTTAGATGGATGCGATTAATAGCGATGATGATGATGATGATGATACTTATGTTCACAGAATACAAATACTATTTGACTGAATCAAGCGCCCCAAACAATAAACACAGATGTGTGTATAGACGTCACTACGTAAGCTACTTATACTTTTTTCGGTGTAATAAAATAATAATCATATTCCATTTAGGGCGCTCGGCGTTGCCTCTGTTAATATATTTCCTCCAGATTTCAATAGCAACATCACAAGAATCTGATATTTATATAAGATTATGCTTGATTGTCAAATGACAGTTATTCGTGCATTTCAGAAAACTGTTCAGACATGACTATGTCGAAAAGACAAATAATGGCAGGAGATGCTAAATCATTTGATACGATTTTGATATGCTCAAGAATTATAGTACTGCTGACGTGATATAAAATATATCAAAAACCTTCTAGCTTATCAACTCTAGTACCGACATCATTATTAACTGAAAACAGGGGATCTCAGAATCGCAAAATCAAAGTCGGTCTTAAAGACATTATTGCAGAAAGAAGTTTTTAGTGCGACATAACTCAAATCAACTAATAGAACGCTGTTCTTTATTTGCCAATAGATGGTATTTGAAAGATTATTTCTAGAACTTGTGATCTTATATACAAGAAATCAAGATGTGAAACTAGTTTTCGGTAGATACTCATCATTTATCATAAAAAGTATTACAAGCTCCAGTAGAGAAAAACAAAGGCATGCAGGATAGAAAAGCAAACTGATAGCAATCATGTGTGAATAGTTCATAAAATATGATGAGTTCCGCAAAAGACATAAATACGCTCAGAAACGTGTTGTTACATGTAACCTTGAAAGTTGACACACTAGATAGATACATATAGTGTAACCAAAGGGATGACAATAAAACTGCACACGAGGAGGCATATAATTACCTTGCACAACAAATAATCAATGCAGCACATACACTAAACAGCGACATAACAGTAATTTCAAATGATACTGGTAAACTTGTACTTTAACGTCATAATTATGTTCAGGAACCCCTTATAAATCTTGGCTATAGATATCAGCTGTAAAGTCAGCTGTAGATATAAAAGAAACTGACCAAAGCAAACGTTGATATAATACCCGAATTGTTGCATGCGCAGTCTGATTGCGATAACGTTGAAAGGTATTACGGCATCGAAAAAGGGGTAATCTTAAACAAATATGAGACTGCTTGAGGTATACACTACAATTACAAAGTTGTAGGTGAAGTTCTTTGTAGAACTATGCATATAAGGACTTTACCACCACCAACAAATTCTGAAGCTTTGGTTGGAAATAGAAAAAGAGCTCACATACAGGCATGTTCATGGAAACATGCATTGGATTCTGATCTATTGATACTATGATACCCAAACAATTTCCTAAGACAGTTCTACTGAGTTGGCACTTGCTCCTGCAGACTGACTGAAGGTGATCAAATGTTCCTATGAGAGTGAGTCTTCTGTTACACATTACGATGCGTTGTAATAAATTAATCAAATATACCGTGTACACTTCTTGGGGGTTGCCAAGGAACTGAGTTATGTATGAATAAACATTCGACAGTTGCTCAATAACTATAATGCTTAAAATAGAGCTTAGTGTTTTTAAAAACCTTCATAAATGCCAACCATTAATGTACTTTGACAGAACAAAGAATAGTATATACGACTTAATACCATGTTATATAAGTTTATATATATATATATACAATCCTGGTGTACAGAACATTATAATAGTAACATGATTACACTTATTATTCCATTACATTCATAATAAAATGTTCACTGGTAATTATTTTGCTCTTGGCTTATTTGGACAGCTTGTTCCGGTCAGTTCAGTCGATAGTGCGCCTGATGGTTCAGTGGTTGTGAGTTAGGAGTTTCATATTTCCCCGGCCACAGTCTCCGTGACGGTTGACATACGAGAATGCATATCATTTTCGCTCGTCTGATCACTGATCAAAGTGGGAACTAAACAATTACTTGCGGAATGGGTGTATTCGAGTGCTGAATAACCTTCCTTCCACTATCCCAGGAAAGAGTGATTAGGTCAACTGATTATCTGTAAGCACTCGATGGCATAAAAATGATGATAACCATTCAAAATAGTAATTTCCATTCAAATATTACATTCGAGCAAATAAGTGGCCATTTTGGAGGCCATCTTGTTTATTTAAAAATTCTCAATAATGAGAAACTGTCATCCAAGATAAAAACAAAGTACTGTATATAAACTACCATTTGAGCAATAATAAAATTACTACTCTCATGCGAGGTTCAGTGAAAATACCCAGATTATCAGTCGGACTCTTACCAGTGTTGACATGAGTCCTCATAACTCAGTGTACCAACACACTAGTTATAGCAATAGTTTAGGGGTAGAGTAGCCGCCTCGTATGCTGAATGTCTTTGGTTCGATCCCCGGACGGGTAAATGACACTAGAAACTTCCTCGCTTGGTAATTAGCATTAAGAGGATAGTTCTAGGTCGGGTCGGCCCGGTGTTAG